>VXBW01002851.1:282679-316487 GCA_013400375.1 Thinocorus orbignyianus | reverse complement strand
CCATGCTCAGACCCTTCTGTGGGGTCTGACCTGCTATAAAGAATTTATGCTTCCTTGGAAGACTCTGTTATTTGGTATCATCTTAGCACAATTAGAAACATGGATCTTACAGGGAGAATCTACTCTGTACAGGAGCTGTTTTGTCAGATGTCATTCATAATAGGAGGATTAATCAGGTTTCCTGTTCTGAGAATCACATCAAAGAGATAAAGGGTTTAACCCTTCTCTCTTTCTGCAGTCTTGTATTTCTGTGTATTCTCTTCTGCTTGGGTTCCCATCACCTTGCACCAGAGGCAGAACACGTCAGTAAATGCATGAGAGAGGTCATGTCCCAACTGTGTAGGACCCTGTGGACAAGGAGCTGGCAGAGCTCCACTGTTTTTCTCTTTTTCTCTCTATTCCCCTCCCTTGCAGGAAAAATACCCATTGGAATCCACATCTGGCAGAGAGCTGGTGTTACCCCTGGACTACCAAGACATAGAACAAGGGAGATGAATTACTAAAATACAGCCTGAAGGCAGATAGGGGCTTTGACAAGCTGTAAAATTGTTCAGCATCTCAGTTGGGGCTGAGAGACCTTTAGCAACACAGCATTGGGGATGACAGAACTCAGCAAATGCTGCTGTGTGTCACCCTGTGTTTACCATTCTTGCCAGGTAAGGAAAGAAATGTCCCAAGTGAAGGACTGGGAACCTTAGTGCTGTATGAAGCAAACAGAGAAATCTGAGAGCCCAGTCCTTTCTGCTGCACTTAGAGATCATCAGTCATCCTCCAGAATTATTGGGCAGGTCCTACTACTCCATGTTTTGAAAGTATTCTTGTTTGGTTGGTTGTGGGTTTTTTTGTTCATTTTTTCATTTGAAGAGAATCTTAAAAGACTGTATTTGTCATTCTGTCTCTATCTGCATTTTAAGCAACAGCAGGGATGGGTGCATTACACCAATTGCCCTCAAAGTGTGGAGCTTACAGTATAGGTAAAGAATTAGCCAAGGATTTTTAAATCAGAACAGAATAATTTCCCTTCTTCCATTTCTTCATTCAAGCAACTTTTTCTCCTTTCCTGTGCAACAGATTTACTCTGTGCTGACGTACTGTTTATCTGGATCTTGTCTCCATGGGGTTACCTTGCTGTTCTGTAAGAATAAATATGTCTTGCAAGGGAAAATTTATCCTGAGATTTAATATTTTGAAGACTGAATAATTAAACTATAGCTTCCATGTCTTTAGTATAGAATCTTAGCTCCGTCAGAGTTATGAATGCTTCATTCCAGGCAGAAACTCAAACAGAAAAATAAATTATTCAGGCTGAAAGTCAAAGAAGAGTCAGTTTCAAGAGTTGCCAGAATTTGATTACTTGTTGATGCCTTATAGAGGCAGCGTTCTGGGGAACAGAGTTTTCACGCAAATACTCTCTCCTTCAGAGTGCCAGAGGCTTTAATAGCTCACCTTCTTCCAGGTGAAAACCAATACATTTGGCTTCTGGTTTTCTGCTTACTGTAGGTAGTAAGGAAAAGTAAATAGAAAGACTGATACAAAAGGAAAATGAGAGAAAACCCAGAGAGGATCTCAGCACAAGGAAAATTTATGAATTTTAAAATGAAGCTCCAGATGTATTTTTGTTGATTGAGTGAGTAGTCAGTATCTCAAGAGAGCCAGGAATTCATTGATTACGTGCAGATCCAGAAAGCCTTTCAAACTTAAAAAGAAAAAAAAAAAGAAAAAGGATTAAAACATATGTTTCCCTTACAATCTTTCTGCCAACTATTTCCACCTGTGTTTTCTATGCTTCATTTTAGGCTGACTTTCCACAACTGAAAATACTGAGATAAAAATCAAGAGATTACTTAGCAAACACCTTGCACCAGGTTCAGTTAAGGTCAGTGGATTTGGTGTTATGATCTACTTTGTTGTGAACATCTGAATCTAATGCTGAATTTTTTGGCTACAGAAATCTTCAGCATGAGCAGTGTGAAGGGAGGTGTATGAGTGTGCAAGCTGGCCAATATATAAAACAGTTCTATTCTGCTAAGGAGATGCTCATGTGGCTGCAGTGAAACATCTCCTAGTTGATTCTTAACGACTGTCCTCCAGGCACCTGCAGGATGCAGTGAGATTTTGGAGTCCAACGGAACAATTCTGTTAGCTTCTCTCTTTTAATCGCATTGACGTTGTGACTTTGGCAGTTTCATAAGGCACCAGAGATATCCCTGTAGAGGAAAGCAGAGAAACTCCAGAGGTCTTTAAAGAAAATCATTCAGATCCATATGCTATGCCTGAGTTCATTCTGTGTTTGGCTTCCCTGTCTGAATCCCCTATGCATGCTTATAGTTTCCTCTGGTGCATTCACCTTCAAATGACTGTCTTGATGCAAGTAAAAGAACTATATGTATATATCACCTGTCAAGTAATCTAATAGAGCAGAAGATGAGCATTGACTGTGGCATGTTTATCTTTAACAGACTACGCTGAGCCTTTGTATGTTGATACACAGATAATGCTGTCAGTCAAACTCTGTGCGTTTTCCTTAACTGTGTGAAGTCAACACTGAGATTAGGTGGCACTACAAAGCCTCAAAAAACAGGCTGAGATTTTTGCAAGGAGACTTATGCATCTAACTCGTATTGAATTTTAGTTGGCTACAGGGGCCTAAATTCCTTAACAATCTCAGTCCTAAAGGATTACCCTTCCTTTTCTTTGTGAAAAGAAATTCTTTGCAGAACGAATACAGGTTTCTTACAAAGAAATAGTTGTTTTTAATTTTAAGCAAATCAAAACCTAAGGTATGAATAAGCTTATTTTGGAAGAGTTTGAAAAATTATATGGAAATGCTGTTAGGATAAGTTCCTTATGTATTGGAGCAAAGCTGTAATGTTTTATGCTATTTTAGTGACTTTTTCTTGAAAATTGCCTACTTGTATCTTTTTGTTTTAAATAATTTCCAGGATTCAGATTAGTTAATATATAGTTAAAGGAATTTATTTGCACAGAAATCAGTAAGTGTACTTTTCAATTCTTTGGAGTCATTTGGGCATGTACTTGATTTAAACAGATTGTTTACTTCACTGCTGATTTTCATTGGTATGGGGAAAACTTTTATCAGCTTTAGTACCTTATTCCCAACAAGACGACTTTGAATATCAGAGGAGTTTTCCAGTTGTTTACCTTTCACTGTTGTTGAGACCCATTCCTTTTCCTACGTAGTTGTTTGCTAAACAATGTAGATGGTAAATATTACCCTTACAGTGAGTCTAAATTTATGGTATGTTGAAATTTGCTTCACATATTTTGATTTGTGAATAACTGAAAAAAAATGCTTAGAAGTGCTCTCCCTTGAGTCATATACACTGGTGTCCTTCCAGAAGGCAATCTGGGGGCTTGCCACTACAATTAAATTATTTTCAGTCTTAGTCAAGGCCTCAGTTATGATTTATCCCAGAGCTGTGTACATTAAAGATGCATCAATGGAAAGAAGCAACCACACCGTAGTGTATTCAGGATTACACGTGCCCATTCAATTGAACCTGAGGTTTAGCTGGTTGCAAATGAAAGCAGCTGTTCCAACACTACATATGGGGATGAAGAGATTTTTCTTCAGAAGCAGACCTCTATGTATTTTCAACTCTGCCTGATCACAACATCTGACATGATAATGCTTGCCTACTCTGGAAGGCAATTGGAGAAAAACCAAAACACCAAACCACAACCCAAACCAAGCTTTATAATAAGGAGATATTAGTTATTATTCATTGATTTACCATTCCTTCTTCCCAAATTTTGACTGGGCACTTTTCATACAACCATATATTTTTTTTTAAATTTATCTATTTGTCTGCCAATTTCTTTGCACAAATCCTTGCAGGAATAAGCATCATATTATTATAGATGCTGATTAGTGGAATAATATCTTATAATGAATATTTTGTCCTTTTGATCTAATGTATCTTCTGACTCAAGGCTATGGCTAGCTACAGTTCAGAAAGTGAAAGGGCAACTAGGTTCCCCTCATTTTTTTACTGTGACTGCTAAAATATATAGCTAGAGATCAAGGGTAAAGCTTTAATTTTCTTTAGGGATACAGAAATTGGGTAGGAAGAATAAAAAGGTACTTTTCAGCTTTAAATGGGCTTTTTTTGTTCTGATGTGTCATTTGACACTTATCAAAATAATGTAACTGCACTGGAATTTAAAATCTGGAAGCCACCCAGTGCTTTGGTACAACAATAATTGTTTCCTTTTCAGGTTCTTAAGGGTAATTATCATGACTGACAGCAGTAAATTTTAGCTGAACTACTACTTGCCAGAAGAGCTATATCATGATCGTCATTTGGGATGTTGTTGGATTGGTGAAGTTCTATTCAAAATAATACAGTGTAATTACTATTTACCCCAGTGGGTATGCAGGACAGCAAAATACTGAATGAAATGCTGAAAAGATCGGAGGGTTTCTGAACTCACTTTCTGTTTAACAGAAAGATTGCTTAGAACAGGAATGCAACAAGCCACAGGCTCTTGGATTAAGCCTAGTGCTGAACAGAATGAAATCTCAATAAAAAACAGAGATAGAGTTCTCAACCGTATGCTGATCATTGCCCTTTAAAGCCAGATCCACCGAAAAAGTCCTTAGGTTGAGCTGCTAATGCATGGGACTGAGAAGTGGATGCAGCTGAGTGCTGTGGGGCCCCGAGGTTAGCATGATATCTACCAGCTTCTCACTGCTGAGCTCTGAGAAAGGTTTTGCATTCTAGCAAGCATACCCAGAAAAACAGTGTTTAAAGAAATGCCCCCCAAAATGATTTCTGAAGAGGCCTAAAAGGCAGAACATGTCAAATATGGGGAAAGAGAAATTTGGAGCAACTTGCTTAAGCTCTTTAACAGCCTGCAGAGGTAGTAGATACAAATGAAGGAACAAACTTGAATGAACAGTTCTTTAAGAAATTAATTGGAATATGGAATTAAGACTGGCAATAAACACATAATTTCCCAGACTGACTGAGTAAACAGATTAAGTGTTCTGTTAAACAGAAAGTGGAGAGGGGAAAAACTACGCTTCAGGATTCTTCCTAATCAATGGAGATTCATTACAGCTGGCTCCAGACAAGAGTGAGTTTACACAAGTGATTTTCTTATTGTCTTCCTGAGGAGATCTGCAATTAGGGCCTGGGACAATATATTGGGTTTATTAGTGTATTTTTAAGAAAGATGTTTTCTGCCACACTGCATGATTGGCTACAAGCACAAATATTAAAGTTGCATTGAGAAAAATGTAGCATTAATGCAACTGGTGGAATCAATTTTCTCCCATTTCATTTAAGTTGTTTGTGAACCTGGGGGTGCCATTGGGGCTGGCTCTTTTAGGTGAAATGTGGGGGTGGAGGGAAAACAGCTGCTATTTAGGTGCAGTAATTAGGAAGGAGATGAAATGCCAGTAGAGCTCCTCTCTAAGAACTGATGTTTGGAGGTGGCTGTGAAGGGGTGAGTATTGCTCTGGGAGGATTTTTTGAGATTGTGGTTTTTGGTTTGTTTGGGGTTTTTTTGTGGCTGTTTGTTTGTTTGTTTTATTTTAGGGTATGTGTGGTGTTTTATTTTTGCTTGTTTATCTTTTATAATGTCTAAACCAAAGGTCAAAGATATTTACCAACTATAAAATATCATTAAAAGGGTCTGAGTGTCCAGGGCCTATCTTCCTTTCCCATACTTAAACAATAAGAAGAATAAAATGCTAATATTAAGTGCTCTTGGGTTGTTTGGCTACAGCCTATAAAAGAAAAGAGTCTGTGTGCTTTCAAGAAGGACTAGGACCCTCTGTTTTCCTTTCATACTGTGAAGATGGAGATTAGTTTTTTATTTGGGGCTACTTCTCTGTGCTAAGAAGTTGTCGTCCCTCCTTTCTCTTACATGGTAGCTATTCTTTTCTTGCTGAAGATGTTCTTAACAGTAGTGCAACTACAGAGCGGAGACTATGCCAGGTCTCTCAGTCATGAACTGCTGTCCTTTCCATGGGTACTGGGATGAGGGAAAGCAGATATGATAGTTACTGTGGTTCTGCAAGCTATCTTTTTGTTGTTGTTCCTTAGAACACTTTAAACTTTTGCTTATGTTTGAAAATATATTTGGGCAGACTTCTGTGGTTAGCAGGAGTTGCTTCAGTAGGTGGAAATTACAGCCTGTTTGGTGCACAGCCTCCCTGTGCAGTCTGAGATGTACTGGTGTTTCTCAAGTGCCTCCCTTAATAGCTGCCTCTGATGTAGACTTGGACAGCTGTAGGCTTAGATGCTAATGCACTAGCTGCTTATATCATATTAGAGTAGCTTTTCTTTGTGGAGATTTGGGAGGTATATTGTGGAAGAAAATAGAAGAGGTTAAGAAGCAAGATACACGAAACTGGCATTTCCCCTAATAGAAATACAGTTCTTCAGATTAAGCTGGAGAACTACAGGTTGTCACTAATTTATTATTTGCTGAAAGGAAAACAAGCTACCAAATTGTGTATAGTGCGGTACTTGGCTTGCTAAGCATTTTCTGTAATGACTCATTTGTAATATTCTCCTGTTGTAAGAAGAGGAGGGAAGGTTGATGTTCCTAACTAAAGATGTCTATCATTTCCTACATTGGCAATTGAATTATAGCTTGTAATTTGCCGATGAAGTACTTGAAGTATCCTGGCAGCTTTGTGATGAAAGAGGAAAATGCAATGCTTTCATGAAAATAACCTTGAAGGTAAATGAAAATCTACATCCGTCCAGGTGCAGGCCTATTTAATGTTCCTTTGGTATGCATCACAATAGAAACATTTGAGGGGACAGTGTAATAAAAATTGAAATAAATACCAGGTCTCTGAAGTCACTGTATCACCTCACTACTCGTAGGACTATTTTTGTGTCATGAAGTATGATTTCATTGCTTTCCTGGTAGTGAAGCTGGTGTCTTGCACTGCAGTCAGGTGGAAAAAAAAAAACTTCAGAGATGTGCTTTTCGGATGTGAGTGTATGAAAATATAACAGAAGTGTGGACTTCTGGCAGTGGGAGAGGGAGAAACAAGAACCTAACAATGTGGAACTCAACTGGAGGTAAAGTTCTGGATGTGGACCCTTTCTGTGACTGAGGATAGGGATGGAAAAATCATTGCAAGGTTTCTGGCTTAGCCCTGGGAAGATGCTCTGTCCCTAACACAGAAGGCAAGGTGCTTGCACAGTAATTTTCTCAAAGGAGAATTGAGCTGCAGAAGAAATCTAGAGGGGTGTCTTGTTTGAAACGAGACTGCATAGTGTTTAAGGACAGAGCCCTGTGAATCTGGCAGTCTATGCTTGTCTCAAGGCCTGAGAGCCTGTGTCAGCAGCCTGATGGCTCCCAGATCTGTGTGGTCAATCATGAGGCCATCAAAGACAGAGGTGTGTAGGGAGGCACAGCTGCCTTCCTGATCTCTGAACACTGAGGGCAATTGCTGCCAGATCAACATCAGTATTGGGTTTGTTGAGAGAAAAAGAATGATGTATTAGCAGCTTGATGAATCATTCTGGTCCTGTGTTAGCTGTTTCTTCTAGGTGATGTGTTTTTGAATTAAGGAAGGCAAAAGGCCACGAAAGAGTCACTGAAGGAGCAGGTGGAATCTGTTACCTTTTATCCCACAGCAGAGTCTCCAGGTTGAACATTATCTGTGTTACTATGTGGGTTATTTCTACTAAGTTAAGCTTTCAAAAACCTATGGACAGGTGCTTAGGGGCAAATATTTGTGAAGGTGAAAGCATTCTGTAGAAGAGCATGGCAGTGTGCATTCTTGGCAGTGGAAATACCTCTTCTAATTGCTGGTTTTCTCCTCATTAAGAAACCAGCACACCTCCTTTCCTATGACTCTTGAATCCATGTGGTTTAAGGTTGCTACCAACCCAACAGAAGCTCAAGTCAGATCTACCTTTCTGGAATGAGATTAGGTAATGCAATTGAAATGATAGAAGGTAACATGGTAAAGACCTGTGCTTAAGTAATGGCACAAATTGCTATGAAGTTTAAAAGAAGTTAAAAAAAAAAAGGTTACACAAAGGTATTACTTTAAGGTTGCATAATGAAATTAGTAACTTTTGTGTGAGTAATGATAACATTACAATATTAGTCATGATTCCATGACAGAGTCAAGAGGCATTTTTTTAATTTTTTACTAGAAATATCGAGGCATCTTATATGCAGCTAAAATGAATAGAGGGAATTATGTACATGTCAGAAGATTCAAGATATTCTGAAGTCCATGTCTCTTCTCCCACAGACAGCAAAGGGGTGTTACTACACAGAACTACTAAAACATAAAAAATTCTTTTTGTATTTCTTCTGCAAAGATTTTTGGAGAATAAGAAGTGAAAATATTTATCATCACTGATTTCTCAGTTCTGTGTGAAACAGTAGCAGTAAGCAGTGTGAGGGGTAAACGCAAGCAGAGCTTAAACCACAGGCATGTCACTTCTGTTGGCTATATGTTGGTTTCTGCAGCTACATAAACTACTACTTCTATCCCTAACTGACTACAAATTGTCTATCTTACCTGTCTGTAAAACAAAGTATTACTACCAATGTTAAATTTTGGCAGCTTTTTGCATTTTCTGTTGTCAAAGCTCCTGAGATGTGCAATGTGTATGAAAAGCTTTAGAAACGTAATTTACATTACAAATTACAAGTCCTTGTCTGCCTGTACGTAGTTCACATAAAATGTCAATGGGTCTGCTGCTGTCAATGAAGGCATTTAATTAGCTCAAGAGCTGGGTGTTGGTGGCCAAGGCCCTGTGATTTTAAATTTTCAAGATGTTTAAGTTACCTGAAAGCATGATGGCAAGTAGCATCTCTCAAGACAAAGATGAGGTGTAACCAACCTGTAAGGAAAGTATTATGAAGTACAGAAACAGGACTTGCACGTGTTTTTTCTGTGTGATCCAATGACATTCTGTGAGGATGTTCAGAAGGCTTTTTTTAACAAGTGTTAAAAGAAAGGACTTAGTTTTCAACATGTGGTAAAATGATAAAGTTTTGTTTTCTGATAAGTGTCTTGTGATCTTAAAGCGATGTTACACTTTTCTCTTCCTCTGTAATTAGTGCAGGAGGAGGATGCTTCACAAAAGCCTGTGGAAGAAACCTTTTCTTTCTTTCAGATCTTTCTCTTAATGTAGAGGACATGAAAGCAATTCTGAGGTATTTCATTTGTATTTGAAGGTTCAACTTTTACTTTCTCTCTGATGTTTGAAATATCAGAGCTAGATATCTAGATGTCTGTCTTGTTTGAAAGGTTAAATATAGCTTTGTGGTTACCAAATTTGTTGTTGTTCATTCTGGTGAAGTGTGAAATGGGTTGGGTACTGCTGGTCAAATAAGACCGTGCTAGAAGAAGATTTTGCTATAATTTATCAAGGCTCCTGAATCTATTGGTTCAGGAACAAGAAAAGATACATAATTTCATGTTGATAAAATCCTGTCATGCATGCTCATAAAATCATGGGGTTTTAGTTTATGGTTCAAATAGGAACTATTACCTCAGAAGATTAAGTATTTTAATAGTAAAAACTGTAGCCTGGGCTTTTGTTTAGAGGTGGTTTGCAGCTGCCTATTGAACAGCAGGTGCCTTCAAGAACTTCTCTGCAGCACCAACTCTACATAAGGTGAGATGGAACACGTCTTCAGTGTTAGTGTACACTCTTCTCCTTTATTGTAAAGCATCTCCAAAAATCTATGCGAATGTGTTGATCTGGCCTGTCTTTTCTGTCAAATTCTGTATTACTGCACAGATAATGTTAAGCATCTGTTTGACAAAAGTCAGGAAAACAGAATTTCCAGGATGATCTTGGATCCTGTATTACAAATGGAGAAAACTGGAGGTCAGGTGATTCTTTGTAGGTTAATCTGGCCAATTCAGGGTTTATGAAGCAGGGCTTGTGATGGCTTGTTCAGAGCTTAAGTGTTGCTACGTGCCCATGTATTTCTGTAAGTAGACATGGCCTTAGTACTGGAAGATGTGGTCCAAGTAAGGTGCATGTTAGCAGTAAAAGTTCATTTTGTTTAACATTCTATTTTTATGTCTCGTTGATAACATTTCACTGATAAATTCTCTAATAAGAGCAATTATGGGATTTAGTATGTCCCAGCAGCCAATGCTTTGTGGCCATTGTTAAAGTAGCCTTGTTAGTAATAACGCTAGGAAATGTTTAGAAGAAAAATGCAGTGAAGGGTTAAATTCTTGTATAGATAAAGTGCTCTGGAAATGATGCAAATATCTTAGGAAGATTTTCAGTTCTTTGGTGTTAGGATATTTTGGCTACAGTAATTCATAGTGGCTTATGATGCCTTCTGGGCCATCATGCTGTCAGGCTCTCTGTTACTATCTTGACAAACTCTAACGTAACTGAGCACATGTCTAGTTTCAGTGACCTTGGACTTCTGTGTGTGTGGAAGGGGAAATGTGCTTGATCAAACTTAAACACTTAAGTTACAGTATTTCTAGGTAAAAGCCCAAGATGCTGAAGCATAGCTGTAGTATTTGGTGTGCAGTTTTTATGGAGATCCTATTTCAAAATAAGCACTCCTATTTCTTAAAAAGCAATGCGCAGCATTTATTGTCTGTTCTCTGTGCTTCCTTCTCTCGAGTGTTTTGTGCATACTATTATCTGTGGAATTTAGAGAGTAGGCACTTTTTTTACTTTTTGCCTGTACTATTATTAAAAAAAATAAGATTCATGATTTAATCTTAGTCTTGGAGCATGATTCTCCTTAACAATAATGAAAAATGAGATTGGGTGCAGCCAAAACAAAGCACTTGCTTCCCATAGAGTACACTTTGGAAGTATAAGGATACTTAAGAATAGCAGAAGCCTGGTATCTGCATTTAAATAGACCTTCGATGTGTGGCAGCTTGAGTCCATTTTCCTCTGTGATAGATTTGATGTTAGTTTGGGTTTATTATACTTCAAATTGTGTGTTCTGTGATGGAGTATTAGTGGGTACCTGCAGGAATGTTGATTTGGATGATTTACTTGGTTATGTACAGGCTATTTACATTGCTAAAGGAGGGTGAGAGGGCCAAGAAAGCCAGGCTGTCCTAAAGCCCTAAGATTAAATTAGATACAATCTTTCTACTTCTGTTTTATTCAAGAAGATCCTAAGCAAAGGGTATTGAAGGTTTATTTAATTAGACCACATAAATATAGAACTCTGTAGTTGAATTATGTAGCATTTGGAGATATTTATATTTTTTTTAATCGCCTTTATCTATTTGATTTGTATAATTAAGATTCAAGAGGGCATACTTTCCGTCAGTAGACTCTCCAAACAGCATCACTGGTTTGGAACCCTGATAAAAATGGACCTGGGGGGGTGTTAATTTTTTTTGTTAAATTTTCTATTTGGATTTCCTGTCAGGGAAACGAAGGAAAGGCAGATACCCCTGGGGGGGAAGGTCAGCACCCTATGGGCCTAGAAAATAGTTAAAAGAAGAACAGATCTTTCAGAAGGTGTATTACCATCTCCTGCTTGGGTAAGGTGAGCCGAATCCACCACTTGGACCGGCTCATGTCTGTGGCCAGAGCCACTTCCTTCTGTCTGTCCCTGTGTGGCTGTGGGGTCCTCACAGAGGGACTCTGCAGGGTGGCTTTGAGCAGTGTGGAAGCAAGGAGCAGGTGATGGGCAAGAGCCCACAGCCAGGGCTGTCCCCACCTGCAGGGTCCAGTGGTGCCAGCCTGGGAGTGGTGGTGGAACCTGAACCAATTTGGGTAATTCCTTTTATTTATCTACCTTAGTTAACAGTTGCTTACAGGCTTCCACAGGCACTGCTGAGGAAGTCAGTCACGATTAACTACTGCAAGGCACAGGAACAGTACTAAATATCAGGAAATATCAGTTTCTGTGGCAGAAGTGGGGCATAAAGCACCAAGAATATATAAAAGGGAAGGGGAGCTTCGGTTCGGATGCAAAGAAGGCATCCGAATCCTTAAAATGCTATGAAGTGTGTCAGCATTAATACTCCTCTGAGCTTTGCAGACTCGGAAGCTCCTTCTGTAATTCAAGCTGTTTAGGATCATAAACAGTTATTCTCAGTACTGTTGAGACCAATGTCACACTTGTATCACAGTTTTGATGTTTGATGTCTGTCATGCGTCAGAAGGCGAACACAATTACATGCACATCAAGAACACCTCAGAGCTGTTTAAGAAATTAAGGTTAGTCACAAAATGCTTTTGATGTTCCTCTTCTCCCTCATGACTGTAGAGCTTTACATTAAGTGAAGATGTTCTAGTTAAGGAAAAACAATGGTTATTGGAGAAACAGGGCATACTTCAACTCACATGCCTTAATGAGTGATGCAGGCAGTAACCTGTCACCAAACTGTGGAAAGATGAACAGAAGTACCGTGGGCTCTGGGAATCTTGGGTGAAAAGGTAAAGTTTCATTTTGAAAAAAGTGTTGTGTTTATTAATTTATTTAAAATGGGCCTTAGACTGTTTAGATCATGTTTATCTGTTACCATTCATCAAAACATGCTGGTCTGGATTTTGTTCCAGTGACACAGCCTGTTGCAAGAGATGCTTTTTCGCTTCAGCAATTTTTTGTTGTTCAAAGGAAAATGGCTCTTAAAGTGTTAAAACATCTTCCATTCAAGTCAACCTACTTGAACTGATCTGAAGTAGGACCAAAACTGCCCTTTCATGTTCAGTAAGAGTACGTGTGAAGATTTTCCTCCTGCCTCTCTTCTCCACACAGTTCCCCTTTCCTCCCCTTCCCCCCCAACCCAAAGTCCTACATCTTAGTATTAAGATCATCAGGCATGTGGTGTTGCTGTTATTGATGCTGTGTTCTGTCAAATGATGTTTCATCAGTGTGCAAAATAAGGCCAAAGTCTTGCAAGTGTTTCCATCTCCTTATTTTTTGCACACAAGAATCCCTTGAGATACAATAGAATAACTTGGCATGTGTAGTCTAGCATGTGTGCAAGCACTTACAGAAATGAGTACTTCAGTCTGATTAATACGCAAGATGGAAAAAACAGATTGCAGAAGTGAAAGCTGAGTATAGAAAGATCAGTGCAAGAAGAAACACATTTATGCTAAGAAATATTTCATACAAAGGAATCAATGTTGCATGAAAAAAGGCCGAGACCCTAATAGTGAGACTTGAGAAGTGAAATTAATGGATACTTGGAAAAATGACTAGGCCTAAACAATACTACAAATGCAAGGAAATTCCATTAGCACTGTTGTGTTTTCAAACTGTATTGTGATGGATCATTTATGGTACAAGTTTGGCAAACTAATCCTTTTTTTTTTTTTGTGCAAGCTGGAATGGGAAGTGTTGATTTGGATCTTTTTGTTCTTATGGGTTTAGTACTTTGTAGAAATGAGAGAAAGAATAATGAACTGGGTGTTAAAAGAATTTAACCCTGAGGATGACTTTTTGGGAGAAGTGTTGAGACAGGGAGCCAGCTGATTTATTCAGCTAAAAGTAAAAGATCAAACATGAAAATCCTGTGTGGTGAGCCTGCCAGAGGAATTCATTGAGAAGGAAAAGGAGGATGCATTGCAGTTGGAATACTCAGCTTTGAATATTGGATATCAAATCAAAGCTTCCTGATTTAGCTTTGATAGGCTATTTCTCATACCTCTAGATGTGCCTCCTTCCTTCTTGTTACTCCTTTTTTTCTGATTTGCTTTTTCATATGGAAGTCTTCCGTTCGAAATAGCAGTGGTCCGAAGACTGGATAATACCTTTGGCAGGGTACTGTGGAATTCACTTTGGTCTTGAATCTTTAGCCCTAAAAAGTGGTAATATCTGTAATACTTTAAAAATAGTTTTAATAATAGCAGTGTACCATGATACATTTCTGAGAAGGGATAATGTAATTGATAATGGCTTCTGTTGAAAACCTGGAAATGCCATTATTTGCCAATATGCTGACATAATGTGTAGACTCACTTTGACTAAAGGAAGCCATTTTTCCCTGCTTTAAATTGCATATTAATGAGCATACTACAATAACACAGATGACTGATGATTTAGACAGCTTTTGTTAGCTATAGCTAAAAAAACCCAAAACCAAACGAACGAAACTAAGCCCAGTCTGATTCAGAAGCTTATTCCTGTGACTGACAGGGGCTATGAACTCTTTATGCCACCATTCAGCCAGCTTTCTAGTTAACTGCAGAGGGAGTTGAATGAGCCAGCCAGCCAGAGAAATTTTTCCCCCCACAGTAGGTTATAAGTTGGGCAGCTACAAGCTTGTCTCTTCCACCAAACAGGAACAGAGGTGTTGTGAAATGGGGTATGAGGCTTCCTTCTGTTCGCTGTTTGATCCTGTAACTGTTGATGACCACACAAAAGTAAAGCTTATCTACCAACCAAATGGTTAAAAATGGAAATCTCACCTCACCAACATCACAGTTATGTTGAAGCATGAGGCAGAAAAAAAATGTTACAGAGAGATGGAATTTTAAGGAAGTATTTTTGTCTGCAATTATATATGAAATACAGGAGATAAATATGAAAATACTACTCAGTGTGCTGCAAAGCAGCACTACAATCAGTAGAAATAATTGTCATGTTTTCATACGGTGTATGTATTGTGGTTCAAATTTTCTAGTAGCAACTAAAGGTTTTGTTGTTTGGAGTATCAGTAATGGCTCTACTTTGAATGTACTGCAGGATCTGCCTGTCATGAACTGCACTAACATTACAACCTCTCAGGCAGTAATTGGTAGGAATTACCTCCTTTGGCCATAGTTCCATGAAACATATAAGTATTTAACCTTTGTGACTTCTGCCGTGTTGTCAGATTTAGCTGAAATTGGCCATTGCTTTCAAAATTACTATTTTTAGTAAACTGACTGACAGAGGTACTCTCACACACAGTGTGAGTTAATTTGCCTTGATCCCATAGGAAGCCAGGCTCCAAACTGCTCCCAAAGTGCAGAACACCAGAACTAGCTCAGGAAGAGGTTGCACAGGGAGGCAGGGTCTGGTGTGCTTCCTGACTGTGTGCAGGGACAAGGCTCTCCTTGAGTATTGCACCCTGGCACAAGCAGGGTGTTGCCTGTTGCCTCAGGGCTGTGTCCTGCCCCTTGGTTTTGCTCTGTAGTGACTGAAATTGACTGATTTCTCTTTCCTCTCCTCTCCCGTGACCTCTACCAAACCCTGCATGTAGAGAGGAAGGCGTCACAGGATGTAAGTTATTGTTCCCAATACAATCCCTATAAGCTGTATCATTCTGGTGCAATTTGACAGTTTCTGTTGGTTTTTTTTTGTCTGCTGGAAGATCTTGATGAGATACTTCTGTTTTTGTGAAGATCCCACGGAATGGCAGCTGTACAATGTCACTTGTCATACTTAAGCATAATGAAGTGTTGTCTGGAGTACTGCAGTGACAAGGACAGAACTACATTGTCTCTTCCAGTCTGGAAAGGCCTTTCCAGACCACGACCTGCTGCTTCCATAAAACCAGAAACTACTATATAGTAAAAACCAAGTTCTTTCTAAGTGCAGCTTGATTCTCTTATGGTGGAGAGCACATATTTTATCCCATGAAGATGGCTGCTGCTGACACATCGCAGGGGGAGATAACAAACACCAAAACTCCCCAAAAATGAAACGATCAACAAACCCGTAACTGTCAGCTACTTCTAGGATCATTTTGTTCTAGCAGTTCTACACAACACATGGTTTTGTGAGAAGTGAGGAGACACATTGGATGAAATTAATGAGCTGGACAAAATCCATGCATGCTGCCCAGCTAAATGTGGACACAAACCTGCTTTTGCACTGCAGAGGACTGTTGTGTTGAGTCTATCCAGTCCTGAGTCTGAAGAGTGCGGAAAACTGCAGATTGCTGCTGTTTTTGTGCTGTACTTCATAGGATTGTCTGTTTTATGCCATAAGACGGTGACTTTGTGAATGAGCACAATCAAGGAAAAATTTAGTTCGAAGTAGGCACCTTAAAAACTATCTAAAAGAAAAACATGTATATGCCAAGGAAGGGTGAGGTACTGGAAGGTAAAATCTTTATAAAGCCAAGGGAGATTTGAGGTAGCAGTGTAACGTGTTTGGTAAACAAAAGAAATATTTGCTTAATGTTAATTCTCTGTTGGGATTTTTTGCTGGTTAAAGATACACTGAAGTATTTTGATGGACTAGAGAACTGAGTAAGAAGTAGTCAACTCCTAATTTGGTGTTGAGGTTCTTCCTGTCATCTGATGGGGTTCAGTTGTTGTCAGTACAGCCTGGGGGGGAAAAAAGGAAAAAACCAAGCCCCACTTACTTTTAGTAGTAGGGTGAGGATCTTTTGTGTTTGTGAAACACTTAATGCTAATGGGTTTCATAACTGTATTTAGACCACCTCCAGAGCAGCATGAAACAATTCACCAGTACATTTAGTAAACAAGGGAATAAGATCTCAGTTATCTTCATTATAGATGCAGTAAATGGGAAGACTTGAATCTGATGACTACTTGCTTTTTAAAGCTGTGTTTTCGTAACCTATATATTTGCTATTAACCCTGCAAAGCTTGCTGAAAGAAAACCCACTTATTATAAAATACTTATCTTTTATTTCCATCTAGCATCTGAAAAATTAATTTTGAATCACTTTTATTGCTTCAGACAAATTGCACATCAAGTTTAAGTAGGAGAGTCAGAAATTAATTAACTTGATTAACAGAGAAATATGCATAGACAGTTTTGAAGTACTGAGGTTTTGGCCTCCAGCAGAATCTTTCAGTCTTTTCATTTCAGAAGTGTTCTGCCTTAGGGTCTGGATGACTCATAGACTGACAGTAGAAAGCATGAGCCCTTCGCCTTAAGCCACTGGTTCAAATGTGATTCAGGACAGTAGTAAGTGAAAGGAGTATTTTCTAATGTATGCTTAGTGATCTGAAATATGATTCTTGAGCACCAAATGATTGAGGTGTCTACCAACTAAGGACTTGCAGGTCTAGACTTCAAGCACTTCAAAGAGGTGATTTCTGTGCTACCTGTGGCTCCCAGCACAGAGGATAGAGAGAACTCAACACGTGGTTCTGTGGGCCAAAGTAGAGAGACAGACATACTCAAACTCATTGAGAAATAAGGAACTACCGCTAACAAGTAGGATGTGTCAGTGGGAAGAGTGTCACTGCAATTTTGTCCCGTTCCAAGGGTCTCATGCCTTGCGGCAATCTCAGCTTAACTATTTGCTGTAATAATGAAATCAACTTCTTGTCTAGCTGTGCTAGTGCTTCAAATAGTTTTCTGCATATCCTGAGTCTTCTGTCACATAAATTACCAAATTCTTTCCTGGAATGGCTTCAAGAGGAAGTGAATCTGCTCGGTCACTCCATCTTCAATACCCTGGAATTAAGACAAGCCTGCTGCGAGATGTGGGTTTGCATTCCCTCAGCCAGGCTCGAAGCCAAAACCAGGGTCTCCTTTACCAAATGCAGTGCTTTAGCAGCTGTGAAGACTAGATTGTATATAAAGAGGATACAATTAATGCTTGTCTTCTTACCTTTCACCTGGACTGTTATAATAAAATGCTAATGCCACATCTAGATTTTTAGAATTAGTCAAGGGTTTCTGTAGCTATGTTAAACCATTAAGGGGCAATCACAACATTATAGCAAAAATGCTTTCTGTAAATGTGCACCTATTCTACCCATTTCATGGGCAAAACAGTGAGTTTGTGTTTAATCCAAAGTAGCTCTGATTTTTATTTGCCCTTTCCATTTAAGGTCTTTTTTTGATTGTGTATTTTCCAAACCATTTCAGTTATGAGGCAGGAGAGGTTACTCTGGGTTGTTTGGACAATGTCTTGAAGCTCCAGGAAGACTTCAAAGCTGAGAGTTGCTAAACCTTTCCCCTCCTAGAAAACTTATTTCCATTCATCTGAACAAGCCCTTTCAACAGATGCAGTATGCACTACAAAGGAGGCTTTACCATCCAGAGGAGAGGCGCTTACAAAAAGACTGTGTTTTAGACTTAAATGTAGGGCAAGGATCAACAATCACACCTTGGGCTTTTTCAATGCAGATATTCACAGACTTATTCTTATACAGCGTGACTGGATTTCCCATAAAATTAGATCAATTCTTCTTTCCTGACATATCACGCTGTGCTGAAAAGAAAGAAAATGTAGTGATCCATAATTAGCCTTGCAGCTATTCTAATACTAATGATGGTTGTATATCAGCCAGGTAACAGATAAAACAGGGAGCTGAGTAATCTGAGTTCAGACCAATCTGGGTGCGAAGAGTTTGTCCCAAGTTCTTATGACTTTTAGTCATAAACTTTTTTTGTCATATTCAAGATTGCAGAGCTGTGTGGTGGGGAAGAATTTTTTTGGATTAAAAAAAAAAAAATCAATCACATTCAGGAGCTTCATTTTCCTTTCACTTTGAGGTATATACAAAATGGCACATACTGAAAAATGAGGGGAGAGAAGGGAGATATTTTGAAGGAATAGTACGTAGCTATACAGGAAAGGCATTTTATTCAGGGTAGGGGACACAGCACTCCCTTACAGTCCTTGTGCAGTTTTTTCCTTTTTGACACAACGGTCTTGTTGGGAACCAGGACTGCTGGAACTTGCAAGGAAATCTTTCCTTTTTTTCTCCCTGTATCATACCTGCTTCCTCCCTTAGTGGCAAAATGTCTTCCTTTTGTTTCTTAATTTCTTTTTTTTTTACTCTGAAAGCAGGTGCTGTAGACTTGTACAACTTTTATCTTTTTTTGTGTGCAAGTGTGTTTTTGCAACTTCCAGGCATATGAACTACTGATGGGGGAAGGAAATGGTTAGTCAAAGCCAATCATTATATATATTTCATGCAAGTTTCCTTTTCTTAAGTGGAAATTGCAAGCTTTTAATACAAACTAATCTTGCTTGTTATTTATAACAATAATTTCGTAGGTGGTTTGCTTAGATGTATTAAGGCAGTTATTACTAATTAAATATTTATGTCTAACAGCATACTGAGCTCTTCTGCAAGTATAAAGGAGCTGGATATGGTCTGCAGGGTGTTATCTCAAATATTACTGAAATGTTGAGCACACAATTACCATCTTGTTAGGGTTAATAGTGTTGAAAGAACTGTTTAGACATGTAATTGGTATCAAACCACATGTGATTGTGTGATGATTAGATATCAATTACAAGAAAGTACAAACTGACATTTGATAAGCATGGGAACTGATAGCCTGCTTTTGTTATACCAATTAAATGGCTAAATATCTCCTGGAAGGAGTTATAAATCATTCAGAAATCATTAGCATGTTTTGGTAGCTTGTTAAGTGATTGTAGATGTGGGGGCTTCTGGCTGTGTTTGGGGATTTTGGGCATTTTCTCCCAAATTGGGTCTGTCTTCAGCATAGAAACTTTGGATAGCCAAATACTCAGCTTCATGAGAGATACCCTTTTTGTCACTAGCAAATTAATTTGATGAAATGAAGGTATAAATATTTACTGATTTGTGTTAAACACAGACAAGCCAGAAAATTCACAAAACCTTCTTACACAATTTTGTAAGCAGGAATCCGATCAGATAGATGTTGCTGGTCATGGTTTAGTCTACATACACCCATATATGTATCTGCCAACACATTGATTTACGTTTCTCCATGTAAATTAAGACTTCTACTTTTGTTAAATTGACTAGTGCCTTAAGACAGAGTACAGTTGAAAGACTTTGAGAGCAAGAATGTCATTTTGGTTTGCAGTACAGACAGTATTTTATTTTCCCACATGCTGTGTAGAACAGGAATTTTGTTTCAACCTTGAAATTGCTCAGTGGCTGTTGTAACTGTGATGAGAGTTTAATATAAAAAGTAAACTAATTGAGCATTACTAAAGGGAACTTCTGAAGGAAGGTGAGAGATCTATGTGCATGTACCTTGATAAGACTTCTCATCAAGTGATATAAATGAAAATAGAGTTGTTATGTTTCAGTTTTAATTGGACTAGTTTCCATTTTGGGCTCTAACACAGAAAGGTAAGGGATGTATGCTCCTGGAGAATTTTACAGAAGAGGGATTGACTTTGCTACATATACATGCATTAGACTTTTCCTGCTTTGAATGAAACTCTGAAGGGAAAAGACTGGGAATACTCCTTTTTCTCGCCAAGTTCTAGTACAGATTTCTCCTGGATCCCCTGTACGGTTATGTTCCCTGAATACAAACAAAGAAGCTCTTAGTCCTGTGACTGACATTCTGCAGCCTTTCCTCTGTGTTGAGCCAGCTGTGACTGGCCAGGACAAGAATTGTCATTGATCCACAGGCAACAATTTCCGCCTTCGTCCTCTCTTGGACAGAGAGAGCCTGTTCATACTGCCTTAGGTTTGTTAAGACAGCCGACTGCCTATTTGGGGTGTCTTTCACCCTTCCATGTTTGTTAGTCTGCATGTGAAGTAAAGAATTTACATGGCTTATAAAAATATTTCTGAGAACTCAGACAGAACAAAGGAAGCATTTCTATCAAATGATAGACGATGGTGGTGTTTGTTTGAATTCACTGTTTCCCTGTATGTGCAGCTATGCAGAGCTATCTTTCAAAATGCCTTCTCTTATTAACTTTTCAAGCTCCTGAAGATTGTGTCCTATGGCATATTTGCTCAGACAGCCAGTTTATCTTACACATAGCAGTGAGAATATCTGAGTTTAGTATTTTGGGTTTTTTCCTTTGTGAAATGAAATTATATTTATTACTTATAGAAAAAAATTATTAATTCCTCAAAATTCAAGAAGACTTGTCACTGAAATGTTGGAAATGCCAACAAATGTTGTTATCCTGATGTAACGTCAAAATTAACTTAAAATAGCTCTATTACACGCAAATGAAATGTTTCTTTGGGAAATGTTCTTTTCTGTGTCAACTTCATTACCTGAACTACCTTTGATTACTTTGATGTGTAATATCTCTCTGTAATTCAAATACCTTAAATGAGTGCTGTATAATCATTGCTGTGTTTTCAGCAGAGGGAAGATAGGTGATTATGTGCTGCAACCTGTACAACATGGCAGGTAGTTCTCAGCTTTTGTTTGTGTAGCTGGGGTATTGCCCTTGGTTTAAAACAATCTTGGCAGAGGAGTAGTCCCATGGCTGGGAAGTGGTTAGAACTGTAGCTTTGAATAAGTTTAGAGTATTTTTAAAAGTTGTCACTAAAACTATTGCTGATCCCTTTGTATATCTATTCCAAGCCCTACTGAAGTCAGCAGCAATCTCTCTTCTAGTTATAATGTTGAACAGAAAGTTTGTTCTTTTCATGTGTGTCAGATGCTAAATGTGCAATATTCCAGCTCTTCTGTACAGAGTGTTGATTCCTGGTGAGAGAAATTTACCAGATGAAACATCAAAAAGTTGTGTTATGTTGTGTGGTTTTTTGTTTTTTGTTTTTTTTTTTTGGTTTGGTTTGATTTTTGTTTGGCTGGTTTGTGTGTTTTGGGGGATCTTTTTGGTGGTTTTTAAGAAAGGTGGGGGCAAGAAAAGAGTGGTTGGGAAGGAATCTTTTTACTTGCTTTTTCATCAGAGAAACTTGCGTGGAGTCCAGGCTCAGTTTGTGTAGCTCTGTCTACAGTGTAATGCCCTGTGAAATCATGTTGATTCACTGTCATACCACTTCAGGAGAAATAAAAGCAGTCTGATGTTGCAATATTCTATTCCAATGTTTTCCAAATGGTGTTTTATTTTCTTTTGACTGTGATTTGAAAGTTTTGTCTTTAGATATATTGATACAGAATGGAGAGGTAAAAATCAAAATAAGTCTTTCCAGTTCTCCTGCAAAAATGTTATGATTAGTCAAAAGTGAATAAAAATAATCCCTCCTTGTGTTCCCACCTGCAATTTGTCTTGAAAATTTCTAATGTTTTTGTTTTCCTGTATCACGTGTAGCAAGAGATTTGAGTTAAAGAAAAATTCTGTTGCCTTAGCTGCTGTTTTCTGCATTGCTTCAGTTGTGCTCTTCTGGTGTGTGCCTTCTTGCATTGAGTATTTTGTTTCACAAACATATTTAAAATAAATACATAATTGTTGTTAATCTTACAACTAAATATAGTGTATACTGTAAGGGTCACAGGTGTGTGTTCTGTCAGCTTACTGCGTTGCAGTGGGTAAGAAGTTGCGTAGTCAATCATTTCTCCCCCCAGACCTTTTGCAGACTAGATTTTCACGTCCCTGTCTCTCTCACGGTGAGTTTTCCAAGTATTTGAAAGATGTTATTGTGAGTTCTTTTGAGCAAGGAATCACCCAAAATGGAGCGAAAATTTCACAGCCTCCCACTGACTCTTTGCTATCCTAGGGAAAAATCTTCTATTTGGAAAACTTTGAGGCACTCCTGCTTGCAGCAAACACAAGATTTCTTCAGTTAATTAGCTCATGTTTCTTGATACTACCGTAGCTTTGAGCAATCAGTCTTATGTTTCCATTGCTGGGGTAACTTCTGTGTTTATTGGAGAGTCTCAAATTCTGCTTGTGGCTCTATAGGAGTTGTTGGGGAAAGAAGTCACATTGTGAGTTGCTGGAGATAATCAAAAGGTTAACAAAGGTAATAATTCTTCAGCTGGAGAGTGAAGATGATGTGATTAGGTTAAATTCTGGACACATTCAAATTGCATGTGGTGCAAGTCTATAACTGCCACAATTGTGATGAAACTGAAGGTGAGGGGACAGAAGCAAGTGCTATTTCAAATAGCCTAGCTGCCTACCAGATGAGACAGCCACATAGTGTGGCATTTTGTTAACAAGCTTTTCCTTTCTGATTTGGATGAAGATGATGAGAACAAACAGAGCTTTCCACTTTGTCATTCTTGCTAACCTGTCACATTCTCATCCACCTTAGGAAAGGAGCCCTTTTTCCGTTACATTAAGAGGCGAATGGAGATGGATGCTGTTGGGATCTTGGCTTATCTGTTTCAGTTTGTTTTTTGCAGCCCTCTCTTTCCACGGGAACTTGCACAGAAATGCAATTTGTCAGTGTTTTTATTTTTTTTTTGTTTTAGTATCTTTTCCTTATAGTACATGATATGTCAATGAAAGAGCAACATGATTCTCAAGTTCAGTGAAACTGAGTTCTTTTGGGGTGGGGAAAGAGCAATACGTCTTATGTAGTTCAGCTGCTGATCATTTTGCTTTACCTGAAGTAACTTTCTGAGATCATATCCTGCCAGAAGTCGCCTTATTTGGATGTGTATGTTCTGCTCTAACTGCACTGTAAATTGGCTGTGTAGGACATACTGCTTTAAAAGAAACCTCCCACTTACTTATGTAAAACAGAGTGGGGATGGTGTGATAGCATTAAGAATCCCTAGTTTCTCAGCTTGCACTTCGAGGAACATCTTCAGCTTGTTCCTGCTCTCAGTGGGGTGGATCTGACCCTCTTCCTGCTACAGACGACTTAGTCACAACCCAAGTGCCCTTTCTGCCTGACAGAGGTTTCTGACCAGCTCACAGGAAAGAAGCTGCTGGTGCACTGCAAGGGGGAAGCAAGAAGCTGCAAACAGTGAGAAAAGCAAAGCTGCTCCTTTCAAAGTGTGTTGGATTATTTGCTCTGTTATTAAATTCTGTGGCTCTTGGTATTCAGGTGCACTTCTGTATTCTGTATTCAGGCACTTTCAGTTCAGTAGTAGCAGCAATATCTTAAAAATAATGGAGGGGAGAATTAAGCAATAGAAGATATGCTAATGCTATGTCAGGGCAGGTTGTTTATTTTAATGATCTGTCATAACAAGGAATGCTTGATAGAGAATTCAAATCCAATAGTATATTGAGGTGCTGAAGTTGACCTACCAGGAGAAATCTTTCCTTTCACGCAAGCTCTTTGAACTGAGTGAAGGGCAGAGGGAGCAAGAAATCAGTTAGGCCCTTTAATCTTTGTATGGTAAAAATAAAGATGAAACTAGCATTTACTTCCCTGGAAATTGTTTAAACGTTATAGAGTAAAACTGTACAACGCATTAGGCAGGTTTTCCAGAAGGAAATATAAAAACACTTTGGAAAGATAATTTTACCTGATGTATATGTATATTTTTTTTCCCTAAAAGCTCTGCCCAAAGAGCAAAGTTTGGAGAAACTGCTCAGCAGATTGGGACAGCTCTGTGTTATAACAGAGGAAACAAAACTCCATTTCCAAAGTTGCTGCACTTCTTGCTGTCTTAATTTTACTGAAGTTGAGTGGAATTAGCTAGTTAAGATCTATTTAACACAGAATTACCTTCTGGTAAGTAGATAAGAAGCATCTCTTTTTCAACATAATCTAATTCTGCTTTCTTTTCCAAGGGCAAAATAGCCCAAGTCTGTTTCCTTGTCTTGTACCCTCTCCAGCATGTATGCCAGCACAGGAATAAATGGTTGTACAAAACCAGAGGAAAGTATCCAAAGGCTTGCAATCTGAAAAGTTTATTTGAATAATGAATGATACTTTTAATCATTTTTTTCTCAAACCCAATAAGCAGCAGTCTTTCTAAATAATTTCACCTTGAGCTGAGAGTAACGATGAAGAATTGCAGAAACATCCATAAAACCTGAATTCCCGGTACATTTCTTCTCTGGCTAGTACCACTGGATCAGATTTATGAAGTCTTACTTTTTCTGGTGATCAAGAGTCATCTAATTTTGTTGCATTTAATTGATTTGTCAGTGCATGTTGCAGCACGGGGACCCAGTTGAAACACCTTGTGACTTCCATCTGGCCCCACTGCTGGCAGTTAAGGTATGGTATTTGGTGGAGAAGGAGAAAGGTGGTGCACATTCAGGTTTTGCTTTTACATGGAGTATGCTCATACTTAAGGAAGAAGTTGTATGAAAAAGTTTAGGGTAAACCCTTGAGGTAAAACTGCCTTAAATGTTGAATCTAAGCTTGAATATGTGGTGTCTGGGGTGTCCTTTTGTATACACTGTGTATTAATGTGTTCAGTTGTGTTACCAAAATACATAGATCTTCAAGTGGAATTCCACTAGACATCGTTCCATGGATAGAGTCTTGACCCTGTTGAAGCTAGTAATGAAACACCTATTAATCAATCATGATCTATCACTGGCTTATTCTGCATTTTATTGACATTAGATGGCACTTAAGACTTTTATACTAGCTGGAAATTTGTCTCGTGTCTAGGCAGTCTTCTCTGTGGTGACCCCATTTCAGGGAAAGTGTGATCTGCTGTTCTGTGCCTTTTCGGCTAATAGAAATTAAAATTCCTCATGCCAGATGGTTGTTCACTAGATTTAGCACTAGCTGCAATCCAGATGTGTTTTCTCTGCTTCATTCCTCAGTGTCATCCTATATGTTATGAAAATGTTTAACCTGCCATGTCCTTTGCTGTGTGAAGACAGTCCTCTTTTTTTCAGTAGGTCTTACAAGACAGTTGTTATCCCTTGCTACAGTCACAATTTATTTTTTCCTCTTTGTGTCCAATATAGCGTCCATTGTATATGTGGGCTGTTACATGGACAATTCTCACATCTGTTAAAGAATAACACAGAAGTATTGAAGGAATAATATGGTAGTGTTGAGGCTGCAGGGATTGACAGGAAATTGACCTTATATGTAAATTTATTAAGCTTATATTTATTATTTCCAGGTCTTGGCTTTTAATTTGAGGCACCATTTCTTCTTCTGCTGTGCTTGGGAAGCTCTTGATCTGATACTGTCTCTTTCCTTGATTGTCTGCCTCTGGTTCACTCTGGGAAAAGTGCATCAAAGGCCAAAGGTTCACCCTTCTCTGAGGCCACAGTCAAGGCTGTAATTTAGCTAAGGACCTGTGCTGCCTGCTGGCCTGAAGTCTGTCACAGGTTTGTGTCTTGTCTCTCATTCCAGCCACAGTGTTTCCTACTCAGTTAGGATCTGTGATGCTGCTGGGGTGTTGGACAGCCTCCTGTTCCTTTACTTACACCAGACTGTAATCAATTCCTAAATTTCATAAAAATGTGTGTCTGAGCGGTTTATAAATGCCAGAAGTCAAAGATTAAATTACAGCCTGGAACTTCAGTCTTCCGTAAGCATGTTTGTGCTTAAATATATCTGTAAGTAGCTTACATAACTATTTACCAATACAATGAAGGCTGCTGCAACTTATTCTTAAGTTAGTCTTGACATTTACAAATAGAAATTTGCTTCTGACATAGCAAGGAGATTACAGTGGTTTTGTGACATGGGAAGAAAAGGATTACAGTAATCTTTTCTTGTTTTACAGCCGTCTGTAGGAGGAGAAAGATTGTAGCATGCTGCCATAGGAACATGGATATTACGGGGAAATTATCTGCGATGTTTTGAATAATGAGCTGGCACACATTATAATATTGTTGCACTGCTACTTTTGCCATGTAACCAGGACCATTGTGAACCAGTGGTTAGGCACAGTTCTTGAAAGGAAGGAGAACTATTACTTACTGGTTTGTGTGTGTGTATAGACAGTAACAGTTTGAGTAAAATCTGACATTCCAGTGGCGTGAAGGAAAAGGCTTAGCTATTCAACAGAAATGCACATTTTAAATGAACTGCCAAAGGTATCCTATTACTTGAATGTGTACAGTCCCTGTTTTTTTTTCCTTCTCTTAAAGAAGTCAGTCAGGAAGTAGGGACACATTAACATTAGAAACAGTATTGGCAAGGAAGGGATAAGGCCAGAATTATGTATTTTTAACTTTTTATTTAATGAGAAGCTATAGATACTTTTTTTTTTCCCCCTTCTCTTGATATTTAGTGTTTAGTTTTACTAGGGGTTTCAAGTGAAGAGTGCAAAGTCTTTGATCAGTGGGTCAGAAAAGGGTATCTGATTTCAGAGAAGGCATCTGTCTCTCTTTCCATGGAAAGCTCCTTTGTGAGCTCTGATAGCAGGGCGTGTCAGGACATCACCCAGACTTTGTTGCAATTACGCTAACAAAACCACCACTAAGCTGAGAGTTGCCTCCAAACCTGCAGCCCTGTTGTCTGAAAGTGTCTGAGGTTCTTTCCCTTTGCTCCAACTTGAAAGAAAGGCAGGGATACCACGAGACGGAGGATGGCAGGCAGAGTCCTTTTAGTCCTGTGTAATGTGACAGGGAGCGAGTAAACATGATTGTTTACTGAAGTCAGAGCATAATTTTTCCATGTAAGTCTGGAGAGCTTGGGTTTGTTTTCCTTCTCCTTTCCCAGCTGGAAAGATCCTTGCAAACTTTTTATGTAAAATTAAACAAGGTGGCAGGAAGTACCAGTCAGCAAATCCCTAAGGCAGTGAGCCAACTGACATGGAAGTTGCATGAAGGTTTTGGCAATAGGTTGATCTTAAGCTGCTGGTCCAGCAGACTTCTGCATGTCTTGGAGCAAGGAGGGATTTTATTTGCCTGCAGCCTCCCATGGGACTTGTTGTTCAGGAAACTGGAGAACAACAATGCGTTTTACTGGGGTCTGGTTACTTCAGTGATCAAGTCATGTAGATGTTGGTACCTCTGCTTTTGGAGCTGGACAGAGACTAGCTTCTAAAAGAACACTCGGGTAAAGGTGTGGGGATCTTGCACTAATGCTATAAAACATCAGAGACTTCTTCTAGGTGGATGACATAATTTTTCTTGCAGTTTGTTTCTGTTTGATATCTATTAAAAAAAACCCAGAAGTGTGACTGAGAAGGCCAAAAGGCGGATAACAGGAATGAAAAACAGACTCTAACAACTGGTGGAAATGAATTGTGAATATTAAAGAATCTTGTTACCTTGGTAATTTAGCAACAGTGAGCTGCAGTGCAAAGATGGGGGGGGAAAAAAGCACTTTTTGAATATGAAGAGGTCGTGTCAAATCTGAAGCGAGGGAAACCTATCCATAAACATGGCATACCTCAGGGGAATTTCACAGTACCTGTTAAGAAAGTGGTTAATAAAAATCCTAGTCAGCACAGCTCCAGGAATGAGATGATACATAAGTTTTCCTCCTGGAGGTACAATGCCATCTCTGCTGCAGCAGAACTTGTCAAACGTGTTAAGTGCCTGGTGCTGCTGGGTGGGTTTGCAATGCCTAATATTTGCTCATAGTAGTTTTCCCTATTATGTCAAGCTGAAGACAAGGACCTTTACATCTCTAGGTGTCACAGGTATCAGATTTGCTTTTGGGTTCCTTTCATGGATATTTACTGGATCTTTTCCATTACAATTATTTTCCCTTCTTTCTTCACTTGCCACATTATTCTTCCTCATTATCTTGCAGCACAGGTGAATTAGTATTTTGCTCTCTAGTGAAGATCTAGTTAGTTCAGACACTTAAGGCAGTGAGAGCCTTGGGATTATTCTGGAACTGAACTCTTCCATGGAAAAATTATGGCTCAGAAAATTGCAGGTCAATAGTATTGAGTAAATTAAACTATTTTATAGTGATTCTTACTTAGGAAAAATACCACTAGCAGAGAATCCAATCAGAGGTGTCTTGTTTTCTCTTTCTACTTTTGTTGTCATGTTGTGTTCCACTTCTATCAGGAATAAATGAAATCTGGAGCCATTCAAGTGGCAGACGTAATGAATTCGAACTGGAACTGGGGACATTTTTGGAAGTTTGCTCAAGGTTGTAAACTTGACTTTCGCTGGAGGATGTTTGTCTGCAGATTTTTATGAGTTTGAGACAGCCTCTTGCTTCCAGTTGTTACAGCCTGTTTCAGAATGAAAACAAGACACATTTGAACTACAGAAAATTTTTGGGCCATAGAAAAGTTCCTGTCACTGCAGTGTCACAGCTAACATCAGGACAAGGAGCAGTGAGGCTAGCTGATGCTTCTCTTGTGTGTTAGCCAAGCTAGACATCTCAGGAACTTTCCTTGGAGTTTAGTGAAAAGAAATTATTCTCCTTTTATTTTAAAGAGGAGGCTGTTTTTACAAAATGCCCTAAAAATATGCTTTGAAACTTATTTCTTCTACTTCACAGACCTTTCTGTGATAGAAATGTGTTTTAATCAAGTCCCTGTGGAAAGAATATTTTCTATACTGAAGAGGATGGGAAGATCAATGTCCTATTTCCATTCTTAGAGCCAAAAGACACTGAGTTGATTAAAATTGCCTTGTACACCCTGGTAAAGCTGAAGAAAAACAGTATCTCCTTTTTGTTTGGAGATGCCAGAAGCTACGTCATCTGTGATGGACAAAGGATGGTCTTGGAAGCTCTGATTGCAAAATTTGCAATTTACATCATTGAATTCATGTTTGCTTTTGCAAATTCTAAGAACAACAAGAAAAAAGGTGCCCTGAAGACACCACTTAAGAGTCACAAAACATCATCTATAATTTAAGTCATTAATAGGCATCTCCATTATGCTGTAATTTACTTATTGATTTTTTTATATATAATATGACCATTATGCACAGCACACACCAGACTAATGCAGTAGTCAGCAAATTTAAAAATCCTCTTATCTGACCTATTTTCATCATCAAAAGCCAACTGTATAATTACAATGAGATTCTAAATTGTTATAAATGAAAATAAAAGAGGAAGAGCAGGCAGAAATAATTGATGGAACACGTTGTTTTTCCCCTGCACTCTGAAAAAGCATGTGTGAACCAAGCCTGACCAAAAAGCCTCAATAATATTTCTATTTCTTTCTAATTGCTCCAGTTTCCCAATAGCTCATCTAATCTTACATCCTCTTGCTTAGAATGGCCATTATACAGATGCATCCGAGGCCAATTCAAAATTTGTGTAATGGAGGTAACCAGTTTGAGGCAGCTTTTCTTCTTGTTCAAAAGGCAACTAGCACTCAGAAGCAGCAATTTATTTAGACCCACAGCATGACTGTGAAGTACAGCATAGAAAAGGGAGAACAACTGATTTATCTACTAGTTTGTGGGGTACATAGATTACCACTGGCCAAGTACCTGTTATTCACCATTTGAGACTGACCCCAAGGCTTTCACCTATTCTTGCTTGACACCCCATTTCTGCCTTGACACTTAGCATGTCTTCAAAACAAACAAAACCCTGGGAGAGACACTTAAAGAGGTGGCATGTTAAAAAATAAATAATAACAAATAGGGTAATGTTGAAGGCTGAATTTTTTGGTTGGTTGTGGGTTTTTTTTTTGTGTGGGTTTTTTTTTGTTTTTGTTGTTGGGTTTTTTTTTTTGAAGGCTTGTTAGTGCAATCATTTCTCTCCACCAGGCTGGAGACAACCTAGTATTACCTATATGTATGCACAGGAATGTGCTGAAGTGTTTTATGGGTTGTTGAGGCAAAGTAAGCCTTGGTTCACTTTTGGAAATCTTAGGAAATGTGGGCTTTGTATCTAAAATTATATTGGGAAAACAATAAAATAGGATTGAATACTTATGCAAAATAAAATCTGTTAATAAAGTTGACAAATTCTCATCACCATAACTTGAAGTGGGGCAATTATCTGTTGGGAAGTTTCAGTAGCTCTTGTTCATTACTCCCACAAGTCTCTTGTCTCAGACGAAGTGGTTTTATAGAAACAAAGTTTGCTCTGCCTGGTCTCTCTCCTTCGTTGATTTTTAACCAAATAGATGAACAGACTTGAGGAACTTACAGGTCTTAAACTTGTGGGCTTGTTTTACTTTCTCTTTAGGGCAATAGTGCTGTGACTAAAGCTACCCTGTTGCTCTCTGAGGAGCCTGCACAGTAAGTACAGCTTGAGACTGGCTGCGTGACTTTTAACGTAACTGTTGTATGCAGTGACTTCTGATGCATACCTCTTGTAAAATTTGCAGACAGGTCCTTTGGTGATCTAAGAAACCTCAGAATAGAAGCAGGGAAGTAAGGTGCTCTTAGAGCAAAGGTCAAAGCCCTCTCCTCTTTCTTTCTACCATGTATATAGGGCAAATAGATCTTCTTTTACATTCTTTGAGAACTCAAATTCTCTCCTAGATAAACACTACAGCAATATCCTTGTAGGCTTTTACCTCTAGAAGCTGTCATTGAAGACAAATCTGCAGGCTATGAAAGAGAGAGCATAAGATCAGCCATTCAGTGTCCTTGGGGAATGGCACATTTTTTTCTAAGGGGAAGGAGGAGGACAGGGTTTGCCAGAAAGCGCATTTTTATGGTAACTGAAGTAATGAACTCAAATGAAAGGAATAAAATACAGGTTTAGAGTGGAAGTGCCATTTCGGGTTTTAACTACAGTGTTGCTACTGTGAAGTTATAAATCAGAATAGGGTAGTTAAGTAGAGAGAAATAAAGGAAGAAAGGCAGAGTCCTTAGTAATAGGAAACTCAGAGAAGCCTAATAATTGAAGTACATCCCACACTGAAATTGTCATGCCTCTGCTCTCAGACGGTAATTAACAGGATTGGCAGAAAGATGCAAGGAGCAACTTGCACAGGAGGGGGTGCACTTTCATAGCTCAGCAGGAAACTTAATTTTTGCTAACGTTTAAATGCCTGGTTCCCCGGTTTTGGACTGGAGACTCATAGCTGATTCCAGTGACATGATTTCTAGGGGGTTAAAGAAATTGATAGATCACCATGCAATCTTCTCTCCAGTAAACATTTCTCATTGTTTTTACCAATTTTTATTTTTTTTTTTTACCTTCAGCTACTCCAGGCTCTTATACCCATCTTGGTGACCCAAAGCAGTTGAGGCCCTGAAATTCTATCATCTTGCTCTACCCAAGCAGTGAGAAGTCTGTGGAACTCATTGACTCAATCAGTTTCATAATATCTATTTTTTTCTTCCCTTCTGTTTTATTTCCTTGTGAATAGAGACTCCTTTTCAAGAATTCATGAAAGGCCGGGGGATGTTAGACTGAGAAATAAAGGAAAAACACAAACTGTTGTTTAAATAAAAAAAAAAGATTTAGAGTGAAAAATTAATATGGGTCAATTGATATTTTACTAACGACTTACAGGCAAAGGATAAATGATGGTCAAATCCTGCTGGACAGAGAGAGGATCCATTTCTTTTGATTTAGTGTTGTGGTAGATGGAACTGCGAGAAATTCAAATACAACCTCACTGAATTTTGCTGCTGTGTAGTTCATTACCACTGCTATGTTGATAGTGCTGCTGCGAAGTGCCCAGTCTGGCCGAGAGGATACCTATAAACATTAAATAGAAGCTGAGTTAAGGAGCTGTTAAATCCCAGGAACTAATGCACATCATTAGTTTAGAGCTTGCTATATGTGACAAAAGGCTGTATTTTTCCCTAGAAACTACTTTTCATCTCAAAGCACCCTCAAGTATTTCAATTGCTTTGGAAGCTATAGGCCAGATTTCCAGCTTGTGTGCATTCATGTAAGTCTCTCAAATGAAAGCACTATGCCTGTTTATGCTTTGGTGAGAATATGTTCCTGTATATGAAGTACCACTACATATTGTTTTACAACTGACTTGTGGCTAATACATGACAGATGGAAGAATGAAAGTTGAACAAACAAACAGCCGGTATTATCTGAATATCTGTAAAGTAGGTAAAATTCACAGAGCTGAATTTGGTGAACTTTTGGCTATTTTGTTGGGTAGCTCAAAACCTGGTGCTTATAAGGATGAACGTATGTGAGACCTGCTTATTTCCTGTGGTGAAACAGAAATACTTCCATAGTTCTAATGTCAGAAATAAAACATGCACTGCTCAAAGTCAAGTCATTCTTGTCACAGAAACTTGATAAGTGTCTTGGAAGTAGATGCAATTGTAGAATTGATTTCAAATAACTTCCTACAGCTGCTTTCATTTTGAAAAATGCTAAGGTACTTTGTGGACAGAAGTCTAGATTTTTGAAGAAACAATGAAGGGACTTCAGTGAGTTTCTGTCTAGAATCTGTTATCTTCTGCTCATGATTGATTCAGACAAGATGTCTCTGAGTTACTAGTAGTCATCTCATGATGTGGCACTTATTTAGCTTGCATGGGAAGGGTTACAACCCTGTTCCTAATTGGATAACCATGCATCAGTTCTCAACATTTGATCTCTACTTACTTTTCATGTAACTTAACTGGAGTGTCACAAAATAAAAATGCTTATTTAAACTTTTTCGTATTCCTCATCCTGGTAATGTCCCTGCCTAGTAATTCTGTCCAAATATGGCTTGAGATGTATGAACCTGACTCTTAATAACTGTTCAGCTTTATCCTGTAACACATCATGATAGAGTAATACACAAGAAACATTTCTTGTATTGAAAGGAACATTTCTTTGACACAGAACTTCTGTTATAAAATTTGAGTAGGACAGATAATTCTTTCCCAAAAATATGTGGGAGTATTGATGACTTTCATATCTCTTTACAAATATGGCATCTACTCCATGGCAGTGTTTTCCACTTATTCATTCAGCATAGAGCCCAGGATGCTTGCCTGCAGTCTAGAGAAAGTACTTAGAAGCCCCATGTGCAGTCAGCAGTAGGGCCTCTCTCCTCCTTTCTGAAAGCTAACAGGATCACAACCTGGGATCAAAAGGCTACAGTAAATCAATAGTTGCAAACCTGTGCTCATAAATCTCTGTGGAGAAAAACTCTAAAAGGGCCTCCATGCAGGGTCTTGTAGATAGGTCTCATTCATAAAAGATTTTGACTTCTTATTGTGGTAGAGTTATTATTTATTTTGACAGAATATCAATGCTGTGGTGAGTGGCCTTTATCAAGCTGTTTGCGCTGAATTTTCTGGAGATAAGATGTGTACCCACCCATCACGTTGCCACAACTTTTCCTCCCACCAGCTCCATTCAATTTAATCTTTATATTAGTTCTCATACAGTTAAAAAAAAAGAAAAAAAGGGGTGGGTGGGATGGAAACCTTGTCTGTCATTCAGTGGAAGGAATTTCTGAGAAAAGTGAGAGAATAGTTCCTTTTGCCTGGTCGCTTTGAAGAACTCAGATAGAAATATAAATTTCTTTTCAAGAGATGAAGATCTAATGTGTGAATGCTTCTTTT
>VXBW01002851.1:216557-282660 GCA_013400375.1 Thinocorus orbignyianus | reverse complement strand
TTTTTTTCCCCTTATGGAAACATGCCTCATGGCAGAGCGCGCAGATCTACAGACACAAATAATGCATGGATTAGGTTCATTATTAGAAGTAAGAAAATATCTTGTGTTCAAATGTTAGGTGCCTCTTCACATGTCCTCTGGTTCTCTTAACTTTTCTTGTAGAGCTATTTCCGTTTAATTCAGAGACTACTTTCAAATTATTTGCCTTGAGTTTCTCCCAAATTATTCTCTGGTTTTTAGAAAGTAAGGAGACAATGTTCCTTCCATGCTTGCGGTGTTATTGGTCAAAGGCTTTTCTCATTGGGTTGCGATGCCAGATTTGTTTCAGCAGAGGGACTTGGTTTCTCCTGTTACCCACATGGCAGACGGGCAGAAGTAGCATGTGTACTGCCTAAACTGTGTGTCAGTGCCTCCCGTATTTCAGGCATGCTCTTTGCAGAGATGCCCTCATCTCTCAGGGCAGCGATAACAAACCTGGTGTGACCAAGTGCAGGTCAGTGCTACTTGGGGCACTGCTCTAACAGCTTGCTGAAGCACATTGCAATAGATCATCCTTTCTTATCTGCTCTATTTTTCTTGAGGAAATAAATCACTTGGTTGTAGGTGAGAAGATGTGTGGCTTTGACAGATACTTACTTCCCTTTGCTTCTTAAAGGGGAAAGGACTGTACTTGTGAAGAGTGGGACAATGCTGTGCCCTTGATGTGCTATTGAATGTGAAAGTGATTTAAAATAGCGTAAAAGATGCGTTTATGAAGCATGCAAACTAAAATGCTTAAGCTAATGTGTTTTAAAACCAGAATGTATGTAGGCCAAATTCTGCTTCAGTATATGCTATTCTGATTGCAAGGCCTTTACTTGGGTCCCTTTATAATTCACTTACCAGAGAACATACATGAGAAGTGCACTTTTTTTACTTAAGATTTTTTTTGTCCCGGAGACGTGGTTTTGTGTATCTTATCCAATGGAACTTCATTTCATTTCAGTTTTTCACCTCTTGATGTGAGTTAACCCTTTTTTTCAATGTGTGCCTTTTTGGCACATGAAGACTGATTTCAGTGGCTTTAGAGCAGCTGGAGATCTTGTCCTGGGGTATTATCACCCCTGTGATCCTGTTTTTTTTAAAAAAAAAAAAACAAAAAAAAAACCAACCAAACAAAAACAAACAAACAAAAAAACCCCACCAAAACAAAACTCTGTTCATACATACTGATTTCACCATTTATCTCTTCTTTTGACTGATTTTTTTGTCTTGTTGTTTTGTAATGCAGTCAACTCAGTCTCAATTAATCTGCCCGTTAAAAGCTTATTTTTCTAGAATTTGAGTGTTGTGGATTTTGCTGATTCAAAAATGTCTTTATCTGTTTGTGGCAGCCTGCTCAAATTAAAAAAGTGAAGCTATGCCTCTGTTCTCTAATAATAGAATCTTGATCTCAAAAAATGTGCTATGTGTTGTAAAGCTATACTACAATCATAAACAATAGTTGTAAGTTGACAAGAACAATGTGAAATGCTCAGAAACTCTTATGAAAAGGTTCTAGGAAAAATTTTATTCCTGTGCATGGGGATTGACACTCCCATCTCCCACTTGTGTTTTCCAGAACTATCCTATGCCACTGGCTGTAACTGGTTTGTGGAGATATGATTTACAGAAGTCTAGTGTTTATTTTTAAGGCCTCTTGCTGATGATCCAAAGGGTTATTCCCTGTTCATGCAGTGGATGGGTTGCATCATTTGTCTCCTTCAACAGGAAGAATTTCAGAAGTGGTGTATGTGAAAATATCAATTGGGGATTCAGTTTTTCCTGCCTGCCTGCTTAAGCTGTAGCTGTGACAGGTGTCTGTTTCTGAGAAAAATTCCATGTAAAAGTATTTACTTTTTTTCCCCACTATATTGGGCACATTTTTGAATTCTTGATAAAATGTGAAAATGCATCTCAATTCTAACTGGCTTTACTTTCCACCGAAAAACATTTGCACTTTTCTCAGGATAAGGATCTCATCAGCAGGATCCGTCACAGGGCAAGAATTCTTTCTGGGTCTTGGTTTTCTAACCAGATTGCACTGAGTTAGTGGAGATTTTTGTCCTCTTTTCCAAATCTGAATGTCTTTGGTTGTGTTGGATCAGTTGGAGACATAGAAGGAGCCAGTCAAGACAAGATAAAATTACTGGTTTCTGTGTTGGGGTCGCTCTATTACAGGCTTGCACTTCTAATGCCCATTCTCCTTCTCATAGTCCCAGATACCCATTGCTGAACTGGATGGGGAATCTGGATATTTTCTAGTAGCAGGCACGTCTTCCACACTGAACTTGTGTTGGATGTTCAGTGTGGAAGACATGCATGCTGTGAGACATCTTTGATTGGGTCGTAAGACTGATAAGCACATAGAGCAGATGTAGACATCTGTAGGATTCAACCAAAACAGATGTGGAAGAAGTCCTGTAGAACTTTCCATAATGCAATTTCAGGCCTTTTCTTCTAGATTAACTGGTGATTAAGAAATGTTAGAGACAAAAGAGAGAGGAAGGAAAGCACTAATCTAACCTATTGACTCTCTTTGCAAACTGTAACTAAAACCTCACTAGCATCACAGTTTTTCTTAAAAGTGGTGTGTTTGTTTTTCCTTTGCTTTTCACTGATTGTATTTGTTTTGACAGTTAATATTGGTTAGACTTTTCATTTGTAATTTGAAGAGATGAACTTTTTAAGTAATCAGTGTGTTATGCCGATGTAAAATTAAGATGGAGCACCTTTTCATTCATGTTTTTGTAAACTGGTTTACATAGAGTTTATTGATGCTAATTACAGAAAGAAAATCTGGTTTCGTGAAAACTAGTTGTGATAATAATACGCAATTAGTTATTGGAATAGAAGTAATTTCAGAAGAGAATAGAATAGAATGATCTTTTACAGAGCTTCTGATACCCTACAGTACACAATTTTGTTTTGGGCTCTGGATCTGTCTGGATTTGTGCCTGCTTTTGTTAAAACAACTAAAACGCTATACTTAAGTAACAAATTCTGGTTTTGTAGTATATTCCTATTCTAAAATTCTTCTGGATGGAAAGGGAGTGTAAATGTGTGCCCGTGTTGTTTTAGAAGCACTGTTTAAGACTTTTTAAATTTTCTCTTTTGTGAAATTATTTTTCAGGTAACTTTTTCTTTTATAAGGTTTCTTTTACACTCAGTATTTTTTGTGGCTTTTAAAGTATAGATGTTGGTGTTCTCAATGCAAAAACTATGGAAAAAAAAATAATATGGTTCCTAACATCAGCTAAGCATGCTTCTTGCCGTCCTCAAGGAAAATACTTTTAAAGAGTTGTGGGGTGTTTTTTTCTTTTTCAGGTTCTGTGGGAAGAAGCAGTGTATGGAAGAGTCAAGCAGAGACTGGCCGACTTTAGCTCAAACAAGGTATTACTTTTGACTTACATGAGTTACCATAGGAGAAGTCAATTTTTGAAGATAAAACACTTTGTTGCAGTTCTTGGTATTCTACTGGATTCTGTGTTTTCGGAAAAGGTTTATATTTTTTTTTCCTTGTGTTTTCTTTCACTGTCCGAAGTTAATTCAGTGAGATTTCTGTTTATTTAAAAAAAAATACAAAGATATGTTACAAAGATGTCTGACTTAAAGGTAAGCATTCCGCTAATGAACACAAAAATGCCAGTTGCAATTATTTTCAAAATGCACAGGATTCAAACTGTTCCTGCAGATATAATATTCTACCATGTGTGATAAGAGATAAAATATTGTTTTTTCATGTCGCAATAGTCACAACAAAATGTCCAGAATCGCCATAATCCAGAGGAATTTGAGTCACGGTCTTCCTGCCTTTGTCTGCATTCATTCTCTGAGCTTCAGCTATTTGTATAGATTTTAAGCGTGGTTTAGGTTTTGTGCTCCAAATACTCCTACTGGTTTAATTCAGCCTTCCCAACCTTTAAAATTAACTTACTCTTCAATAGTTCGAAATCCTAAACTGACTAATTTAATAGATCTGCACCTTTTGTCACTTTTTTTTCCACCTGACTTCTGGACTCCACAGGCCTTGGAGTGGATATTACTCTCTCTCTGTAGACCTCGAAGTTATAGCTCTGCATGAATAGAATGGAAAGACTACAATTCAGTGTGAGAGGGTATTGAACCAAGCTTAATTTCATTCTTTCTGTGTTCAGAACTACTACAATGCTGGTTGAAAAAGGAAATATGAAAGTTGTGGTTGATATTCCCTTTACAATCTCTTCCAAAGCTGTGATGAGAATCTGTAGACAATCTAGAGTAGCAATCGGAGGATATATTCCTCTATTCCATTATTCATCTATTTCAGCAGGAGGATTTGGCATTAAAATAGTATCTAAGTCTTCACTACAAAATAGGATGTTTCAACTCATTTACATGTCTCAGAATATTTTGGAAACATGTGTCTCAGTTATTTTGACTGCCTTTTTGCTTTTTAGCATATTAATGAAAAATAACCTTTATCAAATGTTACTATGCCCCTTTTCTAATTTTAGTCTTGTTTATGTTTGTCTTGACAGAAGCTTCTTCCTCACAGGTATAATGTATGTTGTTGCAGAATGGCTGCGGGAGCAGGGCCCTGGATCCACGGAAGCATTGTACAAGCAATCCTTTTGTTAGCCTAAGTGTTTAGCATAAGTAGGATTTTAGCCACAGTAGGCCTTAGTGAGAACTGTAAGTTACGCTGACAAGGAAGAAGAGCCAAGGTCACACAGACTCTGTGAGAATGATAAACAAGGAGAGAGGGAGAGTGTCCTTCTGGAATGTTGGAGAACCTTGAAGCAGAAACTGCAAGTAGGAGGTGTATGAACATGTAATCTTTAGAAGCCTAGCCAATTAGTGTGTGACAAGTAGGCATAATTTACGATAAGTGTATAAATATCTGAGCTATCCGAATAAACGCTGGAGCTTGCTTTATCACTCATATTGAGTAGGCCGCATGTCTTCCCGGGCCCCTCCCGACAATATGTGTTTATATTTTAGCATGTTTTGATGTGGCCCCTACTAAGTGGAAAAATAGCTTCCAAAAAACATGAAGAAAAAACTTGTCTACATAAGTAGCTGCAAAAAATGTTTGCAGATGCTAGGAAAGATAGAACAATAACGCTGTATCTATGCCCATATAGATTATCTCATTAAGATATTTGAGCATAATCTTTATTAGTGATATGGACAGGGGGACTGAGTGCACCAAGCAAGTTTGCCAATGACGTTCAGAGGGACCTGGACAGGCTGGAGAGGTGGACCTGTGTGAACCCCATGAATTTCAAGAAGGCTAAATTGCAAGGCCCTGCATGTGGGTCAGGGCAATCCCAGGACAGATACAGAATGGGTGGAGATTGGATTGAGAACACCCCTGCTGAGAAGAATTTGGGGGTGTTGGTTGATGAGAAACACTACGTGAACCGTCGATGTGTGCTTGCAGCCCAGAAAGCAAACTATTTCCTGGGCTTCGTCAAAAGAAGTGTGGCCATCAGGTCAAGGGAGGTTATTGTATCCCTTTGCTTTGCTCTGGTGGGACCCCACCTGGAGTACTGTGTGCATCTTTGGAGTCCTCGTAGCAGGAAAGATATGGACCTGTTGGAACAGACACATAGAAGGGCCACAAAAATGATCAGAGGTCTGGAGAACCTCTCCTGTGAAGACAGGTTGAGAGAGTGGGCTGGCATTATTCAGCCTGGTGAAGAGAAGGCTCCGGGGAGACCTTACAATGACTTTCCGTCACTTAAAAGGGGCCTTACAGGAAGGACAGGGAAGGGAGTCTTTATCAGGGAGTGTAGTGATACAACAAGGGGTAATGATTTTAAACTGAAAGAGTGGAGATGGAGATTAGGTGCTAGGAAGAAATTCTTTAGTGTGAGGATGATGAGAAACTTCAACATGTTGCCCAGGGAAGCTGTGGGATGCCCTGGCCCTGGCCCTGCTAGTCTGGATGTGTCTTAGAATAACCTAGTCTAGTGGAAGGTGTCCCTGACCATGGCAGGGAGTTGGGACTAGGTAATTTTTAAGGTTCCTTCCAACTCAAACCATTTTGTGATAAGAACAGAAGAGTTTGTAGAGTTAAACCAAAGGTCCAAGTAGATTAGTACAGTTTTTCTCAAAGGGAAAAGGCAGAGGATGTATGAAACTACTTTGCCAGGTCAGAATTAGGCTTTAGTTTTCCTAAACTTGTTGTTTTCTTAATATCTTGCACCTATTTTCAGATCATGAAGGTCATGCATGGATTTTGTGTGTGTTTGTGTACCATGTTCTGTGTATTAGAATGAGTACATTCAGCAAGCAGGGTAATTTAGCTTATATGCAGTTTGAAAGCAGATTTTAAAGCAAAATACTGTGGTTTTTGGCATGAAAAGCATGGGTACATGTGACTATGTAACTCGATGTGAAAGAGCTAATTTAGTCTGTAACCTTTTGACCTTGTCTTAGAATTAAGGTGAGAAATAAGTCATAGATTTGTATATATTACAGCCATAAATGACTACTGTGATTATCTGGTCTGACCTTTTGTGTTAATATGAGCCATTGAACTCTCCTGCATGCTGGCTTTAAATCCAACACCCTTGCTTGAATTAGACTAGGTATTGTGTTTAAATCTATCCAGTCATGTTTTTAAAGTGCAGTAATGGAGAATTCTGGGTAAGCTATTAATGCCTCTTACCATACCAAAAGTCTCTCTTATTTCTTATCTGAATGTTCCTAGCTTCAGGTTCAATTATTTTAGCCTTGTTCTGTCTTTACACAGAAGAGCTTTCTCTGCCATTACATTCTGCTCTCTCTGCAGGACCCTGTATGCAATGATGAAATTGTCCTTAGCCACACCTGTAGGATAAGCAACTTTTAAAAATTTTTAATTCAAAATCATTTTTTTTTTTATTCCTTGCTAAATCTTTTCAGTTTTTCCACGTTCTTATTGAAAGCTGGCAATAGAGTTTTATGTAGCATTCTGTCAAGACTTTCTCTGTAGACAAGAACAAGATTGAAATACTTCTTTACATCTTAGTATCTTTGCTTTGTAGTGTGTAGGTCTTTCAAGCTGTTCCAGTGAGTCTGCGCTTGATTGTTCATTCTTTAATGTCTGATACATGCAAATGGGTGTGAAAATTCTCCTCTTAGCTGCAGCTTCACTGCTAAACAAAGATAGCCACCATTAGTTGTCTGTATCAGAAACTTCAAGATGTTGGGAAGACCTACCAACATCTGAGGTGTTTAAAGTTTTCATCACAGGTTTACAACAGTATTATGAAACAGACAATCTTGCCGGATTCTTTAGAAAGAAGGTAAAAAGGGAATTACAGTAGAGGAAAAGAAATGTGAAAAAAGCTGGTAGCAGGGATGCATTTCATGCAGTGATTAAAGTTTGGAAAAATGTGATGGAGATGGTGAATACCATCTGTGCTCTCTGTCTCCATTTGATTATGTCTTCTTAGGATCAGTGAAAGCTTGATATCCTGGTGGACTTTGGGACAGCACTAGACGGTGGATTACTGACTTTGTTAAATTTTGCTCCATTCAATTTTGTACATCTTTAGTGTCAGTTTAAGAATCGCAAAGCCAGGATAGGGGTTGAAAAAAACCCCTCTTTTCTCTGTATTTAGTTTGCATGTTAAACTGCTCTCCCAGTATTTCTGTATAGACTTGTGCCTCTCTCCCCTGTCATTCACTCTTCCTGGCGGATTGACTGGAGTCAATAAGTCTTGTTCCCTAACAGACAGCTGTTAGGGAAGAAGACTTATTCAAACTGTCAGTTTTAGGGCCTGCTGCTTTTAAAAACCATGTTATAGAATAGGCAACAGTGGTCTTTTAGCATGTTGAGTCACATGACATGGGGACTCTGCATGACAGGCCGTATGGTTGCTCTGATAGTTATTTTTCTGGCTCTCCTCTTGAGCCCAGGAGCTGCCCTTTCACAGATGGCTTTCTGCTCAGTCCATCCCTTAGCTTTTTATTTATTACCTTAGCTGATTCTGCTCTCTGTTATGTTTCTTCACTTACCTCTCTCCAAGTTTCTGTCACCTACAGTCTTCATGGTAACAACTTCATGGATGTCATTTTATCAAGCCATTGACAACATTTTAAAAATAATAGATGTTTATAAAACAATCTCTTTGGCATTCACGCTTGAAACTCAGTCTCTTGGCAATTATAATTGAACAGTTAAAATTTTATTTTGAGAATATTATAATTGGGTGGATTTTAATTAATGTATTGCCAGTCACATACTCTCTGATATAATTCTGGGTTTCTGGCTGTATTCAGCTATTCTTACAGTCTAGAGTAAATCCTATAATGGATACAACAGAAAGAAAGTAGGCTTATGGAAAGGGTTTCTGAAAATCCTCCATCATAAAGCAAGTATAAGTGGCTGGAATTGTTGTTTCAGTTAAATGACAAACACAAGAAACTGTAATAAATACAGATTACCCAAATAAATCAAAGTCAGGATGATTCTATTGAAGTGCAAATCTGCTGTCATAAAAATTCGTATAAAATTATCTAATTTCCATAAGCATGTTTTCTATTGGATAATGATTTATACATCCAGTGTTTCTCCAGAAGTCTTAGCTAGCTGCAAGAGCAGATCTCTTGAATAAAACCAAATCCTTATTGTTTTTAGCGCCTGCAGCAAAGGGTGAGAATTTTCTCCAAAATTATGAGAATAAGTATTTTCTTTCTATTGTACTTATGTTTGGAAAAAACTGAAATGTTAGAGGTGCATTCAGTATCCTGTTTAATAAAACCATGTCAGTTTACTCTGCAAGTTGGATGATCTCTTCCACGAATGTTCTGCAGTGGCTCAGCCAGGCCTCTGGAATGTCATCAAACAATTACAGAGGTCTTGAACTCTTGATCTTGGTTGCTGTCTTTAAAGAAATGGATGGCTTGCTGCTATTAGACACACATTTTCATTCTGAAAGCAAAGCTCTCCTAGCTCATGCTATTTCCCGGAACCTCCTGGCTGCCTGTTGTCTCCCACCTGTGCCCTCCCTGTTGCACAAAGTCCACTTGTGTTGTTAGTTAACAAGAGGGGCTGCTGGACACCCTGAAATCTATAATGCATTCATGTCCTTTTAAACTTAGTCTGTTCAGCTGTGGAGTCTATGAGTTGTTAGCTATCATATTTATTTAACTGTTTTATCTCTCCAAAGTGTGAGAAAGACCTTTTAGATGTTCTGTAAAATGTCCAACTAGAATTGTGTTCCTGTAAGACTATTAGACTGAATAAGATCTGTTCTTTTCTTTCATGCTACCATTTCCTCTTCCACAAAGACTAATATTCTATAAAAAAGGGGGCAGGTAAATATTTGGGTTTGCTGCTTGAAACTGTGGTTTTAATTCTACAAGTCCACATCATTCTTATTGAGTGATGGGGGAAAGAGAAAAGGATGCTGAAATGAAATCACTGAAAGTGCACCTCATAGTAGTGCTAAGGATAAAAGTGTGGTTGTAGGCTTGAACTGTCTCTGCTCTGTTTCTGCTACCTGCAATAAAAAAAAAGGGCAGTTTTTCTTAATTGTGTTTGGATTTGATTTTTTTTGTCTCTATTCTCCTGATGTTGGCAGTGTATGTTGCAATCCTTTCAGTAGATTTCTGTCTAAATGCTTAAGTAAAATTTTTGTGGTTTATGAGACATTAATGAGATAATCAGGATATTTTATCTCTTGGCAAAGCAGTAGGTGTGTTTCAAAATGATTATGGGGGATACTGGTGACATGTTAAGATTTCATGCTTTGAAAAGAGGGAAGGAAACCTGAAGATTCTAACAAAAGCACTGAATATTCTGCCAGATATCATCCTGCCATTTTATTGAACAAGCTACTGACAACACCTTAAAGGCAGAGGCTATCAGGTATGTTACTCACATTTGATTGCAGGCAGAATATCATTCCAGTATTTCCAAGTGGCTGGAAAAAAAGCAGAAGCATATCCACAGGTCCACTTCCATTTCTTAATCTTAAAGCCATATGTTGTTTTTTCAGAGGACTGTTCTAGAAAACAACACACGGTTATGACAGATGATGGAACTAAGTAACTGTCTTTGCTATTAAAGCACAAGCAATATGTGGAGGACGATATGCGTGTATGTGGTCACTGAATTGTGCAGTGGAACCTGCACATCGGATGAGTTAACCATGTTAGTGAGCAGTATAACTGCTTATAAAAAATTTCAAGCTGCTGCAGATAATGTTATAACCATGCTATGAATATAGCAGGACATAAATAGCAGTTGCTGAAACAAGACTTCAAATAAGGTGAGCCTGAGGCTGTATGTACTTATTGTTATGGTCATCATTCAAACTTGGCATTTCGAAAAGCTATTGCAAATATTTTCTTAAGTGAGCCCCTTGGCTAGCTGGCATCAGGCAGTGCAGTACCCCTACAACACAATCCAGCTCATTAATTATCACAAGAATGCTTCAGACTGCTGTATCTTAATTCAAATAACTGACTAATCTCTTTTCTTGAATGTCATGTCTGGAAGACATTTCATGATGATACATTTCATTTCTGCAGAGTGTTTGGATATCTTGTTGAAGTAGTGGTCTTGCTACCATGAACAATGAAGCTTTAAGTGACTAATAGACATGGCTTTTTATTCTAGGAAAGGGCAGAGAAGCCGTCTGAAAGCTTATGTCAGGCATTTGGAGAATTGCTTGTGAAAGCAAGCTCTCCCTCTGAAAACAGGGCACAGTGAGAAAAATTTGTACATTCTGTACTCATAGGGATAAAAGTAATTTTTCTGATTTTTTTTTTTAGATTTTTTTAAAAATGTTGCAACTCCATAATTTTTGTTACAGATTTTTAGATGCTTTTGAAAGCTGAGTATGGGATATTTCATGTAATTGCTTATTGTTTCAAAGGTAATATCCAGGTTTATGTGGAAAGGTTTGACTATTTGCATTCTAGTTATGTAATGGAGTATAAGTGATGTGTACGCAGTTGTTTGACCACTGGCACGTCTTGAAAAAACACAGTGGGTTATTTTCTTTTTCTGGTAAGGTTCAGAAGCACCTGGACCTTAACAACAGGAAGACATTGAGCCAGATATCTTGCTTCTAAGGAGCTTCAGACTGTTAGGTTGCAAATGTATCTTTTTGCTTATTTTCTAAAAAATAAAAATAATTAAAGTGCTTTGTTGTATAAATCATTTAAAAGAAAAGAAACAGAGTCTGTTCAGACTTCATGGTATGAATGCTATGAGAAAATCCTGAGTGATATTTGTAGAATTACTTTCAACTTAGAATGCTATTATTCTTGGGTTTGGTGCTCAATAGATGTAGTAAGAAGTGTCTGACAACATGTAGATTTAAATAAGTAAACAATATTGAAGCAGAGGGAAAGATTGTTTCCCACTGTATTTTCCTATTAATTAAGGTGAGTGTTGTGATAAGGTATTGAATTGAAAATATTAATTAAATGGTGTGCTTCCTGTTGTAAAAATAAAAACATTAATGCTACTTATATGACCCTCCTTCTAAGAAAACTTAATTTTTAGAGGCTGAATTGATGCAATTTCTCATACAATTTCATGATATTATTAAAAAATAATTAAAAAAAATTATTTGATCAGGATGATTTTATGGATTTTTGTTTCTTAGAACCTGTATGCTCATAGTTGTTGCATCTGGCTTAGTAATGTTTGTCTTTTATGATCTACATCACTTTTGTATCATCACTTGTGCATTAGCTAACTGAAAGTTTGGTGATTTTGCTGTGTCCAGATGGAGGCACATGATTTCTATGTTCATTTTCATCCAAGCAATATTAACTCTGAATTGTGGGCTAAACCATTTGTATAAGCGGAGATGTATGTGCTGACACTGAGAGTGAGTGCTGCAAAGCACATTCCAGTTTATAGTGTAGGCTGTAACTAACAGTGGTCTCCAGGAATGAATGTGAAACAAATGCAAGTACTGCGGACATTTGAAAACTTTTTGTAATTGTTGTATGATTCCAGTTAGATCAGTTTTCTGTGGCTGGATAGTATTCTGGTTGGCTGTAGTCACCATTTTGTTTCTAAAGCTTTCGTCTTTTTCCATGAAGAGGAAGAATGACCCACATTTGCCGAAAGTTTAGATACAAGGAGGAAGCCCTTATTTTCTCAGTAGTTGGTAGAAGACACGGTTTTTAGAACAGGATTTATGCTGTGCATCTTCACTGTTTGTGCGCAGTACATATCTGAATGGTTTCTATTGTGTTAGTGGCATCGTGTGAAAAAGTAATCTTTCTTCTAGTGATAGTAGTAAATTATATTGAGTCATACGAAATGGAAACAGATTTAAGGTTGTGGTGTTTAAAATGTAGCTTTGCTCTAACCAGTTATGCCTATTGCATAAATCCCATAGCAATAAGTACTCTTTCTGCTAATTTTAAATTGAGTTTGTATTAGTCTGTCTCTGGTGAATTTGCCTGGGGGGCAAAGGAGATACTCTGTTCTCCAGCTGGTGTATGCAGTGGCTGGATCAAAACTATGTGGCTGCAGGCTATGTGCATGAGGAAGGGTAGCGGAAGATGACTGAGCAGTACCACTCTGGGTAGAAGAGCTGCTGGGCACCAGCCTGTAACACAGCTCACTGAAGGGCGAGGATTGGATCTCTTGAGTGCAGTTGGGCATCCAAGCATGTGAGGGTCACCACTGCCCCACGGACACATGTGCAGGGAGTCCTTTTGCTATAAGGGCTAAAAAGCACTGGTATAGTGGAAGGAGGCTAAATACTTCTTTCTGGTTGCTGAACAGGGAAGCTAGCAATGCAATTTTAGCTGTTCTGAAACAAAAGTAACATTTCTTTATTCAGCCATACGCCAGTATTCTTTTTACTGTACTACTAATTTTGAGGAAGAAAGATACTGGAAATGGTGCTGATTTCTAACAGGATGAAAATACCTGAAGGGGGTCGGATTAGCTGTGTCAAGTTGGTGCCTGAAGAGGAAGTTTGGTTCTAGTTCTTGTTACTTTCCTTTTTTCCATAAACTGTGGATGTTAGATAATTTAGCAAAAATTATTCTCTGTAGAACTAGAAACCCTAAATGTAATGAAATGTAAATATATTGTCTTTACACCAAATGGGAGAATCATGTGTGTATTAGTAAATATTAGCAGTATATATTGGTTGCTTGGGAGGAAAAAAGTGCACAAAGGGAACGTCAGAGATGTTGATTTAATCCTGTGGTATGCTTTTTTTTTTTTCCTTCTCACAAAGCACTGACCATCTCCGTATCTGGAAATGTGCTTTCTCAAAGATAGGAGCCATCTAGCTAATAAGCTTTAACTTTTCACTGCCAAATTTCAGGCCTCAAGATTGTTTCTCTCTGTGGTTGTTTACTTGTTTTTTTTTTTGGTTGTTTTTTTTGATTTCTTTTTTTATTCTCCTATATTGTTTTCAAGAAATACATAGAACTGGCTGCAGTGCTTGAATAGTTTATGGTTTCTCCTTAATTGTTTTTACTGTTCTAATTAAACTTTCTTCTTAAATCTATTGCATTAGTGCAGGCCACACAAAATTAGAACCTCACAATTACACTTCTTTCCTGTCTTATATCCCTTAGTTTTGCTAAATGGAGGCTTGGACTAAGGCATAACTGTGGATGACTTCCAACTTGACCTGGGCAAGTCCCTGTGCAACCTGCTCTAGGAGGACCTGCTTTGGTTAGAGCGGTTAGACTGGATGATCTCTAGAGGCCCCTTCCAATCCCATGGCGTTCTGTGATTCTGTGTAATGTGACAATGAATCAGTTACTCTGCTTTGTATCACCTGCCAGGAAAGTGGTGAACAAATCCACAGCAATGTCCCTGTTAGCTTGAGGAGAATTGGTGTACTCCTATTAGTGTGGTCATGTGTGAGCTGCCATAACACATGGATTGCTTAGCGAATCTAAGTTTTGTCAGAGTTGTAATGATGATGGGACAGTCTAAGAGCAAACTTCCTGGGGTTGATGGTAAATTCTTAACTTTTTGTGTGCCTTTTAGAACTAAAGGGTGAACATGGAAACCACTCTTTTGGGTGGTGTGTTAAAGATGTAGTCTGATGACATAGCAAGCAGGAGAGCATCTGGTCATACATACTTCTGAGAGGCAAAATCATCTTTATTAGTCAACCATGGAAGAATCAAGCCCAACAGAAAATGTTCTTCAGAGTCCCAGTGGGAAGTCTTGAACTTCAACCTAGAAGCATCAAGACTGTTTTCTCTTCCTGGGGTTGTCTGCTGTAGTACTTCATGCTTTAACTCTTGTGGTTCAGATAAGTAACACCAAACACTGCTGCAAACCTTGCTGTCTTCTTGCTGTCAGCAAAAGTTTGCAGGAATGAGCTGGTTAACTATGAATGAATGGTATGTGAGCATTACAGAAAGCAAAAACAGCGGGAGGGGGAGAGGTGTTTTCTCTTGCTTCTCTGAAAGCACTGATGAGGACAATAACTAAGTGAAGGAACAGCATTGGCTAGAAGAAAAAAAAAAAAGATAAATACTTGTTACAACCTGTTTGAAAATGATGAGATATTAGGTAGGAAAATTAAATGCTATTTTCAATAAACACTTATCTTTTGGGGCTAGTTTTACTGCTATAACGTTGGCTTGTATTTTGTAAAGACTCATTTGCTGTAACCTAGAATTAATCATCTGTTCCTCAGAGCTATTGCACAAAGTACAAAAACAAATATACAAAAACATAAAGAAATGTTGGTATTCATAAGTAAGTATTGTGCAGTTCTTATACAGCACCAATGGCAAAATTCCAGCAACAAAAGCTTTGGTGCCTCTGAGCTTCCTGTTACCTCTGAGGGAAATTAATTGTGGTTATTTTGTGCAGGAGACTTATTTTTAAAGACTGCAATAGCTATGAGGATTGTGTGAAGTATGTGGGAGTAGGGAGCATGTATCCACGAAGTGTATTGATCATTACACGTGGCATGCACACAGGAAGATCTTCAGACTATCGGGCTCACGTTTTCTATTAATTGTTTTGATTGCTCATTGGGCGTGTGTCAGTAGGGACATGATTCACATTCTCTAACTCATGTTTCCTATCAGAACTGCAGATTGATGGTGCTCTACAAGAACCTGTGTTTTTATTTCCCTGTGGAAATAGCAACCTGTTTGGAGGGTCCCTTAAATACTCAGGTTTGTACTATTTAGAGTTCCTTGCCTGCCGTTTCAAGGCCAGTACAGTGCCTTAATTGTCTGACATCTTTTGGCAGTATTGCAGAAATGCACCATGCATGTTTGGAAAGGTACACCCCTCTTTCTCCTTCCTTCTCCAAAAAAGCGGGGGGAAAAAACAAAACCAAAAAGAGATAGTCTGTAGTCTTTGAGGACTAGTTCCGGAAAGACCCGGACATGTCCTTACCGAACTGGTTTACCTACCAGCAACTATTATGTGGCGCGTAAAGGAAGGCACCAGCTCCAAAGCAATAACCTTTCACAGCAATCACTACAGGAAACCTGCATTACCATTAAGTAAGCAGATGCTTATGGTGAACCAGGACACCATTCGTGTCTGCAAGTAGGTGTTGAACTCATAGCTTTCAAAGCATTTAGGGGACATGTTAGTTTTACTCTAGTGCTGACAACTTTTTTTTCAGCCCTGATGTGCTAAGCAGACAAGTGAGCAGAGGCCAGGTGAGTCTGGAGAGGCAGTTTAATCTCCTCTGTGTGCACAAGCAGAACAAACCACTGAATAACGGTATGTCCTAGTGATGCCACAAGAACTTGGTGAAGATGACTGCATTTCTCTTATTTTTAGACTAAGTCTATATGTGGTAGCAGTAAGACAAGTTTGCTTAATAGACTTCTACACTGAGCTGGAGGAGTCTTGGCTGGGGTGATAAGGCAGTTAGTTTAGTTCCAGCCATTTCTGGTGGGACTGTCACTTGGATAGCTGGATTTGGCATTTGTAATGCGATCCCTTCCTGTGTCATGGAAGGTCCTTAAATGGAAGGACTTTTCCTGTCACTGCTAATCTTGGGGGACATCTGAACTCAGATGGCAGGTCTAAGTTCCTCTGGGAAGCTGCAGTCCCTTTTCAGGTTATCTTTTTCAGTTTAGAGCAGAAGAAAATGTCGAAAGAAAGGAGAAATAGTGTCAATACAGTGAACTGAATTGTTGGCACAGATTGAAGTGATGCATGCATAATGAATCTATAAGTTAAAACAATTAGTAGAGGGATAAATGTTTTTTTAAGACTAGAAATGTCAGCAAATGTTCTGGGAAAAATAAAATGATTTAAAAAAAAAAACGCAGCAAGGCTTTTTTCTTGTTTATCTTTTGGGGAATTTTTTTTACTCATTACTTTTTTGACTTATTTCAGCACATTCTTGAAGAGTACAGTCTTAAAACAAATTTGTCCAGCTGTTGCTGGTTTTCCCTAGTGTGCACTGTAATCTTGAGAGGAATAAAGAGAAAAATAAAGGAGAATTAGTGCTTTTTATCTTTCACCTGTAAGAGAGGGTCTTTCTAAAATTTCTGTCCGTGGCATTTTGCAATCCAATAATACCTATGTGCGTTGTGATTACATAATTAGGGCCTCATTTAAATGAATAAAATAGCAATCCACATACTAGAAAATTCCCATGTTGAGTGTAGATGTGATTAAGAAATATTGAGTGGAAAACAATTATTGGTTAATATCAGTGCCAGTTTTCAAAACACTTTTTAAGTAATGGAATTACTTAATGAAAGGCACACTGAATCAAAAGGAAGAATGATGACTGAAGGACATCAGGAAGAGTTTGTAGGATTACTCTTAAGTGCTGTCCTGCAGAATTTAAAGAAGGGACATACTGAATCGAGCAGCTAGCTGGACTGGTGGTGTTCTGACTTTTTTTTTTCTTTTTTTCAGTGAGTTGCTTTTGCTTGCTTGTTTCCCCCTGACTGATCTACCTCAGCTTTACTGCAAGAGCTGAAAAAATGCTACCTATAACAAACAGTAAAGAGAACAACAGCTGAAAACTCTTCAATTTCTGCTGCCTTGGCCCCATTTCTGAAATGAAAACTAGACAGGCTCCGATGACTCTTAAGATCCTCTTTTGAAGTATAGCTGTGGTTATGTTGTAGTCAGATACAATATACAGTGTACTCATTGCCCTACTCCCCCGATCATCTTGACTGGCAGTCTTCTGAAGCATCATAGTACTGAGTCTTTGACCTCATGACCAAGTTTTCCAATGTAAACTAGATGTCCTGAGCAGCAGGTAACTACTTTTTGACAGGTAGTTAGGATCTCAATGTCAGGAAGTACTCCTGGGTGCTTCCCTGTTTAGTGTAAGAGCCTTTGTCTTTCTTTTTCAAAACATTATTTCTTGCAATGCAGATTATTAATTTTGGAGTACAGAAGAAATAGTAAACAACCTGGTCAGTATTGAAATAAAGATGAAAACAAATTAGGCTTCTTACCAGAATGGGAAGCTAAATGGATTATAGATATAGCATTATTAATTAATAGCGAATCTGCTTTAGCTCTTTGTGCCATATGGTTCATGGTACTTTTTCCCTTTGCCTCTTCTTGTCATTATATCTCAATTTCCTTTTCCCTTTCTGATGTTTGCAGATGATTGTGCTCCTCTGAAAAGATTAAAAATGGCTTAATCATATTAAAGAAAAATACTATGAATCCTCTTTGCTTTAACAGCAGCGAAATCTAAATGTATGAAATTGCTTTAATAGGCAGGTAAAAATTGTTTGGGTCAAATAATCTTTATCTAATGGAAGAAAGATCAGTAAAGTGGTCCTAATTAATTCTGTGGATGGTTCATTTCATCAGATCAGCAAAGTAGTACTCTAGTTATATCATAATGAGCATTTTATGGTCTACACAGAAACATGCAGAAATCTGCTTGAATACCTCAATTTAGGTTTGTTTTTTTTGTTTGGGTGTTTTTTTTTTAAATATTTTTATTTTGTTTTTAAACAATGTCCCACAGAAAATACAGCCATATAGTGGAGAATGATTATAAATACTCAAAAGGTGGATGCCAAGAGAATGGGGCCAGTCTTTTCAGTGGTGCCCAGTGAGAGGACAAGAGGGTAACGGGCACAAACCTGAACATAAGAAGTTCTATCTAAACATGAGGATGAACTCCTCTACTTTGAAGATGACAGAACACTGGAACAGGCTGCGCAGAGAGGTGGTGCAGTCTCTGGAGACATTCAAAACCTGCCTGGACAAGTTCCTGTGCAACCTACTCTAGGAGGACCTGCTTTGGCAGGGGGATTGGATTAGATGATGTCCAAAGGTCCCTTCCAACCCCATATCATTCTGTGAGGTCAGAGCAATGCAATCCCAACTTGTTAAAACAATAAAACCTGTGTTTTGGCTTTAGAGAAGCTTGCTTAATTAATCCATCCCTATTTTTCAATTTGTGCAACTCTTTAATTGTACAGTATGGTAGCAATTGAGCTCAATGTTAGAAAATTTTATGTATAAACAGATTCCACCTATTTAAAATAAGGCCAAAAACCCCCAAACAAATTTTTATTTTCTAGATTAGTTAAAGGAGCAAAATCTTGATGAAATTGCCCAAACTTCATAATTTTGAAGAATATGCCCAGAAAGAGCATCCTTTACTGGCCAGTGTGAGTTTTCCTATTGGAACTTGACAGCATTCTTGAGTTTTACTGTTTGATGAATAATCTTACAGTTGGTCTTCTATGGAAAGCTAGAGATCAAGTTCTTATCTTTACCCTTTCCACCATCATTTTTAACCTCCATAGCAGACATGATATTTTCAAGTGTAAAGAAAAAATCTGGAACCACATAAGATGAACCACAGTTAAGTTATCACAGAGTTGGTAAGACATGCAGCTGTTTCTTGTTGAAAAATGTATTTTTATCATTTCTGGAGAACAAGTATACAGATGCAACTCTGTAAGACAGAAGGGAAGGAGAAAAACAGAAGAATGTATGGAATTACAGGTTTTTTTGTACATATACAGACGTATAAGGTCTCATTATGTTGAAGCGTTATAGACACTGAAGCGTATACCACTAACTTTTCTCTCTTTCTGTGCACAGCCTATGCACTCATGATTAAAATTAGCATACTGGGATTTGATTTTTATGAACACTTCCCTCAAGAAGTGGAAGATCAGAAACTATGTGGAGAAAAGTGCATGCTGAAATATAAATGATTATTCTGTTTTTTCCAAGTGAAATGTCATACCTTCCTGAATATTGTAACTCTGAGGAAAGTAGCAAGACAGCTAAATAATTAGAAGGGAAAATGAATATTCTTGAAGGAGAGAAAACGCTGCACAGAAACAGAGGAACCAAGTGATACAAAGTCATGGTATTTTGAAAAACTGCAGCACAGATTGGGTTTTGAATGATATTAGGAGGGTCTTCCCAAACCATTACGAAACTTACTTGTATTAACTGTGAGACAGAGAAGCACGCTGCAAATAGAGGAAACCAGAGGAAGTTAAGACCATAGATTATGTTATGCTCTCTTCACCTTACACACTGTTTTGAATTCTGCTGTGGTGTTCAAGGCTTGGAATTTAGAAATTGTTATATCTAGAACTATCGTATCTTTGTAAATCTTTTATATGAATATGATATATTTTTTCTAATCAAGATCAGTAGGATGCTGATGGCAAGTGCAGATTGAAGTGCTCAGCTGGGTTTTTGAAATTTGTCATATTGGTAAAAAAAATATGTAAGGGGTACAAAGAACTTATAAAACAACTTCTTTTGCGTTATTTTTAGCATGGTTTAGATTTGTCTGTATATGTAAAATATAATCTTACTTTATAGTGAACCACTATATTTTTCCATTAATTTAACAGACTTTAAACTGGATTTATGGTCATAAATAGACCAGCACATCAATAGCATTAGAAGTACATATTGATCTGGAAAGATCAATCAGTCTGGAGGGGTACACTTATCTATGCTTCAAGGATCTTTCTCTGCCCATTACTTCATTCACTGGAGCTTTGGAACATTATCAGCTTGAATAAATATCCAAATCCCTGTTCCACCTTTGAAATTTTTTTTTCCTTTCCTTCTTCCCACAGATTTTGAGAGAAGATGTTAAAAAATATGAAGGTTTCTCACACTTTGTCTTGTTTAGCTTAATCAACAGACTTTGGCCACCGCTAGGCGGAAGTCATGTACTGGCACTTGGTTGCTTCTTCACATCAGATCTTGATCATGTGAAAGCCTGCATCATTCTCTACACATCTATGACTGGCCCTAGCAATACACAAGAGAGATGTATTATGTAAAGCCTGTCTTCTCTCAAGCAAAGTAAATGTTAATTAAAAGCCGGAAAGAATGCCTAAAGTTAATGGAAAAGAAAAGTTTTTAAGACTTCTGTTCCTTGGTTTAGTTTTAAAAACCAGAAAGGAAATATGGGAACTGTGTGTCCAATGTAAATGTGAGGAAAATAATTATATCACGTATTTTTTCATACTTCAGTACACTTCAGTCCAGCAGAGATGCTTTTAGTGTAAGTGAATGTATATAATTACTGCTCTGCTGTTCTGATTACTCATTGCACCACAGACTGTTACAAGGAGAAGAGATCATTTGGCTGTCAAGATTTAGTCATAGTCATTAGTACATTGCCTTTATCTTGATACAGAATATGATGTTTTACTGTAAGCTGCCAGTGGTACATTATATGCACCAGTGCATTTCCTGAATAGAGAATCAATTATAATTGCTATTATCTTGTACCCTTTCCTGGCATAAGTGGACACTAATTTTACTCCACTGAGTTGGTTTTTTTTTTGTGTGGGTGTTTTTTGTTTGGTTTTTTTTTATAATTATTCATCCTTTCTGCCACACCTGGGTGTGCACAAGCACAACATAATGGAAAGGTCACAATTGTGATGTCAGAGAAAAAATTGCAATAAGAGGTATGGTACAGGTGTTAACTTATGACTCATTTTGGTAACACAATTTCATACTGACTGCCAAGCATCACAACTATGTTGCAAATAATTCAGGCTGTATATGAGGGAAGTATATAAAGTATAGAAATTTTTTTTTGTGATTTTGGGCGATATGTCTGGTTCTTACCAGGTGTTTTTTTCCTGTTTTTAGTTCCTCATTGAAACCAGCTGGTGATATCAGCACTCTTGATCTGTAAATTCAGAATAAATTTTGATTGATATAAAATAAAACAGCTATGGTAGCTCAAAATTTTGATTGAGTCTGAAGTGTTCATATTAAAGAACTATATTTGTCCTCATTAGGAAATCTACTTCGCAAGTACCCTTATAAATATCAAAGGAGCAAAGTCCATGTTGTTAATTCTAAGTCAGCCATGTGAATAGGATGCATCTGTTCTTTATCCCTTTCCTCACTTGGAGGAACTATAATTATTACATCGGGAACATGTTCCTTTCTCATATGTGTTCATTTCTTCATTTTTCTGTTCACATGAGTACCAGGGATAGTGCTTTATTTAGTTGGATTTTTTTTTTAAGATAGTCTGACCCATAGAGACAATTCTTCATGAAAGAACCATCTTAGTGAGAGAATAGTTGTAGTCTGAGAGAAGGGGTATGTGATCATGCTGTGCTTATGAAAAGCAGGATAGAAAAATGTGAATACATTTGGAAATTGTAATCTAGTACTGTGCTACACTGAACTAAAAACTGCTATTGAATCCATGTCTCCAGAACATGCTATTTGCCTTATCCAGTAAGATGGCCTCTTAGGACTGCCCAACAAACTGTGGTGTGTTACATTTGGGCTGGTTTGGACTCGACACTGAAATAAAGAGAAGAATGAGATTAGCTAACAGTATTTGACACAAATATACACATAGGAAATACAGCCCTTGTTACTGAGGCTGCTGTGATGAACAAGGATGTGCCAGGGGAGGGAGTTTTGCAGGAGAGCATCTGCTTGTGCGACAAGTAAACCCTCTTTCAGAGCCAGTCACACTGCTGGATACCTGTATGTGATGGAACTGAAAAGGGGATAGGAGGGCAGGGGCGTTGTTTTTCTCTATCAAGGGCTTTGGAGTGAGGCAGGTCCTTGTTGTATGGGCACTTATAAGTCTTCATGCAGCTTCAGAGGTATTTTAACACTAAGTGGTGTAATTCCTGCTCAAAGTAAATTTGGCTGAGATGTCTACTTGTTTTCCTTCAAGACACCTCATAGTTTCATCTGAGGTAGAGTTGAGGATTTCCTTTAAATATTTTAGTTTTGGGAGTGAGCTGGGACAAGGAAATCTACACAGCATATAGCATGAGGGGACGACTTCTATTGAATATTGTCAGGCATTCATTAGTACAATACCGGAAAATTCCATTTGTCTTTGTTCATGTTTTTTTCCACTCGGTACCCAGAAACAGAAATACCTAATTTCCAAGTTTGGAAGAATGCTCACAGCAACTGAAACTCTTTAAAAACTATGAGAATGGGTCCTTGTGAGAGTGCCTGAGAAGGAATGCAATGGTTGCAGTGTGCTGTTTGTGCTCTCATTCTGTTTAGAGGACTATAGTTAGCCAGTTAAGAAGCAGAAACAATAATGTAGCTCAGCTGATCAGTTTGAAAAATGGGTTACAAATAGCAGTTGTTTGACGTTTTAATTGTAGGGGTCTGGCTCTGCAAATTTTTGTGTCTGCACTGACCATTAGTCGGGTAACTCTGGGTATCAAATTTGTTAACAAATTTTTTTGCTTGTGATTAATTTGTGAACAGGAGAATGAGCTGCATCAGTTATGTAAATGGTGAATACTTCTGGCAGAGACATTTTGTGAAACTGTCTCACCACTTTTCAGGTATGAGTCAAAGCAGTATCTTATCAGAGTATTTGTATAACTCGTTATGGCAATAAGGGAACCGATGCCTTCTCATTCTGCAGACCATCTGAAAGGACATCTTAGTCATGTCTAGCATTTTTATGGTTGACTTGTTAATCTTTAATAGAAGTTTTTTGAAGATTAGGTTTGGTTTGATTTTGAAATAATACCCAGTTCTGGTTGAGATTGTAGAGGGTATAGGCAGCACTTAGAATCTGTATTAAATTTATTTCTGATCAGTCATACTAAAACTATTACAGGAAGCCACAGCGCGCCTACTGCAAGAAAGGTGAGCAACCTTTATTGCTAACATGAGAACAGCTGTTTTTCTTGTTTATCCAAATGCAGACTGATAGGATCATGGCAGTTTGGTCTAGAAACGTCACCCTAGGGAAAACTCTGAGGATCTGTCCCCTTTTGCATGTGTGCTATACCTTCATTTACATGCTTTGCAATTCCCTTGCTGCTGCATTTAACGTCGTAGGATATCCAGTTCTTATTTGCCATGCAAACTGCAACTTACTTTTGTTGTTCCTACCCTCACGTGGGACTGCTAAGAGCAGAGTGCGGTGGGGAGAACTATGTGGCTGATTGGGATTTTAGCATAATACCTTCTTGAACCTCATTTACGGACTGCCAGAGACAAATCCCCAGGCAACTTAGAACCAAATTTCTGAAAATTTCAGTCTATTTATTCTGAATTCTTGGTGCTGTGTTTCTTCCTGTGTTTAAGGCAAGAAGTTCTTTAACCCAAAGCAAGAGTTACACATGTGCAGAAGTGGAAATTAGGACTCTTGAAACAGGATAGCAGTAGCCGACCAAAAAGCCCTGGTGCTGGGCAAAAACTCTGTTAGATGTTACTTTCACAGTAACTGGTGAGCATTAAGAGCATGGATGATTTTCTGTAATTTTTTCCTTTCCATTTCTCTACGACTTCTAAAGCTGCCAGTGCATAACTGAACAATTCTTTCCACCTATTCACATTGGATAAGTGGACGAATCTTATTATGCACACTTAACTTGTTGTGGTTTGTGATTAAGTCAGAAAGCACTATTTTTTTTGCTGTCTGAAACATTTGCTATCAAATGAGATTTAAAATGTAATCCATGTAAAGCAATTCACGTAGCCTCAGAAATTATCCTGGGAAATCCTGGAATCTTTAGACTTCATCACAGCAGCAGCACTTAAAAGGCTATTTACAACTTTTAGTAACAGCATACCTACATTAAACAAAATGAAAACAATGGTCTGAACAGAGAAACATTAGATTCAAGTAGTTGTGCTATAAAGCATTATTAATCCTAGAATATTACACACCTCCTGCAATAAAATGACATTTTTGATATTTTTCCAGGGAATATTTTCTCAAACCAATGTTTAAGGCAAGTAACACTTGTAAAGACATACAATTTGTAAAATAGTTTGATTATTTTTTGGTTATAGTTTTCTATTTCTTCTTAGATCTTCTGCTTCTGTGCTCCAAAACACTAATGCTAATGCTTTAAAAATAGATTTTGGACTGGAATACAAATACTATTAAGGAGAAGGGCTTATTTTGCTCTTTGAATTCTACAGGAGAGATTAGTGGTGTGCTGTGACAAGTTCTCCAGATAGTCTGTCAAAGTAACAGGCCTTTATTTTGTGTTGCTGTAGTATCTGGATACTCTGATAAACAATCAAATTTTTGATTCTTTATCCAGAACTGGCCCCTTTTAAGTGTATCCTCAGGGTTTTCATGAGGATTTTTTGGTGGTTTTTTTTTGTGTGTGTGTGCTTTTTAGTTTGGTCAGATTCAGAGTGGAATAAACAAGGGACACATTTCCTCAGCTGTATGAATTTCTGAGTCTATTGAAATGTACCCCAGCAGAAGTAAAGAAGCTGTGAGAGTTGAAAAGTGTGCCTCATTGAACTGTGACTTCTTCCTCATCTTACTCATAGAATAACTGTCCTGAAAAAAAGTAGTATTCTCAGGACAGATTTAAAGAGCTTTCAGAAGATTTCCCCCTTTATGACAGAGCTACAAGGTATGAATTGCTCTGAATCAGATAGGGCATAATACAGGAATTCTTGGAAAGCATCCAGCGACACATATAAAAGGTGGGACAATGCCTGCTTGGATAAGAGAAAGTATTGACAGCCTGTGAGCATAGAGACATTTCAAAAACAGTAGGTGAAAGAGTAACATGTAACTAAGGCTGCTATAGTCTAAATTCAGAAGGAGGGGAGAATTTCGAAAAAGAAAGATTTGAAATCAATTTCAACTGAACAAGCAGGAAGAGACTTCTGAAGTATTAGAAGAAAGATGAAAATTAAGGGATTTGTAAGTCTGATTTTTAATATAGGAGATAGATAAACGATGGTCTCTGAAGAGGGTTCAAGAGGGTTATACTGCTAACAGATCTCAGTCCTTCTCCGTTTAAAGAAGAGTGGGAATGTGAACCTGGTTATGTCAGTCTTAAACACCAAGACTCGGTAGGATTAAACTCCATACACTGCCAGTTACTTTCTTCCCATAGGCACATCAGCTGAGGCTTTGACTTCAACACACTGGTTCCCAGTCCTGACAAAGTAGTAGCTCTGTCAGCGCAGGAGTGCTAATCTGTCTGACAGCTCTCATGCAGGACAGTTGGCATGTCTGAATTTTGCGTCATTGTGACCTGGAATGAAATCCAAAAATGGGCAAATGTCTGACAGAACAGAATTAATTGAGACTGAGTTTGCAATCTGTTTTCCTTGGGAAAAAAAGGCCAAAAAAAAAAATAGAAAAAGTAGTTTTTACCACTGCAAATAGTAAAGTATGGGGATTTGGGTTGTGTTGGTGGGTTTGTTTTTTTTTTTTTTTTTGTTTGTTTGTTTTCTTTTTTTAAAATACATAACTAATGAACTCCCATATGGTATCCCTGTAAAACTTTTCCATGACAGGGATCAGTGTTAATACCAAAGCAGGTCACGCGTCTCCCATCGACGTCATAGCAATTGAAGAGATGCTTTCTTAGTGTCTCCATGCAATTTCAAAAGCAGGTTTATTACTTCATTTTATTTAAAATGAAAATTCTCAGATTCTCACAATAAGATTTGCCATGAACACTTTGAAATGATAAGCATACTCACTAAATATAGCAGTCATCTAAGAACTACAGATCATACGTATCTGTGCATGAGCCTGTTTCAATGTCCTTTATGCCACAGTGGAAAGGTGTCAAGACTACACCATTAATACAAAAAAAAAAAAAAAAAAAAAAAAGACATTTAATTTATATTAAATGACTAAAACAGCTGAAATGGGTACAACAATCCCCTCTAACAGCTGATTCATCACCTTTCACCTTTTGCAATAATAGATGCATATAACTGTGATCATATATCTTTATTCTTTTTGGTTCGGTTTTGTTTCTGTGGCATTTACATCAATTACTCTTAATTAAGCAATATATGTGGAAAACACTTTGATTCACACACTTTCCCATTTAGCAGAGCAACAACTAAAGTCTTCTATGTGAGGCAAAAGAGGAAAGGAAACAGATTTCTCAATAAAACTGGAATTTGAGCTCATAGCCTCCAATGGTAAGTCCCCTGGGACTGAGCCATCATTAAGGCAGCCAGCTGCCATATACAGTTGTTGGAATTAGTCACGAGAGGCTGTCCTTGAGTCTCATATGTGTCACAGGAGCCTACTGACACCAGAGACCTGGATAACGGGTCTTAGAACAGTCATAATCCCAGTTCACAAAAGACTGTCTCCAGTCATGAGATATTTGTCAGAAAAAATTAGGCTTTGTCCCAGACACTGCTTTTAATCAGCTTAATCAGCGGTATGTGATTATGTGGCATTTCATTTATTTTAAACCCAAATTAACCTCTGTTACAGAGCCTCTGCTTAGTTTATGTAAATTAACAACAGGATATGACTTCTTGTGTCTGAGGTTACATTTAAAAAGTACAGGTGCAAAAAATAATATCAAGTAAACTGGAAGCTTATTATGCTTCTCTTGGAGTTATGGTCTTTATTACTTACTTTAAAGAATAAACAGAAGTTGAAGCAATTGCCCTATTGTGTATTGCTCTATGCCTTTTATGTTTCCCTCTCCTTCCCATACTGCTTCTTCCTCCAAAGCCCCCCCCAAAAAAAAAAAAAAAAAGCAAACACTGGAATTGAATAGCAAAGGGATACTCTTCTGCAGTGACTGGGAGGCACTGCAGGTGAAGTGAAAGCCAGGATCTTGCAGAGCTGGGAATATTTCTTCGGTACTGTTCCTTCCCAGTGCTGATGGGCTGTTTGCTCCAAGCCTCCCCCCTTCCCTTTATCTCACTTTTACTCCAAATGTGGCCTTTCATCTTCCCTTCAACTTGTCTCCTTACCACTTTCCCTTGAGTGTGTCCTGTTCCCATCACTTTTCAGTGAACTAATCTCCTTCTATTTTAACTGCCACTTGCAGCCCTCTATTGACCTGTGCTTTCCATCCCTTCAGTGCTGCCTTTTATCTGGTTAAGTTGATGGGTATCCTGTTCCTATAGAACAAGTGCAGCAAGAAGGGTTCAGGGACTGATGGTCATCTGGCAAAAGGAAGTTCTGTACTTCACAGGGAATTCCTAAACCTAGCTCCAACCTCCACCAGTATGGTGTTTGGGCATGACTTAGAAAAGGCACTGCATGGGAATAGATATTATTGTATTCTTCTACCTCCTACCTCTTTGAAACATAGTGTACTTGGTTGTTGCTATAATAGTTATTCCTAGTGCTGACTTCAGTTTTGAAATGGCTGATTCAATTGTGACCAATTTTTTTGTCACCCTACTGTGTACAGAGCTGTTTTGCTTCCCTCAGCATTCAGTTCCATATGTAGGCTGCTCTTAGAATTGATCAATCTGTGATTTGTTCCATGGATGTCAAAAGAAAGAGGCTTATGTAGAAATGGACAAATAGAAGTCTTGTACTCTTGCTGTTTGGTGGAATCTTCCATTTGACCTTGTGAAGTAAGTAGGGGAAAATACATTTGAAAGTTAGAAAGCAGACTTGGAGAGAATGGAATATAAATAGATTTATGGAAGTGTCACTGAGTGAAGACAGAAGACACAGTGCTCTTAAAATTGCTGTTTGCAAGATGAAACCTATTAGACAGTGCGAGCACTATGCTGGCCGTCACAGCATGGTGGTGCTGCCTGAGCAGAGTAGGTTGCAACACCAGATTGCAGTTTGAAACCCAGAAGCATTGGAAAAGATAATTTACCTATCCTTGTGCGCGCTTCAGACCTGGTTAAGTATGCAGGTGGGTAAATTAATTCTTATGTTGGTATTAAGAGTTAATGAATCCAACTGTTTCTATTTAATCAGTTATAATGAGGCTTTCTTAATATGCTGGAATTGCAAGTGGTTTCCAGCTTTGTCTTGTGGATCTGTGGCTCCACAGTGAAACACAAGCTAGTTTACAGCACAGCAGTCATTCCTGAACTATCCCTTGAAGTCATATTGCGAGAGCACAGAACTCCATCAGCTGTAATTCCAAAGAACATTCCTAGTGATATTATGACTGCATCATTACCAGTGAACAGCAGCCTTGAATGTAAAAAGCCACAAAACTTTCATTTCATTAGAAAATCTTTCAGGAGTGAACTAGTTACCGGTTTAAGCTATCTGTTTTCTACGGTCGTATCAGTAAGTAGAAGAAATCCTGAATCTGCTGCTCATCACTGGAATTGGCCAGCATCTGAATTTTAGGCAAATATCTGAGGTGGTTCAGGGAATCATGGGCTTTAACTTGATTTTGCTAGTGTGATACGACAGGCAATTTGACAGGTCTGTTAATTTGGGGTTTTTTGTTTTGTTTTTTTTTCCTCAGCAACAAAGTAGGATTAATAGTCCTGCTGCTATCTGCACCCTAGGAAATAACTCAGTTTGTGTACTGGTATCTACGGCAGGCTTGGATTATGTGATCAGCCCTTTCAATACAGGCATGTATTTTGTATGGCCCACCCCTGAGGTGGTCTTGATGTATTTGGGCTAGTTAATATGCAAATAGGCTTTCCTTTGTGAACTATTTCATATATATATATATTCCCTTCACAGTATACTAATAGGTAATTGCCCCTATCCTTGCCAGCTTTGCTAGTTGTTTTGAAGCAAACAAGCAGAAGAGGACTCTGAAGCCACAGCCTAGCTAATGGTTGAATCTACTAATTGTTCAAATAAACAGGTCAGGTCAAAGGCAGAGCCTTCTGCATTAAATCATGGGGTAACTCTACAGTCTACCAGGAAAAATGTATGACAAACATAGTGCGATTTTGATTTCTTTTGGACGGTGTGATGTTATCCTGTCTGATATTATCCTATTAGGTACATGATGTGATATGGCATAATGTTGCATGAGGTAAAACCATGTTGAATTAAAAGCTAGAACAGTAATGACAAAGCCAAACAGGCTAACAATAGGTTTCTTGTAAGCCAACAAATAACCTCCCCCCACCCAGTTTTCTAAACTAAGTGTGAGTCTTTCTATTCAGCTGAAGTTAATGTAATTTCAGGCAGACTTAGCTTTTCACTATTCCTTCACCATACCTTCACACCCACGCACACGTTATTTCTACTTCTGCCTATGAATTTTTAATGTTTAAAGTTTAATAGGAAACGCATTTGCCGAGTCAATTAGTGCTGCAGCTACTACTTGTTTTAGCCAGACTGTAACAGTTATAAAGGAAAAAAAAGTGTCATAACCTTCACAGCTGTCTCCTCTGTCAGTCTGCTATATCTGACATAAAAGCATAAATAAAACAGAAGTGCAGGTTCAGGTGATTTGCCAACCCTCTAGTGTCTTAGCAAAACACACTCGATATTATTTCTTCAAAAGAAAAAGTTCTTTTGCCATCCAGCCCTTTTTTGGGCCATTGTAGCAATGCCCATGTCCAGACCCTACCTCAGTCCATCACCACTAATGAAGCAGTTCTATTAGTTGGACTTCTATGAAATTATTGCTGGCGTTAGGGGAAGAAGTAGCTTGGCCTGGGGTTTTGGAGTACAAGTGAATGTCCCAAGGACTTTTCCATGTGTAATCTGACAAATTCTAGCTATTTGCATCTTTCAGGGTGAACTGCTTAGGAACTGATCACTTACTGTTAATGGCACAGGCAGATCACTTTTTTTTCACTCTGTGTGTGTTTTACTGAGCTGTTTCTCAGGGTATCATTTGCAGGTGTCATGTAATTCAAGTTTAGTTCACCCTAAGGTTGCTGGGTTTTGGTTTTTTGTTTTTGTTTTTTGTTTTTTTGTTTGTTTATTTGTTTTTTTTTAAATGGTACTTTACCAATTCAGATTATCGCAGGGTACTTAGTTAGATGGTGGAGTGATTATACAGGCAATTAACTCAGTCATTACATGCTCAGCAATAGTTCACACACCTGAATTTTATAGAAGAATCTAATGTTAGTCTAGACACTGGGGTAATTCACTCCTCTTTTAGAAGAAGCCCTGTGGGACCTTTAAACTTCTACTTAGAGGCCAGCAAAAGGTCTATCTTTATGATCACCATTAACAGAGAACAGCAGCTGGACTTTCCTATGTGGTGCAGCGTCAGCAGCTGGTTATAAAAATATATAATGATCCCCTTTAAAGCCCGTGACCTCCTTCCCCAAAAAGAGTGAAAGTCAATGAGTGGGCAGGGCTGAGACAATCATATTTTAGTTTGTGATTGTCTTGGAACTGGGTGGTTGGCTGTCTTGGATAGCTTATAGCTCCAGGTGTCCTTAAAGTCCTTTGCTGTTCCTTGATGATGAGCATTCATTTGTGATTCTGTGATTTTTGGACCCAATGTTTTGGCCAATAAGTTATGCCCATCTGTACACATTAGAGATAAAGAAGCATCCCCATAATAATAACTCTACTATAAGAGGAAGTCTCACAGGAAGACAGTCATGAATTTTCATAAACAAATGTAAAGAGCTTGGTTGTGCATTTGACTTTCTGTTTTAAAAATGGCATGACAATGAAAGGTGTTTTCAGTCTTAAGTCCAGAGTAAGGCAGTTTGCCAGATGATAAACTTTTTAGAGTAGAATGCTGACGTCCTGATGGACAGAAGGTGCAATTTAGCCTTTTACTGTAAGAACAGGACTGCACTGTGGCCACATCAGCTTATCGCACTTTGCTTGGTATAAGGTAGATCATAATGAAGTCTCTGCACCTGGGTGACTCCTCAGCGAGGGCAGTAACTCCAAGTTCAGCGCTGTCAGGAGACAGTCAAAATTAACAAGACATTGCCACATGTTAGAAATGTCCTTGCTCATCTTTTCCATGACACAGAATGGAGCACTGGGAGAGGGACAAAATAAGTCTCTTCTCAAAAGGAGGATATACCTGGAAGGAATGCAGTTTCCCACTCATTGATTAGCAGTGAGTAAAGAAATTAATTGTTAAAGATGTTTCAGGAGGAAACATCCCAAGATCAGGAAAAAAGGTTGAAATCAACACTCTGGATGTCTGCCTGAGAAAGAGTAAGCTCCAGTTTCTTCTTTTTTAATTTAAGATCTGTTAATTTATTTTTGTAAATTATAAGGACAGAAGTCTAATAAGATATGAACATAAACTTGGATTTCATAAACTGAAAATCTGAAAGCAAAATTTAATACCAGAGTAAATACTGATAAAAAAAAAAAAAAAAAAAAAAAAGATTTGAGAATGACTGAGAAACAGATATAAATAGTAGTAGAAAATGCATTGGATTAAAACATATTAAAACCAAGATCATATCTAGAAATCTACTGGAGTTTCCTAAGAGAGCAGGATAAAGCATAGAAAGGTTTGAAAAGACTGAATGGGAATTTACCTACACCTCTGAGAGCTTCTGTTATAATTCTACACTTTCCAAGTTTCTGACCTAGAAATTGAAACATCGGAATGGTCAAATTGCTACACCAGGAACAGGGAGGACTGGAAACAACTAGAGAGGAAAAGAAAGAACAAACTGAGCATCTTCTCAGCAATGGACAATTTCCTTTATTTTTTAGGGAAGAGACGTGAAAGTCATTGTATTTCTGTATGATAAAAGGGGATTTACAGCCATTGTAAACATCCACTGGATCCAGCTAGGATGATTTTCTACTGTGTGAGTATAAACAGTTTGAAGACTTGGTAGTAATTCTGGCCATGGGAAGCCAGAGGTGGACTGTGCAGCAGCAGCAGGAGCCACAGGGCAAAATAATATCTGCTGTTATTTGTGGCATGTCAAAACAATTTTGATTTCCTTCCAGTTCATTTACAATTTTGTTGCATTCATTCATATTTTGTACTTTGTGCACCTCATCTGCTTTGTAGTTCCTCTCAGATGTAGGTAGGGATTATGTTTTTCATTCCTGTGTAAATGCTGAAAGACTAGGCCAGTTCTTTAAAATGCAGCTCATTGACATAGTCATCTGGGCTAAGGGGAAGCAGTTCCAAACAGAGTCTAAATTGGCCTTGTCAGTTGGAAGGTGGTTGATTTGGTAGTCTTTGTGACCTGTCTATAAATGGTAAAGCCATTGGAAGTGTCTGACTAACTAGTTGGTTTAGAACAGCTGGTGTGTGAGAAATGCTTTTAATAGGACAGGATTTTTTTTGATGGAAACATTAAGCAGCAAGATTCCTTTAAATGCATGAATCTGGTACTTGTCTAGTCAATAGTGATGTAGCAGCTCTTGGTAAACCTGTCTTTGTCCTTTCAGGTGCGTAAACACAGGTACTGCATGGAATATTATTTAAACATAAATGAGCCCTCAAAAGGGGGAAAAACAACCCGCATACCTCTGGCTTGCAGTTCATATACTCACACCTGAAAGTGGATTTGTTTTAAAGTACCATCTGAAGTTGAGTCACAGCTGTCAATGCCCAGCTAGCATGAGATGATTTAACTTTCTGGAAATTTTTACTGTTATTTCAGGTGCTCCCTTATGTTAAAAAAATTCTGTCATGGATATCTCTTGCATCATGATTTTAAAAATGATGTTATCCTCATGGTTGCTTTTAATAACCATTTGGCAGCTGACAGCACATATCTGTTTTCTTATATATTGTTTTCCATTCTGTATGCACCATGGTTTGGGGATTTTTTTTGTTTATTTTGATACTATTTATAGTAGGGTCTCCCACAAGGCTCTGGGCATTGGTAATGATTTTTTAAGAGCAGAAACATCCTTGCAGCAATTTCATAAATGGAAAGTGACACAGAGAATAAACAGATGCAACTGGAGAACTAATGCGTATTATAAATTGGCTCTTCATACCCTCATTACTCAGAGAAACCTGTCAGTCCATGAGGCTAAGCTGAGCTATGATGGATCTGTCTCAAGGAATATATGCTCATACCTTCCAGATATGATGATTTCTACTGTCAAAAGAAAATGGCACTAGATCTACATTTCTTAGGAAATCTAAGGAGTTTTAATAGAGAAAACATGGAAATTGCTGTCATTTACATGCAACCATCATTCTTTTGAGGGTTTTCAATAAAGGACCCCATAATCTGTAATACTTTAAAGAAAATAGAGGAGGAATTCAGATGTTGTTGTGATGAGATGAAACCAGTCATAAAGACATTTGTTGTTTTAAATATTGTAGCTATTGCATATGAAATCTAGTTATCATCATTCCAGAGAACTATTGCTTTGAAATGTTGCTGTGATTCTGGGATAACAATAGTTTAGTGCTTAGGCTGTCCTAAAATACTGATAATATTCAAGACCAAATACTCACTTTGCACAGAATGATGAAAGTCAGACATCCTCGGTTATGCTGGTGGTGTGCTGGAAATTTTAAGAAAAAAAATGTCTCCTTTGTTTAGTCTCAACTTCCAAAACTTTTTTTTTGTGTTCCTCTCCCTAAAGACTGTGGATCTCTGAAGAACCTTAAGGTTTTCTGGATAACAAGCAGGCAAAGAACTTTGAGGACCTTCACAATCCTTCCTTTCTTCAAGGTCGATTTATAGAGATCCCAAAGCCAGAAGTGCTGGGGCATTCTTTTATACCCAGAACATATTTGGTTTTGGACTGCCTTCTCAGAACACAGCCATTTTTTATGTAGTTCTTAATCTGGAAGGCCTGTATTTGTAGGAGTAGGCAATGTGCTTGCAATGCAAATGAAAATGAGACTGACCAGACATCTGTTTTACTTTTAATATTTAATAATTGCTTACATTTCCAAATATGTTAGTTCTAAAGTATTCGATCTGTATTTAAATCTCAAAGCAGGCATTCAAAAACCTAATTTTAGCGTAAAGCAAAACATTCAGATTAGGAAAAGATGCCTCATGTTAGGCACCTAATTTTGAACATGCCTCTTTTCTTGCTTTAAGAGGGCAACTGAGCTCTGAGTCATTGTACTCTTTACGTTTTGAGGCGTTATCTCTGGACCAGACCCTTCTTTCTTTGTTTTCAAGCCAAACAAATGGCATGGCACAAACTGCAGGACTCTACTATCATCTTAAAATGAGAATATCTACAAGGAGCCAACCAGCTCCAGTAAATGGTTGAGGACCTGAAGTTTAGGGTTTGGTTCAGCATTCTGATACCTGCTTTAACAATGAAGCCATTTGCTGTTCTTGCTCTTCTATTACATGTTTGTTATTTAAATTCCTTCTCACTTTATTTTCAAATCAATGTCACTTTAGCATCTACATTAAGTTCAGTACTGAAACTGAGGGAAAAAAAATACACTAAAGATATATCAGCAGCTGTGCTCTGTAGTACAGGCACCAAAGGGTTTTTCGTGTCTCTAATGTAGTCATCAGTTTGAAGCACAGGAAAATTGTAATTGGATCTAAACCAACTCTGAAATGTTGGTGCCAAAGGGCCATTTCAAAATGATTTTGTGCTTGTGCTTAGCTGTGTTAACCTAACTACTGTCCCATATTAAAATCAGATGCTAATGGCAACTAACTGGTAATAATGGGCCAATCTAAGTCTTAGGTTAGGTCTTTGCCCTCATAAAGCCTTAGGCTTACAACTCTTCTATGTTAAACATAGCTCAAGGAAACAGGATGGAATCTTTCATCTGGAATAAATGGAAGTTTGTCCAAATGAATTCACAAGTGTGATATGTAACAGCTTCCTCAGTTCTTTAGCATTTTTCTTTTCTGTCCTGTCAGTATTCAAATAGAAAGACAAAACCATTTTAGCTCCAGGTTGCATCTCCATTTAGCTGTATGCATTAGACTTGTGTTTTAAGGTATTACTAAACCTGTGAATTTGGCCAAGCTATTATACGAGCATGAAAACTTGGACTGATACTTGCAAACACGTTCAGCGATTTAGGTAGCCTTATATTTATGCTGCGGTAAAGCTTGAGCAGTGTGCTGTCCTTTCCTAACACAATATTTTTTTTTTTGTTCCAGCCATAGGAAACAGAATGAAGTAGACCACAACTTTTGTACATTAGATGAAATTTTTATTTTTGTCATAGATACTAAGATCAATAATCTTTATTTTGGTAGGAATGCTTTTTGGATAAGACACACATAGTTTTTACTGCCAGTACCTGTTAGAAAACTCCTGACCTTAGTAGCAATTGTAATAGGTCATATATCTGTGAGTATAGATATATGTATTCAGCAAACTACCAAATGCAGTTAATACAGTAATTAACTCCAGGAATTTCCTGACACAGAGGGGTACCTGACTAGAGGCAAACAATCAGCACACCCTCACCCCCTCCGCCCAAAACATTTGTGTTTTTTCTGAATTTTATTCTGTGCATTCCGATAGTAAATATTTCTCTTGGATGCAAAACACAATTTTAACTTCAAAAGTGAGAGCGTTTCCTTGCCACGTATCAGTGATCCAATCCAGAAGGCACTTTACTATATTGCATGCATCCACATTTTAATAGACAGAATAATTACAGCCTGAAATCTGAAGTATTCCTAGAACTGGGAATGTAATTAAAACCTGTTAACTAAAAGAGAAAGTTAATATAATTGCTAATTTAAAACTTATTAGTATGTTCTGTTATGTTGGTTCTGTGTTCAATGTATTCTCTCCATAATGATAGTCAAAGATAGGACCAAATGTTTTGCTGATAAAAATGGTGACACTCCATTGAAGTCAATGGAATAGTGTCCACTTGCAAGACTTTAATTTCTTTGGTCACAAAATAGGAAATTTCTTCCCTTTATATGTAGAACTAGAATCTTCAAGTAACTCTGAAGAAGGTGGGCAACAGATTTGATTCAACGTAATAGGGGATGAGGGGCAGTTTCTTAAAAAGAAATATTTACTGTGGTCCAAAAAGCAAATTGTCTTTGGTTTCCTGGCTTTCCTAAGCTTGTTAGAAAATCTTGGTGTGTTTTTATGGTGATACAGCTCTGATGTTGCTAGTGCTGCAGAGCCTAGTGATGAATGGAACCTGTCATTTAACCTAGCAGTTTTGGGAGCAATATTCAGCTAAGTCTTGTAGGAATAACTTTAAAAGGATTACTTGGGGTTCAAGGTGACATTCTGCTTTGATGGTGTCTTTTCCGTGCTTCTAATTAGTTTAACTGGTTGGTAGTGTTCGGGGCAAGGCATAAAACTAATTTGACTTACCGTCTGCCTCTCATTCACCCAAGGAAGCAACAGCTTTCTGGAGCTTTCTCTTTCCCTTTGCATGGATTTACCTCCATGAGTGAACTTCAAGCATTTGGTTTCATGGGTCTGCATTACACTAGAGCCCAAGAACTTTGCCCTTTTGCATACTCGCACATCATGTGGGAACTGATAACATCCATGCGCGTTTATGGCACTTGTGCTGCAAACAAATCACACATTCTGGAAAACTATGGCTAGACATAGTTATTTTAAAGTAGCTCTTTTGTATTACTCCTCAGTTTCTTTCTCTTCTATCTTCCTTCTTTAAGAGGCTGTTTCTGCCAAGTGCAGCAGCAAGAATGAAGTTTTTCAACCATGTACAGGGAGTATAAGCAGTAGCATTGGGTTATTAGGGGCTGCTTATTCTGCATCAGAGGCTTCAAATTTGGCTGTGGGCTCTAGCCAGACAGGCATAGAGTTAATGTACTTTTTCAAAGTCTGCTGAGGCTCTTAATGTAAACACAATTTTGTCAGTAATAAAACATGCTCTCCCAGGATCCAGGGCTTGCTCTGAGTATTGATTTTGTTTCTACTTTGAAAGTCTGCAAATCAAAAAGTGAACCAGATTCTACTTTTGTAGAATTTTATTTCTTTCTACCATCCTCCTGGTGCCACACACAGTCTTCCTTCCACATAGTGTCTTTGGCTTGAATTGTACAGTTCAATTTATAAAAATACTTTCTAGCAACCCAGAGATGCCTATTATCATACACAAGCATAAAATAAAAATAAAATAAAAAAAGAAAAGAAAGCTTTCTCCAGCAATATCAGCCGTGTTATTAGTTTTTTTGTGGACAGTTGACCAAGGGACATCTCTGGCAAACTGAAGAGCTTCTTTCCTTAGCTGGGCTATGTTAGAGAACCCAGGAAGCCTGGGAACACAGTAGATTGAAATTTTTGAGGGCTTTTTGAGTTTCTTTATTCAAAATTCGTAGATAAATTTTTATTGTCTTCTTAATGAGCAATGTGGGTTGTTTCTGTGGAGTCCAAATTGTTTCTCGTGTCTTGGAACACCTCAGTGGTCTTATGTTGATCTGGACTGGCTTGGTAAAATACAAGGCAAGGCTTAACATGTATTTTGTTTCTTTGGAATCTATTCAGCTCAGAGAACTGCAATTACTAAAAATTATATAACTAGATAAAAAAGCAAGTGGGGCAAATCATCTCTTGCAAATAACTTCCTAGAGTGGTAATGTGGTAGACCTACCCTCCTAATATTTCAAATTAATTTTAGAGTGCTTTCTCAGAGTTCTTCCACACCAAGTGAGAACCTGGTACTCTAGAGAAAGGCATGTGCTCCTTTATGCTGTTTTTACTTGGGAAGCAATGTGTTGTCCTGTTGTTAATGATGGACCTAAGACTTAGCTCTGCCTCTCCTGGAGCCTTACAAGCCTTTCATACTTCCTTAATACTTCTTATATTCAGAGTGATTGATAGCTGAAAACTGATTAATAGTTATGAAACACTTGTTTACACTGAAGGTTTCAAGAGCACATTTTTTATGAAGGACTGAATAAATGATTAAAAGGCTCTTTAAGAAGTGATTAGTCAGACATCATGGATTTTCCAATGCATCAATAACATGATTTGCAGCAGGAATCTCGTTAAGTGTTCCACAGTGCTCCTGGAGGAATCAGTCTGTCTCTCCTGTTGGCTGTAGCACTCTGCCAAGAGCACCTTTCTAGCTTAGGTGGTGAAGGTAGGTGCTGAGAGCTTTGTAGTTGACCCAGGACTCGGACTTCCTCTCTCCTGCTCCTGACTATTGGCACTTCAGAAGGAACTGTTTTAAAGCAAAACATTTCCATGATCCTAACTGGAAAAGGAGGGGATTTTTCTCTGATGTTGTAATATAATATAAAAGCTGAATTTCTGGCACAGTGTTTTCATGTTATTGAAGCCAGACAGCTTAACAGATCAAAACAAAGTAATTTGGAAAATATATATAACAGTTAGTGTTTTTTTTCATTCTATTTTGAAACCCAAGCACGTTTCAAAATGTTAGAATTTTCTGGGGAACTGAAGGTCTGAATTTTGATGAGTTCTAACAGAGAGACCAGAGAGTATCTGTGGCTCAGCGTAGTTTGTGAGTACCACATGATTATTCCTACAGACAACTCTGTACAACAGTTGTAACATTTATAGCTTTGGTCAGTGCTCAGACAGCTACTGCCTTGGGTTCCCAGGCAAATGCAGCTAGTCTGGTTTCAGTTGAAGTAATCACATACAACAGTTCATTACCATTTTTAATAAAGGGAATGGAGGTTTGACAAGCTGAAAAATTATTCATTTACAGTTTCCTTCAGGAAGCTTCCCAGTATCATTAGCAAAGGAGATAGGAAAAAACTTGACTTATTTTTGATGGGATTATAGCTTCTGCTGAGCATCTGGGCTTAAACTTGCAAGAAGAAACACCCCAAGGAATTTAAAGCATGAACTCTCCTGTTTTATTATTTCCAGAGAAAAATCCTCTTGCAATATTCTGTACTGTATATTCCAGCCTGTGTGTGAAAAATCAGTGAACTGGCAGTAAGCAATCAAAAAATGCAGTGAGATCTAGCTGATGGCTTGGTCCTCGTGCTGTATTATGCCTTTTGTCTCCTGGGGTGGACTTGCTACGTGGTGCGAGGGGCTCACGGACACAGGTACCACAGGACATGGAGATGGATAGATGTGGTAGTAATCTGTCCAAATGGAAAACAAGTACCCTGGAAGCTGTTGTGTTGTTTATCCCTGTTCTGACATAGCAGATTGCATACTGTAGTGTTTCTCATGTGGGGTCCAGTGTTGAATTGTTGATGTAATCTGTTGTTTTTCTCAGAATCACTTCTGTTTAGGCTGGAAAAGTGTGTAATTCATCACCGTGGAGGGTGCTGGCCTGCTGCAATTGAACCTTTCTTCTTTGCTGTGTTAGAAAACATTAGTTAAAGAATTAATTATTTAGTACAGAAGGCAGGCTTCCCCACCATGGCCTCTCAAGGGTCCTGCTTGTGTTTACAGTGCTAAATGTTAACAGATCCAAAGATATCAGGCATTTACCTTAATATTTATTTTGTTGTACTGAAAGAAGGGAAGGTCAGTTGAGTCAGACCTGTTCGATTCACAGTGAAAAGGCCTGTGGTGGAAAGATTATGAGCAGGACAGGAAGCTTTCTGCAGGATTTTTAACTATAAGAATAAGATGGTTCTATCTGTGGCTGAAGGATCTGCAAGTTCTCTCTGCGATGACAGCTTATTTTTAGTGTTTTGCCCAGGCTTTTGATGTGGTATATGGAAGGGTTAAAAAAGGGAACAGAAAACAACCTGGAAAAGTCCAGGGCAAAGAAATAATAAGGGAGATTCTGTACTACGTTCTTGTACAAACAAGTTAATCAAACCCTGATTACAAACAACCCAATGCATTCAGGAAAAAGAAGTATAACCTCTGTCAAATGTTGCAGGCCATAAAGAGAACAATCTTCCATCTTTATTTTAGCCTGACCCTTTTTCTGGATGTTTTGAAAAATAGCCATGTTCTCAGTCTCATGCTGTCTTAGTCTATATGTATATTTTTGTATGTAAAAACTAAGATTTCTTAATTTTATGAACTTCTGAGACCTTATCAGTAACACATTTCAGCCCATAGTAAGAAACAAAGTAATTATGATGAGTAAAAAGCTGACCTTCGTATAGAAATCAGTAGTTTTCTTGGGCAAATATCAAGGGAAAAGGAGGTGGTTCAGTCAGGATTTGCTTTGGGTTTTCCTGAACCACCAGACCTCTGGCAACCCTAGGCCGTCTTGAAGACAAAATACAAATCCTCAAACAATGCTAGACCTGGCTTCCTTGAAGAGTCTTTGCTTCAATCTAGAGGGAACCCGGTTGGCCAGACACTAGTGGTTTTAATGTTGTTGTCTTTCTGCTGCTTACTTTCTGATAGCGTGGACAGCCAAGTTTGCTGCTTTTTACCCTCTTCCAAGGTGGAGGAAATGAATGTTGGAAAAAGGGCCACACATCTTACAGTTCGACCACAAAAAGGCAGCAACAGAAATTAATTGTAAAAGATGTAGAGGCCACTGCTACTGAGCTGTTGCAGTCATGTTTCTTGTATTATTCCTAATGATTCCAGAAATAAGTGACACACTCCTTCTGGGAGTGGAGGAAGCCCAGAAGGAAAAATAACAATCTGTTACCATGCTGTGCCTAAAATTTAAGCAGTAATGAGAACCTGGTAGCAGTGACCCATAAGACTGAATAAACCAGCGCATTAAAAAGCTCTATGCTGTTGTGAATTGAAAACATGCTCAGTTACTTGTTGTCTGGATCCTGACTAGCTTGCTTATAATACCAGAATCATAACCCATTTGATTCTGCGGAGGGTGGAAAGGGAGAGACAACAGGAGGAGGCAGGGAGCTGTTTGTTATTTATGACCATATGTCATTGTACTAGCTGTGCAGAAACAAGAAAAGTGACTTTAGAAGGAAACTCACTGAAAAGATTTTAAATGGATTTAATTAATTCCTCCCTCCCTCTCTTTTATCTCCGTCTGGAAAGAGCTGGCCTGTGTGGCTTTTGTATGGTTCTCCGCAGGATCAGGTGCCAAACTGTAGTAATTAAAATGGTGAATGAGGAGGAGGCGGTAGGCAAAAAGACATTTTTCTTGGCATGCACCTCTGGTAGGGTGTTACAAAAATAATTTTCTCACCACTTTTTCCAATTATTCAAAGCTTCAAAATCCCCTTAAAACCAGCTCCTCACAGGGGAAAAAATCCTCAACAAAAACAGATGACAAAATTTCATACTTTAGTCACCTTCTTCAAACTTGCATATAACTTCAGAGCTTATTCTCATTGTAGCCAGTTTTGAAATGACTTGGCTTCAAGAATTACATACATTTAGAGTTTCTGAACAGGGTTTGTTGTAAGTATGAATTGTTCGTATCAGGAGCTGGCACAACCTTGCTGTGCACACAAGTGTTCTAGAGATACAGAGAAAACTGTTAACTGAAAAGGTAAGCTCAAGAAGAAGTATTTCAGGCAGATACTATTCAGTATGAAATAAATGAGGAGAATTTGTACCACAGTATGTCAACTAATTTGGGAGACACCAAGATTTCTTTCTGGAAGAGAAATTCAGGCTGAACTGATACAGGATAAATCAAACAAGTGCAGGAGCACTTTTTTGTATTTCACAGTTTCTTTTAAAATGACTATAATATGTTGTATTTTTGATAGGATTTATGGAGACTCTGAACAATGGTCACCATCATTGATCTTGAAGGGAGAAGGAAGAAAAGCCTTATATATATAAAACATTAAAGATATACAAATATACCCTTTTCCACTTGGTCCCAACAAAGTCGGTTTTACTCTGTTTTGTCTGTGGGAACCACTCCAAACAGTGTCAGCCGGATTTAAATCCTTTTGCTACACAATGCAACTAAAGAAAGACAGATTAAGCCTTTCTATTAATAGTTCCATATCTAGTAAGGAACAGTCAGTTGAGCATGTGAAGGGGTAGAAACAGCAGCTCAGTCTCCCAGCCCACTAATTTACAGTCTGCCATGCAGGAATTGTAATGTAATAACATTACATGCAGGCAGGGTATTTGATCTCCACAGATAGAGTGGTTGCTGTTTTCACCGTCTGTGCAAAAACTCAAATTTATATAAGAGAGGGAGGATATTTTAGTTACAGATTGAGGATAAGACTAGACACAATGTTGTTGAGGTGAAAGCATCATCAGAAGAAGAAACTTATCCATTCCCAAATATTTTTCAAACACTGTATGCTCTTAAAAGCTAGAGCTTACAAAATGGTTCTTCAGATGCTATATAGATTGTAAAACTTAAATTCATATTCATATGAAGTTTGTCACAGCTAAGACACCATAATGAGCTGTTTGGAAAGCACAATCAAGTCATGTTTACAGTGCTTTTATTAGCACTCTGCTGTGAGTTACAAGATGCTTACAGACAGCTTTTCTCTTCTCCAAGTTGTGTCCCTTTTTGCTATTTAATAAACACTGATTTGCATCTCCAGCCAGCAGAGTTCAGTGTACTGTTACAGCTACTATGACAGCATCGTTTTGCTTTATCTTGTCGCAAAAGTGTTCTTTGCAAGCAATACCGGGAATGTTCACAAAGACGGATGGGATGCCAAGGGAGCAGAGGTGTAGGGTGGAACTCACGAGTGCTGAATCCATTGCTGCTGATGATTCACTCTGATACACTATGGGTATGCTTCATTGCTTGTGAAGGGCAAGTGCCTATTTTTTAATATATTAAGTACATAAATGGCTTTGCAGGGTTAAAAATGTTATTTGAGCATGTAGCAGGAAAGTAAGAATGTCACCTTGCCTTCCTACTGGAGATGAAGGTATATCTGTAGAAGCTGTGGTTGGAAGGATGTTGAGATCTTCACTGAGATGATATGGGTGGTGTTTATTCTAGTTAGATTCTACAGAAACAGCAAATATGCCTGAAGGTTACTGAAAATGACCCTTCTTCACCTCTGACAAAAAAATTAGACAAGGTGATGAAAGCTCCAAGAAGATTTAGATAGGAGTAAGGTTGTGACAAAGGTGTGAAAATGTCCTGGGAGGCAAAACATCACATATGTGTATTTCATAGCTTTTGTCAACCGAACTCACTGTGTGAGCCAGCAGATCCCCACTACCTCATCATCACAAGCATCTCAGGATTTTGACCTGTTCTGGTTACAAAGTCAAAGGAGGGGGAAAAAGCAGCAAAGGATCTGAAAAAAGGGTGTTTCCAGAAGAAGAGATTTTTCAGTGAAGTTGTGCCTATTTTTTTTCTTTTCTCATGTATGTGACTCCTTCTTTAAACAGGAGGATTTAGTTTTGTAACTGAGAATCTCTCAGTACTTTTTCATCTGATGTCTCGCTACATCTGACTGTCTTTAAGATGTAGACTCACTTGGACTGCTACCTAAAATGTAACATCACAAAGTCATAGGAACGGTGGTCAGTATGTCAGTCACATGCAGGTATAAATCTCCTGTAAAAATAAATAACCTTTTTGTAACATAGGTTATTGCTGGGGCAGGCCGAAGGCTGCTACCAGCATTTGTCTGTTTTAATCTGTCCAAGCAGACAACAGGAGTGCTGGAGTAGCAAAGAGCTTGAGTCAAAGAGCCTAGATATATAGCTACGTAAGAAGAGTTCCTCAAATTAAGGTCTAAAAGAAAAAGCAAAAATAAAAACACAGTTAAAGACCTATTGGCCATTAAACATAGTAGGAGAGCAGTTTATCCAGCAAATGTGTGCATTGTGTGCATTTGGTAGTAAATGGAAGAGGAATTGCTTTCTCTCATGCTGTACCCTTCCACCTGACTTTTTGAAGCACAGCACCTGCTAAGAATATAGTTGGTTTTGCAAGAAATAGTTCTGATCCACAGCAAATAAAAAACATGGCACATTCCCCATCATATGTGGTAGAGATCCATGGAATACCATAAATGATACACTCTTGCTTACTCTGTCTCCTAGATCTATCAAGCTGAACATTCATTTTGAGATAAGCCAGTGATTTGTACGGAAGTCTAAACACGTGGGAACACACTGTCCTGCTGAGTGACAGGCGGCCGATGAAATCCCCAGAACATGCCTTTGCAGAGAATGGTTACTTGGCGCAATCTGACAACTTCATCAAATAGCAATTTGCAATATCGCTAGAGGAGATGCTGTCCTTTGCCTCCTCTATATTGGCAAAAAAAAATATGCTTTTCTTGCTTTCTGCATACTGACATCTGGCCAGTTGTAAATGGGAAATTTCCAGTATCTGTAATTCCCTGTCTTAAAAGCACTCTTCCCTGCTTTATGTTGTCAGCTCTGTCTAGAAGTGTGACACGCTAGAAACAGCTGACTATCAAACAATGGTCAAAAGACTTAGGAGTATGAAATAGCTTTAAAGTGACTCAGGTGAGGCTAGGAGTTTGTTAGTTTGTCTTGAATTGTCATTAATTGATGTACCCTACACAATTACTGTGTCTTTCACCTGCAGTTACAGAGCTCATAAACTTAAGAAAAAGGATTTTTTTCTATTTATTGAGAGCTCGGTGTTTTTATTTTTCATAGAAGTTTCTATATGGTATTAGTTTATTTCAAATTTTCTTATTTTCAAAGAAACCTTTTGCTACCCAGTCTTTTCTTGTTTCTCTTCTAAGCTTAGCTGAAAAGAAAGACACTTCTTTCTTAAAGACCACAAATACCAACATGTATTTGACTGTAGGGCAACTGAAACGGTTTCTACTCTGAGCTGTCTGCTCTGCAGAATGTTACTGCCACTGCAGAAAGCACAGTTGAATGGGACATGTATCTGCTCCTGACACACTGCAGTCCAGCACATGAATGTAAATGGCTGTACATCTGAGGTTTTGTTAATACACCAGGACCTGATGCACAGTGGCCTCTGTTCTATTCAGCAGAGAGGGACAATTATAAAGGGAACAACTGCTGCTGCCACTCAGTTAAATGTGCTGGCAGACATTAAACAACAAGGTTTCCATCGTGCTCAATTCTCCATTGTCCAGCTAGCAGACAATCAGAAATGCCATGAGACTTCCTATAGTGCCACATCATGTAGTGTAGTGATCAGTACACAAAGAACACTATTTATTATTTGGCTGTATGGCTTGTAGTCAGATTGCTTTGTGCTAGATGCTGCAAACAAATTTTAAGGAGATGAGAGACATGGGTGCCTCACACCGTTTGTGAAATGCAGACATAATTCAAAGCTACAACATCGTTGATTCCCACTCCCCCAGGTCTACAGGTGTTAATTCTTCTTTGCAGGGGTCCAAAACTGTGTATCTGAGAAATAACTTGAATGTGATTTTTGAGGAGACTTTCAGAGATAGATGCAAGCATGTCATCATCCTGTATTGCTACCTTTTCAGATTTTTTTTTTTTCCTTATTTTATTTTGTAGTAGTTCGGGTATTAGAAAGCGTCAGTTAGTAATAGCCATTACTAACTGGCAGTGCAGCTCTAATTCATCATCAGAGGACCAGTAATGTCACAGCTATAATATTCCTGGTTCAGGAGTGAATCTTCCAAGAGACTGTCTGTAGCCTGACAGAGCAAGTACTGCCAGGTGAGAATTTGTTCCTGTGTATGTTGGGATAGTATTTGTTATCCAAGACTCCTGCCTAAGAGGGCAGAGGTGCAAAAAGAAAAGGAACAGGTCTGTTCTGTGTTTCCAAGTAATGAGGAATATTTCACCATGACGTAAGCAGAGCTGTTATCTTTTACAAAAAGAAGTTGAAACTTGTATTGTCCTACAAACAACAAAAGTATCTGTAGTGCTCAGAAAAGGCACACTTTGTTTCATAATTTTGACGGCCTCCTTTCCTCTCTCCTCTATTTCTGCTCTCATCAGTTGCCTCCTAATTGCAGATCCACAAACCAGTGAGTTTCATGGGTCAAGAGATCTTTAGCCTTTTTGGGATTACACAGTATTAATAATCCACTTTATTGTTTCAGTCCAGTAAAGCAGTGACCTTGTGAAGGAAAGAAATGTGTCTACAAAAAAACCCCATTAGCCTCTTTAGTACATTTGTGATTTTTTTCAGCATTTAAATCCATTAAGAATACAGTTCAGGAGTGCAAACAAGCACAGCAAGATGTAATACTTGCTAGTAAATTGCCTGGCTTTTGACCCTTAAAATCCAGATTGTTAAATATTAGGGTAGAGATAGATTTAAAACAGGATCTCAGTTTAAGGGAACCTGTCAAGATACTTTCCCATCATCTGTAAGATATTTTCCCTCAGGCTGTTTTTTATATAACAAGACCTTAAGGAACTTGAAATTAAAATTTTTTTTGGCTTTGCTTGTCCTTTTATTTCCTTTAAACACTTATCTCTGTTAAACGAAGACAATTTGTTTATTGTAGAGTAGCACAGAAAACATCACACTTTTTTCAGTGTGAGGTATGATGAGGGAAATCTGAAGAATATGTTTGAAAAGAGAAACTGGGCAAAAAAAGTGAAATTCCATTTAAGAATATATGCCAGAGAATAGGAAAAATAACATTTTATACATAATATAAATTCTGATTTCAGTATGCAAACACATAAGAGAATTCATCAAAATATTTCTTTCTGGCAATGCTGAAATTAATTGTACATACACTGCCAGTATGCATTGTGTGTGACTTTACAGTTTGTCTGCTTGTTCTCACATATAGCAGTCTAAATAATAGAACCCGAGAAAGCTGGAACAAAATGTCCTCTTCAGTCTTTGAAAATTCTCTGTTAGTTTCACTGAAATTGGCAGGCTCCCTCCCAAACTCCTTCACTGCATTCAGACCACATTACCTGTTGGGCAAAAAAGATAATCAAGCTGACTGAATTTTAAATGCAATTTTAAGGGTTCTATAAGAAAAACTGTATTTAGCTTAGACATCATCAACATTGCTTAGAAGGGTGCGATATTATTTTCAGAACTTTTGGTCTGTGCTTTTTATGCATGCTTATTTATAACAATTTCAGGAACAAAGATATTAATTTGAAGTCTTGCTCACTGCATTTGGATATTGATAGCTGAAATGGTGAAAAAGCTTCAGTTTGGTTCGTGGCAAAAGAAAGGAAATTCCGGCTGGATCATTGCAAACTTTACATGTCTGTCAAACGATGCAGGAGCCTTGAGGACCATTGTGCTTAAGGGCCATTATGTGACTGAAAGATAGAAAGCAAAAGGAATATTAGCTTTTAAATCACTTTCTAGGACCATTTGTAAGCATTGCAAGGCAGTATTTCCATCTTGCTGTAACTTCTGAAATTAATATGGACAACTAAATTTGAATGCATATGTCACAGCAACTGCTGTTCATGTGTGCAGTGATTTATTCAGTTTGTCAAATCAGTTTATCACTTTGCTGTTTAAAATATTGAAGGCAACTAGGTGCTGTAGACTCTTTCCAGTGGGCATCAATATTTAGTCCAAACACCAGCAAAAATGGTCAGAACTAGTTTGTGTTAGACCTTACAATTTTGATTTTAAGAGAACAGACATAGTGAGAGCCATAGTGAGAGCACAGGGAGTTGCTGGAGCTGTGACTTGCATGATTTTGTCAAAGGGAAGCCCTGGGAAGGAATTCAGTCCTGTCATCTGTACACCTCTAAGCAGCTTGTTGCACGATGTTACTCTCAAATACTGTCTTATCTTTAGGAAGTTTCCTGCAAAGCCCCCTGAATGTGAAATCTCCTACCAGCTGTAGTGGTTTTTGGATAGGCATTTTTTCTAGTATGCAAATGTTAATTATGGCAACCACACCTTTTCAGCACCCGTGAAAAGTGGCCATGTCCTTCATTAGCTTTCCTTAGACATATCTTCCTAGCTCAAGTATTTTATTTCATCTACAAGGCAGGGAGTTGAGTTATTTTTGCATTTTTATTGGTGTCTATAATTATTTTTCCCTCTTTTTGCCCATTTTTTTTCACCGGTGGCTGCAGCATGCTCATTGCCTGCAGGTCAGGTTCCAAATGAGACAGCTGTTCTGATTTGGACACAGGATGAACAGCCATCTCCCTGGCAACTGGAGCTGTACAAAAGCTGCCTGCGTGGCTCTGACTGATCCTTTTGTTCCTGCTTCATTTCAGTAGCCATCGCTCCCGAGGGGAAGGACACTGCAGGGCTAGGTAGGATATAATGCACAGATGCATAAGTAATGGAACCTCAGCAATGGCCTATGTTTTCATTTCCTGCACAAATGGACACTGGTCAAGCTATATAAAATAGAAAGTTCAAACTTAAGTATCAGCTTATTGTAAAGGCTAGACGTATCAACAAGCCCCTGTATTTGGGGAAAATGTCCTAGAAAGCCGACTCTCCATTTGCTGCCAGTGAAGGTACACATGTAGAATACAGGTATCCGTGAATCTGCTCCACTCTGCCTCTATGGCTGGCTTTGGGAATTACCAGCCTTGCCTTGATGTTGCCCTTTGACTTCTGTGAGAGCTCTTGGTTTCTCCTGTTTTGAGGGGTACCTCACTGTACCGTAAAATTGTTTTATACTACTTGGGAATGCAGGGAAAGCCCCATCTCTGTGTTTTCCGTATTCTCTCCCTCCCTTTTGAGAGAAAAGGGGGAGAGAGAAATGGTGTAACTTTGAAAAAGTGAGAGTGAGCCCTTTGGCAAGGTGGAGCCTTATGTTAGCAGAGCTGGGTTGTCTCCCTTTACAACTGCATAGACAGCCTTATTTCGTTTCACCAGGGGGCTTGTCCTGCCTGTGGAGATGCCTGCTCAGTGACAGCTCTCCCTCTTGCTTGGGACCCAACTCAAAACCCCCAGAGGGAAATAAATGCCAGGAGCTCCACTAATGCACCCACCTGTGTGGGGGCTGCTCCACTTGCTCTTGTGCACCAGTAAATACTTGTCTAAGAGTGCAGGGCAGAGGGATGCCTGTGGATGGAAAGGACAAATGAGGGTGAAAGAGTTAGATGTAAAAAAAAAATTAGAGAGAAAGTATGCAAAAATAAGTTACCATGGCTGTTAAAAAAAAACAAAACAAAACAAAACAAAAAAAACCAACGACAACAACAACAAAAAATCTATCGTGGCTATTCCCACAATTAACGCCTTTCATCCTATCAGTTCAATTCTCTCTCCTCATGGAGATTTGCCTCTTACACACACTTGAAAGCTTTTTAGTTACTTTTTTTCATTAGTCTGTATCCACTAGATGGGTTGCCTGGCTTTGGGCATAATTGCTGCCTGATGCCTAGTTAACTTAGGAGTGAAACACATACTTAGTGAAAAACAACCTGTCAAGAATACTTACCTAATGACCCATCCTCTGCTAATTACTTGCTTGTGCAAACAAGACATTCTGTTTGCCGGATGCAGTGCAAGTGATGCAAATCCCCCAAACTTGCAAAACGATATTGGAGGGGGGAGGGGAGGATATGGACTACAGCAAATGGCATGTCCAAGGGCCTTCACCCTTCTTGAGGGTGTGATTACTTCCTTCTATCGCAACCGAGCTAATTGCAGCTTTACAGTAGCTGGCAGCAGCTAGGGTCACTGGGGAAAGCTCTAGCTTTGCTGCTTGAGAGGGGATCTTTGCTCAGAACAAAGGTGTTTCCCATCAGGAAGAAGGAAGAATATAGATTTCCCTAAAGTCGTGAGGTCCCTGGCAAGCCAGAAGGCATTGTACCACTTTATTAGAGAAGAGGGATACAACAGCAGCGTAAGATGGATATGACTAATAACAATGAGAACAATGAGAAGCCTTAGGCCTGGCTTTGTGGTGTTCTTTTTTCTTCTTTATTTTTTTTATTTTTGTGGGGGGGGATACATTGGCATTCTCTGTGAAAGTTAACAGGAAAAACCTCTTCTCCACCAGAAAGCTTTACAGACTAAAATATTGCAGCTGTGCTTGCTGACTGCTTGGTCTCTAAAGGCTGCAGGGCTGATTGTTTGGTTGAACAGCTTTGTGGAAAAAAGGCAGTTCTCCTTCCCTTCCTAGAATTTGACTTACATAGCTTTAGAGCCGCTTCTGTGTAGGAAAGTAGCACTATTTTCCAATTGTCCACTTTTATGTAAATGTAAAGATAAGACTTATTTTTCTGCCTCTCCTGTAATTCCTTACTGTGCTGTAAACCTTAAATAAAAAGGCTGGGAAGAAGAGAGCAGTCTGGTGTAGCATCTTGGAAACCAACAGTTAATGGAATTATAGTGTCTGGGACAGAAAGTTTGGTGGCAGACTTAGAAAACCTAGCAGGAGATACACATCTGCCCTCTGTCTATGGAAGCTTTGCAAAGCATCAGCACAGGAGTAGCAAAATAAGTTGATGTCCATGACAGCTGGGCTACCTCTGCCTGTCCGTACAAGCAGGTAACAGGCTGGCTGGTGTATTTAGGATTTTTAGTGGGGAGGTGAATTAAATTCCATGGATGCTGCTAGCTTCCGAGACGTATAGACGAATGGATCAGGTGGTTGCTAGTTGGCACACTTTTTATTTCCAAGGGCAAAGGAAACATGAGCTTCCTCACTCTGGCTTGCAGATGCTCTCCTTTCTGCTCGCTGTGTGCTGAAAATGAAAGACTAATTCTTTCTGCACACCTACTTAGTATTTCGTCTCTCTTGTAGAAGTTCTAGGCACCTTTTTGTGAGTCAGTGTCAATATTTTTGTGCCAGCTACTGTTGAGAACGAGAGCTCCTGGGAGCAGGGCTTGTTAAAGTGCAGTCCTGGCTTTTGCAGATAGGCTGCTTGATAGTGCTATTTCTTGGTGATTTCTCATTCCTCTGAGGTAGCAAAGCAAACAATGGAAATAATTTATGCTTGAGACTGATCCACAGCTTTTCTCAGACCTTGGCATAGATGCATTAGAAAGCAAGTTGTCCTGGCAGAATTCCCTAGTGAAAAGGAGCTGAGTACTGCATTTTATTTCCCATCAGTGTATATCACAAAACTAGTCTAGCATTAATTGCACAGCCATCGTTGCTGCAGCAAAGCATGTCTGACTGCAATGACAGGGAGAGAGGGTGGTGTCACAAAGCAAGTCTGAAGTGCCTGGAGTTTCATCCAAAGCCTAATTAGGTTTTAAAGGACCTTTCTGTTTGGATCTGACCCAGGAAGAGCAGCCTGCGGCAAGGGTGGTCAAAATAGATAGATTCAGAAAGCAGGAGGAAAACAGTTCAGCTTTTGCCTGTGTTACTCTTGCCTGTAAGATTGTTGTTAGAAATCCCAGATTGCATGAGCATTAAAAACTTTCTCAAACTCTACCCTGACTTTAATATGTAATCTCTAGTGAAATCTTTTTCCAGTGCTATCTTTAGGAGGAGAAAGAAGCAAGAAAAAGTTATTCATGGGAATGCATGAACCCTATAATATCCTATGGGAAAGCATCTCTTTGTTTCTGCCTGCTTGCTCTTTTTCTTAAGGAACTTTTTCCTTCTTTCCCCATAGATAGGAGAAACAGGGAGAGGACTTCAAAAAAGAAAAGATCAGAGTTCTCTAACTTTAAGACTTCTCAAAGCAGAAGTTACTAAAGGCCCAAGGGTATTATTTTAGTAGGGAAATTTTGTCCTCTGTATATCCAACATGGTTTATTAAGATCCTAGAAATTCTTCTGCACCATGCAAGAGGAGATCTCCTCTCAGTTCATCTCCACAAATCTGATTCAACAGCAGCACTCTCATTTTTGTGTTTTCCCGTTGATATATTTCCTGGTGCCTGTCATAAATCACATAACCCTAGTTATGTGCTCCATCATTCCACCTACTAGGACTCTTGGTATTTCCCCTGGGTCTTTTTTTTTCTTCCTTTTCAACATTGTGAACATAGTTTGATCATTGAACCCAAAATTAATTTACTTTTCCACTGACTTCCCTTTTTCAGAGCTTAGTATCCCCATCCTCCATTTTTCTCCTTCTCTCAGAAGTCCAGAGGGACATAAGTTTTGTTCTACAAGGTGTATCCTTTTTCCTACTTATTTACGTTTTCCTCTACCCATTTGATTTCTTTTTCTAAGAAGTTAAAACACGTACAAAGAAAGAAGCAGTCCTAAAACTTGATCTTCTTAAACCTTGGAAAAAGAAAAATGAAAGCAATCAAGTGATGATTTCCAGTTTCTTTAATAGTCTCTGCTCTTTTGTTGTTGGTTGTGTGTGTGGTTTTTGGATTTTGGCTTTGTTGTTTTTCTTTTTGATAAGCGTTCTTAATGGCTGCATATCCAGCTATGACAGTTTCTCACAGTCTTAGATGGAAAGCTGTTCAAGACAATTGAGGATGTAACACAGCATTCAGTGTCTTTACTGAAGAGTAACAACTTAGCAGTCTGTGGGCCTGAAATTCCAAATTCTGGCTCTTTTTTACTGATCAGAGCAAATAGTTACTTAGTTTTTAATGAATTCACCAGATTAGAAGTCTGCTATGATCACCTGACTCTGTCTCCATACCAGTAATATGCAAGAGCGTAAACAAAGGCAGAAGGACTAAGGCTCAAATCCTTAAACTTGTTATAATCAGGTACCTGCAACAGCTGCAAAATCACCTTGAAATGTTGCTTGCTCTGTGTGGTTGAGGAAAATCCTAGTTGTTTACAGAGAAACCAACAAATAAAACACAGTGGGAGATTCTGGAAGAAAAAGCAACAAACAACATCAATCATAGAGAACAATAATCCTTTCTATTTGCTTATAAACCATTTTCTAGAATTCTTTACCATAAATACAAGCTTACATAAATTAATGATTCTTCCCTGAATTTTAGAAGGGTATTTTCCCCCATAAAACTAGCTGAAAACAAATCTATTCTGCAGCGCCTGTTAGTGAGGACAAGAAACGCACTTGACTCCCAAGTTTCTTTCAGTTACTTCGTCATACTTGTAGATACATATGGCTGTATGTATATGACTGTTGTATTGCACATGACCTCGTTCAATGGGCTAACTGAATATTTAATGCTGTTGAAATTTTAGCCTCTTGGAAAACTCTTGAATAACTCCCAAGTAACTTTTCCTTTTCTTTGCTCATTTCAGTGTACGGTTTCACATGATATTCCTCAGCTGTGAGGGCAGTTTAAAAGGCTCCAGCCCCTCTTTCAGTCCATGACCTACTACACAGAACAGATAATATAGGTTGTAGGACCACACTGTAAGCCTGTTAAGAGACCTGATGTTGGCTGGTTGCTTTCCCCAGAGACTGGGGTTAGGCTGTGGCCTTGAAAACCCACTGAGGGGTGTGGAGGTGGAGGAGGATTGCGTTACAGTCTGGGGCTGCTCAGGGAAGGGTGGAAAACTTTAAGCTACAGTTTACTGTGAGAAGGGCCCTGAGTTTTGACCATCTTGGAAGTTCATAGGTAACCAGCTCTGGCTTCCTCCTGGTTTTGGTCAGAATAAAAGTTCTTTACTGTGAGGGTGGTGAGGCACTGGAACAGGTTGCCCAGGGAAGTTGTGGCTGCCCCATCCCTGGAAGTGTTCAAGGCCAGGCTGGATGGGGCTTTGAGCAACCTGCTCTAGTGAGAGGTGTCCCTGCCCATGGCAGGGGGGTTGGAACTTGATGATTTTTAAGGTCCCTTCCAACTCTAACCATTCTACGATTCTATGAATTATTTTGCGTAGCTCATATTGTTATCTTTAGGCAAATTAAGAGCTTGGGAAGTTTCTCTAAGAGGCATTTACAGCTCTGTTTCAAAAATGCAGCAAGGATGCAATCTTTAAGGAGATGCAAATGATACCTCAAATTCTCTGGGGATATTCTGACCCAAGGAGCAAACCTATTTTCCCCTCGATTGACTCTGTAATGAAAGGATGGAATCCTGGAAACATTTGTTAGCTGCTAGGTGAACTGGAGAGAGACGAGTACTTTGGTTCGGTCTCAAGTCTTTATCAGTTAGTAAATGTGGATGTCAGAGAGACACCAAACAATATGAAAACCAGCAGCAGTGGAGTTCACGTTGCCTAGCTGGCTTTCTGCAATATAAGCAAATTCTCTGCATGTTAGCTTGGCAAGAGGTAATATTTTAAAAAGCCATTACTGTTAAATCGATGCTATTGAAAGAAGATTGGTCTTCTCAAAAGTGTTAATAACTCATCAAAGCACATTACAAGGTGGCTGGTTTAAGAAGTATTTGAATATAAAATTAAAGTTTGATTCCAATGGTATAATTCAATGTTTGTGTTTGTCAGAGATGAATTACAAACAACATTTTACTTGCTTACAGTGTTGCTTACAGCAGTTTCAAGTTAGCCTGCTCAGACAGTCAAGGTGAATAAAAAGATAAATTTGCAAAGCTTACAGCTTGTTCAAGTCCTGTGGCTCTGCCTTTTGTCCTTTTTCCCTGCTTTGTGAAGCATCAGTCAGAAAGCACAACAGCTTTCCACACGTTGTACTTGTAACTTTCAATCTTCTTGGGGTGTTGGGCTATCCTAGAAGCTGAATGCTGGCACCAGCACAAATCATTTCAGTGCTGACAGGATCTGTCAGAAAATATATATAAATAGTGGTAAAAGACAGCATGTCTCCAAACCCAAGCTGAAATCATGAGTAGGACCTTGTCATTATTTTGTTAAATATTTTCCTTCCACTGAATTTGAGGTGCCCACTGGTCTTCTGTGACCTTACAAGATATGTGTCTTGGAAGATTTCCAGCAAAATTTTCACAGCTGAATGTTGTACCCGCAGTTGGGGATTCTGATTTTTACAGTAAGTTTGGTATAAAGAACTATTTATTACTTGACTATTTCATACACAACTCTAGCTTTACATGTTTACTTCACTTTATGCCTTTCCACGGGTTTGTTCTGTGGCTGCTGGATACCATGCCTATAGAGAAGCCTGCAGGACTGCTGGGTCCCCTTGCAGAAGCAGGTTGTATTTCACCCATTGCGCAGTCCCTTTTAGCAACTCTGTCAGCCTGAGCAGGTTTCTGGCCAGCATACAACCAGCAGGCATGCTATTCACTTTCATTTGTTTATTTGTCTACCCACCAGGGTAATCCTGGGATTAAGCTACATGACAACATATGTTTAGTGTTACTATATAGAAACTGGATGTACTGGTGGGACACTGCTACCTCAGAGAAATACCAAAGCAATACTTTTAGTCTTTAATTTAGGATGCAAACATTCTTTTCTTTTTGTCTGGAAGAGAGAGATGCCAACCATTGCTTCCAGAGATTAATGTACACTCTGTCCTGTGTGTTCCTCTTTTCTTCCCTGTGGTTTCCCAGCTCTGGTATTCACTGCAAAGTAAATATAGTTTACCTCAAACCAGGGCAAGAGTGAAATGCACTATCATTCTCTGCCTATTGAACATCTCCTCTGTAGTTCGCTAACATGCAAGTTAATTAGCATCCTTTAAACTGGTTTTCACCTTGGTCACATTGCTCCAGAGCTTCTAAGCTCTAGCATGAAAGTACCAGAAGTTCAGAAAGAATGGGTTGCATTGCTGCTGATGGGAATCTCTGATATGTATCACATACACATATGTGATATTGTATGATCTCAGTATGTACTACATTGAGGAAGTAAAAAATGTGAAGGATTTTTCTCTTTATTATTCATTTAAAAATAATAATACTTAGACAAATTTTGCTGGAGAACACAAGGTGGGTTATTAGTAGTCTTCCTATGTTTTGCAGAGATTTGTTTCTATGTAAGTAAGACAGGTTATAAACTCTAATAATTGCCAGGCTGGTCTCTTTTTAAGGAGTTAATTTGAATTGGAGTGAGGTAAGGGAAAGGATTCTTGCTATCTCTTCTCTCTCAGATTCTTAGCTATGCCAGGTTGGGGTTAAAATGGGGATGGAGTCACAAAGAAGAAAGCAGAAGAGCATGACTGTGTTTTGGTTAGCAGATGTATCAATCTCTGTCTGTTGAAGCATAACACTTTCTATTGGGAGAGGTTCTCTACTTGTTCAGTAATGGACTAAAATGAGATATTGCAGTGCTAAATGTGTATGCCTGAGCCTCAGGTAGCTGGGATGTTGTGCCTCAGCAAGGAAATGCATTAGCAGATCCATATGAGAGAATTTCTTATGCCTATTCTCCCCTGGTAGTGGCATCACTAAAGGTTCACTTGGTGATAAAAAAATACGATAACCAACTGGTGCAAGAGGTAGAAGCTGCTATCTGCTCAGTATAGAAAGGTCACTAGTGTTATGAAAATAAACTTTGCTGGAGTCATTTGCACTGTCAGCTCTTTTCACTAAAATCCCTGACTGCGAAACTTGGAGGCAACCCAGCCTGGTACCTCTGGGATTTACCTTCACGAGAGAGGGTAAGCCTGGCAGAAATCAAGCTATTAAAGCGTCTGGATTTCTTGCCCCGTGGAAAATGAGATTCTCTGTCTCCTGCAGCAAAAGAGCAGAGGAAACGTCTGACCTATCTATCTGAGGCAGTGGGTGGGAAGTAACGCCCACCAGTGGCCCCACTGGGGGCCACAACCTTCCAGGTTCCCTGTGGCAACTCCATGCACATATGTTGTGTGGTGTGGTTGAAGGCTTCACCTTCTGGTTTGCTGATTCAGGCGTTGGCAGCTCACACAGCCAGCTTAATCTGCAGCAGGAATATAAGTAGGACCTGCCAGCGCAGCCTGTAAGGGAAGCGCGGCGTGGACTCTCCATCTTGCTCAGCTGAATGGTTTATGCTTTGCCTGGTTGCCCTGCTGGGGCACTTTGTCATTTTTCAGCTTGCTGAACATAGGTATAAGTAATGTATACATTTCAGGCCTGCCACTGCCCAAGGTTATTTATGAATTAACATTTTCCTTTATCATTAGGTAAAAGTAGTTTAAGTGAATACATATTGAATGCATAAATCTTACAGCCCCACTCAAATAGGGGACAGCAGCTGGAAAATAGCATGCCAATTCAGGCAAATTTCAGAGAAAATGTTTTTTCTATTCTCCTGGCCCAGGGTGAACATGATTTGAAGGATCATTTCTGATGCAGTGGTACAGTGGCAGAGCCTCTTCTTTAAACAAAATAAACCTTTGGATAGCAAAGCCTGCTGAGGGTTTCAGAATCAGTGGTGCAGGAGAGTTGATGCACTGCCTGTGGAGCTGCAGATGAGCCATTTCCTCAGAGGTAACAGCAGGAAATGAGTTAGCCACCTCATTTTTGGATATGCTCAGTATCCTCAGTTCATCTGAAGTCAAAGGACGCTGTGGGTTTCTAGCACCTTGTGATGAATCTCTCTTGTTGTGAGAAGGCATTTGTCTGCTTTAGAGCAACAAGCAGTTCAATTAGTATCCTAGCCTGCAAAGCCTGAGGCTTCAAAACGATAAGAATCAAGATGCTGAAAATCAGGACCGTGGCACACAGCAGTGAGGTGACTAGTGAAAAGAGGAATGCTGGGCTGAAGTTCCAAATGAGACTTTCATGGAACCACAGTCTCCTCAGGTTTGCTGTCAGATGATGCTCATAGTCCTATGGCCTGTGCAGTGCATGGCAGCACCCAAGGAATAATTCTTCACCCAGCAGTTCAGCTAGTGAATATACTTGTTATCAAGGCTCATTTGCATTTTAAAGCTAAATCACCTTGAGGGTTGCTGGCTGGGAGTCTGCTGCCTCCTGGACTCACAGGGATAATGTGCAGAGCAAGGTTGTCCCACAGNTTATCACTAGACTTCCTGACAAAGAGTCCCTCACCAACCCTCCTGTAGGCTCCCTTCAAATACTGAAAGGCTGCTATCAGGTCTCCCCGAAGCCTTCTCTTCTCTAGTTCTGCTTGAAGGAATATTGTTACTGTACAAAACCTGCCATTCTCGGTAAGGAGGCTTGAGACCTGGCTGGCAACACCCTCTCTGAAAACTGCTTGGGATACATCCAGGCTTGGGCTTTTTCCTGCCCCGTGTGACTCATAAACTACTCAGGCTAGCCCCATGCTAGCCAGCTGGCTGCTGGCTCTAGGGCCTCTGTCGTGGCTCTCTACACATTCTGCTTCCCTTCACTTGCACAGCAGAGGCAGGAGGGGGATATCTGGCTTGGCAGCTATTGCACTTACCAGTGTGAACATTTCTTCTTAACACACCATGGTGGAAAACTTGTCCTTGCCTTTCCACCTGCAGGAAGAGGTGGCTCTGTGACAGACAGAAAATCTTTTTGTGATGATTCTGTAATGTGCTTGGGAAAGGGCTCCAGTGAACTCCAGTCCAGAGAGTGATTCTTACGCTGACAGAAAGCTTTTCATAGCTACTCGGTTATCGACACTGATCTCTTCAGGGAGAGGTTGAAACATTCTGAATGAGAAATTGAATTTGTAAAGGCTCTGGGTAGCCTTTAAGAAAGTATATAAAATTTTAATTTGATAGGAGGCATTCGCTCTCTCCTACCTGCTCTACTGTCTCAGGATGCTCTGTGCTAACTTAAGTCATATCCAACTGACACACTGATTGCTGCTTCTAGAGAAAGGAATCTGAAGGGCCTGGAGTCCAGCTGGCTGTTTACAACAAACACCTGTCTTGATGAGATGGTTCTTTTTCTTTCTAAAGCACTTGCAAATTTAATGAGAAAGAGAACGGCAAAGATAGTGTTGTAATTTATTTTCTCCATTCTACAGATAGGGAACAGAAACCCTGGCTGTATTTATGCCATCTTTTGAGAGGCAGACCTACTGCAACCTGCAAATCCAGATTTACTGTCTGTCTAGACAACTGGAAATGAGTCTCCTATGCTGACTAAAGGCTTCACTCCAGCCAATGCAGTATACGTGCCCAAAAGTGCCTGGCAGCCTGGCTCAATATGCCGGAAGTCCACAAGTAATATGGAATTTGCAGAACTTTGCATGTAACCATATTTCTGCAGTCTGCATGAAAGAGTTTCTGTGATGTGCTGGCTGCCTCCATAGTATCTCCAGAATGAGAGGGTGGCTGGATCTGGTGCGTACACTGTGCCCAAGACACGTTGTCTCTAGCACAAACCTTGCCACAGAGATTATGTAGTTGTTCAAAATGGGTTTAAGATCCTCTGTCCTCAAAACGTAAATGCATTGTTTTAGCAAAAGGCTTTATTTTGTCTCCATGATCTCAGCTACATCTCTTTAACAGCTTCCTTCTACCTGGATGTACCTTAACATCTCGACAGACCAGACAGTCAGATGCTATTAAGGTAGGCAGGTAAATTGAATGCGTCTCCTTCACGGCACAGTTACCTCCCCAGCATGTGGCAGTGAGAGATGCTGTTACTCCGAGCCATAATGCTGTAAAGACTTTGAGACCATCTGTTTGAAAAGCACCTGTTTTACTTTGCTGGGCATGTCTGAGGGGAGCTATCACAGCAGAGCATGGCACTTTCAACCCATTTATCTCATCGAAGGCTGCCACTGTTCTCCCTTTTTCTTTTTCTCTTTCATTCTTTCACACTTGTTCTTTTGTGAAATATCAAGAAACGATACCAACAGATTGTGCTAATCAAACAAGCATCTGTAGCACCTGCTTTAGCTTTTGCACCTGATATGAGTGGATGCAAAATGTGACAGGCTTGACAGGTGTAACTGTCTTGAAATGAAAGCAGGACTTGCACTCTGGGGCAGGCACAGGGAGAAAAAACAGTAAGAAAAGAATGAGAGAAAGGGGCATCATTTGTTTCACACTGACAATTTACATCCAGTGCTTTCTGCTTTCCCTATACTTATCATGCCAAGGAGGAGGGCTTCATTCAGGTATTGAGTTGGGGAAAGATGGTGAGCCGTAAGAAGGATGCACTACATTTCTTCTGCCTCTGGGTATTTGAGGAAATGGACCTGTGATCAACTTTCTCAGTACAGCACTTGTTCTGTAGTGTTGGTCAGGAGGTCACTAGTCAATTCCTCATCAGAAAGGCTCTGCTCTCCTCTCCTCAGTCCAGCTGTGCCTCTGCCTTCTCCTGCAGGGAAGCCACAAACAGAAAAGAGGGGTTTTGGAGAATCTATTTTGTGCCACAGAAGTGACAACGATGTTGCAAACAGAGCTGCAAAATTCCACCAAAGTAGCAGACAAGAGAAGGGTGGAAAAGACATATATATGTATATATTTAATAACGACCCCAGATCTATCAATTTCATTGGGTAGTTACTGAGATGACAGAAATAACTAAGCAGATGCATTTCTCTAATAGGCACATGGTCTTACTCAGTATGAAAGCAATGAAGGAGATAGTCTGATATGTTCATAGCCCAGAATGGGCTACACTTACCCAAATTATCTATAAACTGGGGAAAGCATGTTGGTTTTGTTTTTTTTTTGTTTTGTTTTTTTTTTCTATGAAGATTTAAGTAAGATTATAAATTACAAGGGTTAACTTAGGGCACTGTTGATAGAAACATTTTTAACTACTCCGAACTGTCCAAAAGCAAATCTGTATGTGCAGACTGGATTATGTGTATATTTAAAGGCAAGAACAAACACAATGCTGGTATAACCAAGTAACATCAAACTGCATGTTAACAGGAGGACTTATTATTCTCAAAAGTGCTTTATTTGATCACTTCAGACATTTTGAAAGCAAGCTTTTGTCTGTAAAGTTTATATGTCTCAGTCTTTCTGTAATTCATTTTATTGAAATGGAAAAATCCAAAATACTAAGGTATTGTGGACCCAATTAAGTCAGGCTCTTCAAAAATATTTTTACCTTTATGCCCTAAAGAAATCAATAGATAAGTTGAATCTCAGTCTACAAAGCAGGTTGGAACTAGGAGGTTGAAGTGACTGGGAAGAATGAATTAGAGAAATGACAATGCTGGCTCACATCAATTTTCTCCAGAAGTGACACGTTTATCATGGAAGTCAATCCAGAAAGCAGCTGCATACACAGAGAGTGTCATATATCTGAGATGATGCAATCTCTCTTTCCCTAATGTCAGATATATCCACAAGCTGTAAAATGGCCTTCAAAGACCAGCAAGTTTGGTCTTTTTTGAGCTGACATCAAGGCATTATTCATGTGTTAGACGATGTCTAGATGGCTGTGATTGCTGTCAGACTTGGGAATCTTTTTCAAATTTTTTTTATAGGCAAACATGAGCAGCAACAAGAGGGTTCAGCCTTTTCTTCCCCTCTCCTTTCTGCTGCTTCCTCTATTCTTCAGGCTGTGTAACTTTTTAAGCATGACATCTTGACGAGTGAAATACAGAACAAGGTATGTGAGGAATCCCAAAAGGCAGGCAGAGCATGGTACTTGACTTTCATCTCCTGTTCACCTTCAGCAATAATTTTGATGCCTTAAATGGTTTCCATTCTGTAAATCTGATGATGCGTGATATGGAAGGGGGAGATGGTGTGAAGGGGGAGGCAAAAAGGAAGGATGAGTAATAGAGCAGCTCAAAAATGTAACTACTAGAAAGCCCCCTTGAGGTGGTTGTGATTTTTGGAGGAAATCGTTTATAAGGAGCAAAAAAAAAAATTCAAACTGAAAAAAAATATTTCTGCTTTCAGGCTGTATTTACAAGACTTCCAGGCAGTTTTGTTATTAGTTGCTGTAGCATTTATGTTGGATATGAGCTCAGTGCTGCAGGGCCCAGGCCACCAAGATGGAAGAAAATTGAGTGTACCATGCACTTAGAAAGTTCACAGTTGTTCTAACTCTAGTTGAGATGTGGCATGGAGGGTATCATGGCATGAAAGTCCACGTTTTGTCTATGTGACCTTCACTGAATCACGTAATCAACTTTGTTAATTTCTGTTCTGTAAACTAGGGATATACTTCCGTAAGTAAAGATGAAACCTATTATAGACTATAAGTTACCATATCTACTTTTCATGCAACCTATAAGAGATAGCACTATCTTTAATTTGAGCCAATAGTATAGTAAGCATATTTGTTGCATATTTGCATATAGTAAGCATATTTGTTGCAAGGTACTGCAACTAGGATATAGTAAGCATATTTGTTGACTGATGAACAAAGTCCTGAAGGAAAGCAGTAACTATGTCAAACGGGAGAAGTGTTTTATAAGTAACTAATAAACATTAATGGACTTTAAATGTGTAACTCTTCCATTTACATACCGACTTCTTTTTCTGAGGACTTGAGACACTTTTAAACTATTTGTCTTGCAAGGGTCTGGGATTTATGCAGTTTTGTTGTTGGGGTTTTTTTTTTATTCCCTCAAGACTATGGAGTAGTTGGGGAAGTATGAAAAGAACAGTTAGTGCTGCTGGTAGGTAACACGCCTACTCTGAATGATGGATTTCTCTTCAAACCTGCAAAAGCAGTTACTTAGATTGACACAAGCAGACCAGTTATCCCTGCTTCAGTGTTGCGGCTGCCTGACTGTTTTACTTCCCTGCCCCCGTCCATTCCCATCTCTACCCAGTAGGTAGCTCATTTGAACCTTCCTTCTTGCTTTGTTTTCAAATTTCTTGTTTGTTTTGCTCACTGAACAGACATTTGTTCGTTCTTGCAAGTCAGGTTCCAAAGGAAGGCATAGCTCTGGTCTGTCCTATCTGCATGTTGCGAAACACACCTGATTAATGGTTGCAGAAGCAAATCCTGTGCTGCTCTGTTAATGTCCTCCCGATCAGACATGAAAGAAACGGGTGCCATCTGTTCTTTTTGATTATCTGAGGCACATCAATCACAAATACTGGAAGGGTATGGGGACTGGTAGGACTACCAAATGTTGTTAATTCAGGACCCGCTTTTGCTTACAGCCAGGCAAGGGAGGAATTTCTTGCTCGATATAGCTAGCTGCCGACTTTTAGCATTATCACACCATGTACTTCCAAAACCAGTTTGAAAGTCTAGATGGGGAAAAAACTGTGCTTTATTTTGATTTAGTTCTGAGTAACATGTTTGAGGATATTCAAATTTGATTATGGGTACTGCTTCTCTCAAGGAGTGCTGAGTTTGGGTGTTAGAGAGGGTGGGCTGAGCAGGGGATCCAGATGACACCACAACCAGGTGGGCTTCTCCGAACATAAGGAAATAACAACGAGCTGCTCTGCAGCCATGCAATCAGAAACTTAGTATTTAAAACTGAAATCCATCAGTTTCTTTCTTAACATTACAACCTAGTGTTTTATGACCTGAGAGAGATCAGGGTGCCTGCGTGGTTCTGAGGACTAAACCCAAAAATTGGATAAAGCTTTCACTACAGCATATTTTATAAAACACTTTATGCCAAAGGTCATTTTTACCATAATTTCTTGTGTTCACTTAGTTTTTAAAAGGTTGGGAAGAAAGTAATTTTGATGAAGTGCCCAGGAAAGCAGATATGTTGCCTGTTGTGTACGCAAATACTCACAAGCAATACAAGCTACTTCACATTAGCTTGTCAAGAACTTTGAGGAGNCAGGTTGAGTGGAAGATTTAAGCAGTCAGTCAGATACTGTATATAGTTTCAGCTTCTAATACAGGGGCAGTGATCAGTAATTTAAGCTTCATATCAAAACAAAGAACATGATGGGCATCTTTCCGACTGCATCAGGTATTGCCAGATTTGAAGCTTTTTAAGAAATCTCCAGTTCATTGCTTTGCCTGCTCCAGTGGTGCTATTAGATACATAGCAGAGACCCATTTTGCTATGAAGGGTGCACAATGCCCAGGTTTTACACATTATATACTGCCAAAATGGAGGAGAAACATTCAGGTACTACAAGAAGCATTTCATGCTGCAAAGGAATTGTTAAGGCAAAGTTTCATCATTTGATTTAAACAGATTTTGCAAGAAAGTAAATGTGTTTACTCAAAGAAGCTTAATCAGTCAGAGGATTGGGTTACAAATAGGAAATCTCAGAGCTAGTTAAGAATTCATCCTGAAAACTCCCTGGAACACTTAATTCAGTTGTTTTTTCTTGCCTCCCTCTTTCAGAACTGCTTTATGGAAGGAAGATAACTTACTTCAGGGAAATGATTAAAGTAATTTAAAATTTATCCAGGGCTTCTAAATCCTTTTAGTTGCAATTTTATACCACCAAAGGTTTCTGTGGGCTGCCTTCAGTCTGGAATGCACTTAAGCTGTATGTTTGCAGAAATAAACAAAACAATGTCCCTCGTTTTGTACATTATCAATTTTTCTTATTTTCACCAAACAAAGGGGTAATGAGGAAACATTATATAGAAGGATAGACACAGGCAGAAGAACCTGAAAGGGACCAGAATTTACAATGACTGCTGGACCATCACTGAAAATATGTATTTAGTTTTCATCTTTTTCTTAAATGTTTTCCATTCTGAAACTGCTGTTAAATTGGTATGTAACCTCTCTTATAAAGCTCAAGTCCATCCTCATTTCAAGATTTGTAAAGATGTAAAGTTCTGCTTAGAAAGCAGCTTAAATTGTGTAGTAGACTTCCAGGACAGCTCAGTCACAGCAGGACTTAAGAGAGACTGTCAGTTCAGAGAGCTGAGAGAGTGGCAGTGAGCAGACTCTTTGTTGGTGGTGTTCAAGATCATTAAAAAAAGAAGGAAAACAATCCATGGTAGCTTTTTTTTTGTTGCAGAACTGGCATGAAGCAGAAAAAGATGCCTTAAATCTTAGCCCGGATAAAGGCTTGGAAGGTGTAAAATGAGTGAACCAAAGTCCACAGTGATAGAATATTCAGGCTGTTCGGGAAACATTGCAGTTTATGATGGCATTACCGTTTCTGAGCTTATACTATGAGCCCCTTCTCCTCTAGGGAACTACATTGACATCAGAGATGGTAAAGTACTAGTGGTTGTAATGATGCTTTGGCAAGAGGCAGACAGAAGGCAGTTGTATTTAACATTCAGACATGGCCTCTGAGGTCTCCCAAAGTATCGTTGGTTTATGCCCTTCTTTAAAGCGATTCTGTTTTGAATCTTGTCCCAGCGAAGCCAGAAATGGGACTTACTAATGAGGAAACAAGGATCCTTTCAGCAGGTCCCTTGGGGAATGCAGGGAGTTTCAGACCCTTTCCACCTTGGCTATTCCAATTTATATGAATCATAACCAAAATGAATGTTTTAACCTTTTTAGCTAGGGTTTAAAGCAGGGGTTTAAACCTGAACGTATTAAATCACATCTTGCCAAGACAAAAAATTTCAATAGCAGCAAGAAACATGTGTTGATGTGATGTCTATACCCTGGCAGGATTCTGCTCCAGGCACAGTGCCAGACTTTGTTCTGGTGCAGCTGGAACTGCCATGCCCTTCTGAATGGAGAATTTGGTCCAATATCTTTGTACCACTTTGTGCCGTTTAAAGGGCTGGCGTGATATCCTGACTTACAGTGATGTAAGATGACCTTTCATGTGGCTGCATGTGGAACGGTAGAATTTCCTCTGAGCAATGCTATTTACTCACCTACTGCACACTGTGGTCTTAGGATCTGGAGTTACAGGAGGACAAAAAATCTAGCAAGGAAATTGAGAATTCTCAAAAACCTAGAGGAGATGCCCAGCATGGCTGACACGTTTTCGATTTTCATGTTTCTATTTTCAATTAAGATAATGAAGTAGCTTGATGAAAATGCAAGTGTTTGCATACATGGAAGCTATTTTTAAGTGGTTTTTGGCACTACCATGTAGATATGTAAGTATGAAAAGTATAAACTCTGTCTTGTCTTTTGCTTAGAATGTCATTCTGGGAAAAATTCATTTTTTCATCTTCTTTCCTGACCTCATTTGAAATCTTTCTGAACTTGCCGCCTGTAAAAAACATCTGATAGCAAATGGGGAACCAGGTTGCAGAGTCAGGGAGAGTATCTGAGAATTTACCTGAGTGTTACCTATGCTTGGCTTGGGATATTTTATAGCTGATCCTATAGGAATGTCCATTAAATGTGGGCATTTTTTAAAATTGACATATTTTTATCGGTAGAATTAAACAGGAAATGAAGATGCTATTTTGAACCTAAAAGAAATCATCTTCCATGTCAGAAGTTTTGAAAAGAAACAGAGAACTCAGAATTCTTTTCAAAATACCATTTCTATTTAGAGATATATTTTGGACTAAAAGCTTAATGAGTTTGGCATTTTAAAAAGACTTTATTAAAATTATCAGTATTGGTTAGAATATAAATTATTTTGTCAGCTGCCTTATATAGTAGGTTTTCTTACTAAAAAATAAAAAGAAACAAGAAAACCCCTTTCCTGCAGAGATTTCTGCTTGTCTAACCCTATACCTTGTCAAACACTGTCAGGTAAGGATAATTGCAGGCAGCAGGTTGAACAGGAGAGTTCAGCGTCCATATCACGTACTTGTTACTTTTCCAGATCTTCTGTATGTTACCCTGAGTATCAGCACAATGAGAAAAAATCTCACTTCAAAATTACAATGTGGTGTTTTTCATGAAGACCTGAGAACTGTTGTGATAAGGACCAATATGAAATCAAACTAAACCCCCCCCCCCCCCCAACACCAAG
>VXBW01002851.1:160837-213358 GCA_013400375.1 Thinocorus orbignyianus | reverse complement strand
AAACCAACCACCCCCCCCCCCCCCAAAAGCAGTAAAACCCTCACATAGCAAACCAAAGAGCTTGTTTACTGAGAAAAATGGAATTTTGTGTTGTGATATTTTCAAAAGGATGGTGACTGCTTTAAGTTTTCACAAGGCAAGTGAACGTTTGAGGTAAAAATCCTTGTAAGGCACAATTCACTTCTTGTCATACCCATGCTACCTGCTTTACCCATACTTATACACATGCCATATTTATGTATTTTTCTAGACAGTTCTCATTATTACCACTGACCAAGGATGGGAGAAGAAAAGTGCAGATGATGAAATAAATTGGAGTGGAGGATGGAAATTCTACCTTTTCATAGGAAAGCTGTCAGATGGATTAATGGCTGGGCTGAGCCAAATAGCTCAATTATCAGATCAGATAGAGACCTCTCCCCTCTCTTGCTAAAATAAATGAGAAAGGGGACTCTGATATGGATTTTGTGAAAGATTAACCCCTCAAGAGTAAATTAAAGACAGGATAATAGAGTTCCTTACTACGCATGTGTAACTGCTACTCTGATAAATTGGGATGAATGTAATCTTATATATACCAGTGCTATCCCAGTCTTTCAAAAATCTAGATATATCTGTATGTATTGTTACAGATGTGTTTTGCTTTCTTGAAAGACTTAGGAGGGAACCCACAGAGCATATGAATGAAATGGAAAATCACTGCAGCAGTGAGTATGCCATACCCACACAGGCAGAAAACTCCATTATCTTCCACTCGACCAAAAATAATGTCTTTGTTCAGAAAAAGTGGGAGGAAAAAAAATGCATCTCCCAACCTAGAAAAAAGAACATAGGAAAGACAGCAAAGAAACAAAGAGAATGTGTTTAGTGTCCTTTTCTGGGCCAGTGTTCACATACCGGGGGAGCAGCTGGGAGTGTTCTTGCCTTGAATCCAGATTGGAGAGCCTTGTTTTGGGAGGAAATCTAGCCCTTTGAGCTTGTGATGGTCACTCAGACTCTAAAGCAGCATGAAGAGTGACCTGAATGTGACCACAGGTGTCCTGTGTTAAAGGGCTGCTGAACACCCTAATGCACTATTTAGAGTCATTTTGAAGTTGTTGAGTTTAGCTGGCAATGTCCCTGCAGTTTGCATGTGACCAAGTGAATCAACTCACCAGTCCTGTGCTGATTGCTCAGTATGGAGGGAAGGAAGCTGCTAATCTGTACTTACCTCACAAGGGTGTGTTGGAAAATTAATAAAACAAAGTGAACAGAGAGTTCAGAGAAACTAATTGACAAGACGAACGAGACAAATGATAAAGGGGGCTGGAAGAACTAACTTGCTGCATGTGGAAAGGCTGAAAATTAGATAGGGCTGCTCCAAGCAGTGATTGCAAGGTGACTTGACAATGTTCTGCAAATATTTGAGGGCATAAACAGCACTGGGGAAGAGAAATTAGTACAAGAAGATTTATCATAGAGAGCAGGAAGATGATCTGCCAGAAAAACTTTTTGAAAGACATAATAGACAGTGAAATAAGCCTTCCAGTGGCAAGAGGAGATGTAACATTGTGTGAGATTTTTAAAATCAAATTGGAAATCAGCAACAGAGAGCAGTCCTGCTTTGGGTGAAAGAATGAATGTGTGATTTACTGTAGGCATCTTTGGGGTTTTGATTCTCCTGTACACCATTACTTCGCACATGGATTCGTACCTCAGGGATGTGACACTCTAGGGAAATGATAATAAATATGAAAAGCAAGTTGGACATAAAGCAGCATAAAGCATGCTTTGACAGCATGAGAATTGAGTGTATAATCATGCTCAGCCTTGCTCAGAAACCCAGAATAACAACTTGCAGTTGTCTCTGTAGAGACTTTGTCTCTTAGTCAATGCCAGAGGCACACTGTGTCTCATGCTGAGGATTGCCCCGTGGCCCTGGGCTCACTGCTGTCCTCCCTCTGACCTTGGCTAGGGGTTGCTGTGGTTCCGTTCACCCGATGTGTCTTGCTTTTCTTCTCAGAGAATGAGAGGTGTGGGGATGAGACAGAGAGAGGCCACCATGTGCCTGAGGCTCAGCCCCCTCCAAGGTGGGTTTCAGACAGGATGCTCCCATGGTGTAGGAGTTCAGGCTCATCTTTGGACTTGAATGGACACTACAGCTGATAACAGGTTACTCCCAGCACCAACACTTTACTTTGTGGCAGCTTAGTTTCTTTAAAAATCTTTGGTGAGCAACCTCATTAAAGACTTTAGAAATTGTAGATATATAATATTGCTGGAATTTCTTCATGCACACTGACTCTCCAAAACCCAACTGTGACACATCTGTGTGACATCACTTGTCTTTAGAAAAACTTCACTAAATTTATGTATATCTCCTGATTTTTTTATTTACTACATCTTCTAACAATTTATACTATACTATACTACAACTATAGTTGTCTTTACTGTTTCTTATCTCAGTGCATCTGTGGGAGATTGTTCTTGGCAAAATTGGGTAGAGCCAGGATCTCTGTCACACAACAAACGCAGAAGTTTTTTCTCTGGAGCTCTTGTGATTTCTGCCTTCTCTGCCCAGTGGGGCTCCTGGCTGGTGGGAGAGCTGGCTTTTTGTTTCTTCTCTCCAGGTGGAACAGTAGGTGAATGCATATCTTAGCATGTCTGCTGCGTCACTTAAATTGCTTCTTTTTCAGAAGTACACGACTTGACACAGAAATGTTATGTGTATTAAGATCAGAACACTGATGTTTAAAATTTGTTTTTTATTTTATCCACACGTGCTTTTTTCCTGCTGTTTATCCTCCTTGGATAGGCTGTGCATCACCCCTTTCAACACAATATATCTTCCTTTTCCTTCTAGTGAAACTTTCTTTAGGGTTTTGATTTGCCTCCATCAACCTGTGGTGCAAAAATGATTTTTAAGGAAGAGATGTTAAGAAAGGATCTGATTATCATTAATGAGGGACCTTTTGTACAGTGCACACTTTTTATCACTGCTTCGGTTTGCCTTCTCATCCATTTTGCCAAGTCATAGTAAGAATTCAGACATCTCATTGAAGTCACAAGAACCTAGTGCTTGTCTTCACCATATCATTTCTTTCCAAGTGAATGTTCTATATTCCAAAATGTTTGTCTCTCTATTTTGCCCTGCTATCCATACTTCAGCATAAATTAGTTATGTGGCCTTGGTAAGAAATGCTGACCACAATTCTCTCCCTTTTGAAATACAATAGGATTTTCTCACCACCCTACCCTACCTTTATTCTATTCCGATTTGAAGATGAGAATCGATAGATGGATGTGAGTCTGTCACAGCATGTTACAAACCTCCATCAGAATGCTCTAGCAATCATTTCATAGAGTAGGGGGGATTCCTACTTTTCAAGCTATCCGTATTTGAACCTTTTGCCCCGTTAACTGTAACATTGCCCTCCTCTTGCTTGTTTGCAGAAGAATGCTTGAATCAAGGTGAAGCGCTATAATCTGTTAACTTCTCGGAGAGTACTGGAATAGTGGATGCTGATTTGCCTTTACATATTGAGAAGCCAAGCAGAATAGATTAATGTACTTCCTGGTAACACAGTTCTTAATCTTAATGGCTTGAACTTGTTCTTCCTCCTTCAAAGGAATAATTAATTGTATATAAATTAGATTCTGTGTGACATATACCTTTTGACTGGTTTAAGATCTTTTTTCTGGTGATGCTGAGGTTCTTTATAAAGCGTGAAATTATTTATGTGACCAGACTACCCACGATGATCCTTTTTCATATAGCCCAGTGTGAGTAATGAAAATAAGTGAGACTTGAAATACGTCTAATTTCTGCCCAAAATTATAATATCCATGCTACATAAAATTTAAATTTTTTAAAAGGTGACCGAATTTTGCTCCATCCTTGTATCTGAGAAAGTGACCTGCATAAAAAGTAGATGCCTTTTACTTTTTAATTCTTTATTAGGTGGGTTTGGAGAGCCAAATTATTTCCTATTTGCTCTGAGTATTAGAGTCTGTCACTCGTTCTTGTTAACTTGCTTTTCAAGTTCACAGTTTCAGAATATAAAAATGCAAATTAATTTTTTCTCTGCAGTATGTATGGGGAAAAGGAAAGAGAGAGAAATGACAGGAAAAGCTTGTAGGAAAGCAAAACAGTGATCTTATACCCTTTACTTTATCTCATATTTCTCTTTGCTCTGGCTACATGACTATTTTTTTTTCCAGAACATCTTTCAGTTGTGTTTCCCTAGGCCATCTTAGATACACACATCTATTCTGCCTGCTTTCTACAGAGAAGCACTGGCTCTTCCCTGTGTATTGTATGTCAGTGTCACAAAGCATGTCCTCTTATGTTTGTTATCAAGATGGCCAGCACTAGCAGACTGCTCAGAAATGACAACTTTAATTACAAATTTTACTTTTAAGAAGAGTACACAGATTATGCCTGGATATCTTAAAAGCTCCTGTTGCCTTTTGAACTCTGACTGTTATGCTTTGAAAAAATGGGTAAGGCTTCTGCTCTCATGGTTACCAGTCCTTGCTTTCACCCTGTCCTAGGAGGAACCCAAACAGAAACAAATGACAAGAGACAATTTTGTGTGCCTTGAGCCGGCTGACAGTAGGAAATAATGCAATTTCCCATTAAAAAAAATAAAATAAAAAAAAATAAAATAAAATAATAAAAAAAAAAAGTAGAAAGGCACTGGGACTACCTTGCTTGTTTTCTTTCCTCTAAAGGAAACTGAACCTTCGGTTCCTCAAGGTAACTGTTTCAGAGGGTGTCTCCGAAGCTCCCCAGCTCCATTTGCAAACAGATACTATGAAGTGCCTCAGATCTAAACTTGCATGACCCACAGCTAAAGACTCATCACTATGCACAGTAATGTGAAAGCAACTGGCTACTAATTTCTTTCTGGATGATGAACTACCTTGTATGTAATCTTGCTTAATAAATGAGTATATAATAGATACAGTATATTAGTCACCATTTTGGCAGAGTAAAGTGGATGAAAATATAATGATGTTTACTCTGTAGACCCATAACATTGTCATAGCAATATAAAACAAATCTGAGAACTGGGTCACAGAAAATTATATTGCCTGAGGTGTGCATCTATTATAGCATATTAAAATAGTTCACATATACTTAGTACAATATGGATCTAGGCATCAGGTGATGATGTACTCCAGATTCTACAAGCTCAACAGCAATATTGACTTCAAATTCTTATTGTTTTGGGCCAATTTTGCTGCAATATTTAGCTCAGATTGTTGAAACTTTGTATGTAATACCTGAGAAAGGTGGCTCTGTTTACTCCGAGTTTATTCTTTAAAGACTTTTATAAAGAGGCTTTGTACATAGCGAGCTGACCAATGAGTTCAAGGTCAGCGCAAGAGCTTGGCAGGGCTGTGTTCTGTCACCCATGTTATTCAATTATCTTGCTGACTGGATGTGGAGATGAGCCCTTGGTGATCGCAAAGGAGAAGCAAAGTTATGGGGATTTTATTAGTATGTCGACAGGTTTTAGACTTTGCTTCTGACCTTGGGTGCAAACACACAGAATTTTTACAGAATTTAAAGGGGGAAATGTAAGTTACCCTGAAATATGGCACTAAGGGTTTTTTGGTCAGTGATCAAGAGAATTTTTTTCACGCCTTCAAAATTGTAGGAGAAAAGAGATCAAGTCAACTGAGAGAACATTTGTCCAAACTAACAGTACTTAATCCATTGACATTTTCTTGGGTTCTTACCAGATCACTGCTGGTATAATTCCACTAATTTTCTATAATACTGCAGAAGAATGAATTGCACCTCACTTAAGGGAGTTTAAATAAAGCTGAAGAAGGTGGTTTGCATCTACCTGAGCTGCCTACAGACACTATTTTTAGCCTTGGAAGGTGATGGCTGCATTCCAGCTCTGAGAAAAACAGAGATAAGTGCATTGATTCATTCAAACATTTATATAAGTGCCTAAATTTTTCCCAGGCTCTCAAGCTGGTCACTCAAGAGAAAAAAAGACAACATGCTACAGGCTGCATAGATTCTAGAAAATGAACTACGGGTCACATGCTCAGGGCTGAAGAGTCACAGCCCTAAATCTGCTGTGCATCATTTTGACTCAAAAGTAGCAAGAAGAGACATATGTCAAAAGTCCAAGTTTATTGCACTTTTAATTGGGTAAGGATACAGTCAGATGAGGTGCAATTCTTACTTAACTATTTGGTTTTGTGTCATAATTATCATTAATGAGATCAAAAGAAAAATTGGTTGTTATAGGTTGATTTTCTTTGTAGGAACATGTCTATGTTAAAATCTGTAAAGTCCTTGAACGACCTTATGTAACTTTAAGATATGGTTTCTGTCCTCCCCTCCCACATTTTCAGGAGGGGAACAATGTATTTCTCCTATTTGACTTTCTGTGCCAAAAAACCCTACTTTTAGAAGGAGCAAACTGCCCACTTTATACATATTCCATTGCGGAATATTGACATCATATGAAAACAGTGGTGATTAATCTTAAAATACTTGAGAGTAAGTCACTGAATAGTTAGTGCCAGGGAAATTAATTTTAGCTTGGAAACACTATGCTTAGTCTGGATTGGAAAACAGGGGGATGTACTATATTCAGGTAATATTGAAGCTTCTGTTGAAGCTAAATATTCTCTTCTTATCCACTACAGTCATTTTGGAACTAGGGGTTGTCTTTTAGTCATAAGATCCCCTCTGGCATTCCCTGAGTCCTGTTCCTTGACCTCAGTCCATGCTTTTGATTAGCGCCATAGGGGCAAGATTTAGGTGACCAAACACAGACATCAATGTCTGACTTAAGAGTCGCCAGAAAGAAATAAGCACTTCCAGGGCCTGAGTTCTCTTTCCTAAAGTGTTTGTATAAAAGTCAGATGAATTCTGTTCTAAAACATCTCTTTCTTTCGACTGACTCCCAGGGAGTTTCTGGTCATTAGCACAGATTTAGGTATCTGTACAACAGCTGTCTGAACCTTCTGAGCTGACGTGTCTGAGCTAAAGTCTAGCATGATCATTAGGACGTTTCTTAGGCTGGAGGGACCCTGGCTACGTGAAAAGAATTATGTGGAAAACATTTAAAGAACAAAACTGAAACATTCATATTTTAATGAAAAAATGATGAAGTTTTCTGTTCTGATTTGAATTAGCTCTGTAAATGAGCTACTTTGTACTTTTTGCTGGTTGAAACAAGTTGAGAATATTGATGCTAAATCTGGACTCTGAAATGTAGAAGTTAGTGGATCAAGGCAGTAGTCATCCTTTTCCGAAAAAGCAAAAGTAACTGCCCTGACTATAGGTGAAAGAATATCCTGTAAATATTGGGAAAGAACAATGTTGGGTGCTCAGGATATCTTCTAGCTTATTTGCTGATCAAAAAAGGACTAATGGAAATCAGTATTGCTTGATCTAAGAAATCCTTCAGTACCTCTCTGATGACATACATTGTCTAACCAGTTTTCTCCTCCTGGTTAAACTTCTCCCAGAACAAAGATTAAAAATTAATAGGTCAGTCCAAAGTCCCCTCTTTGCTTGGCATCAGGCAGAATGGCTGAAGTAATAATTTTCAGTAAGAGAGTTACCACAGGGGTGGAAGGGTGGAAGGAAGAGAAACCAATGAGGTATTCTCAGTGCACTAAAGGCAGATTGAAAACACAAGAATTAAAAACACCTGCAGAACGTGGAATCAGGTGAATGACGGACTGAGTAAAAGTTGTAGAGCCCTACTTTAGCCAGTCCTAGGTTACTCAGGTCTGCCAGAAGCTGCTCGAGTGCCGGCAGCAGGTGGATGCACACAGCAGAGACAGCACATGGAGCAATGGTGCCCGTCTCATTTATGCTGCCTTGCCCACAAGCCTGCCGCCTGCCCAGAGATGCATCCAGCTGTAACAATAAAGGCAGAAGTATTTTCTCTCCCAGCTCAGCCAATCTTTAGAAGTTTGTGGGACCCAGGAAGCCAGTGGAAAAAGTAGTAGGAATATGAACAGGAAAAATAGTAATTGATCTATATTAAATGAAGGGTAAGTGGGATTTTTAGACATTTCATAGCTTTTGACTGTAAAGAATAGTGGCATGTCTGGGTACACCCAGCATGTGACTCTTTTGAATTCAAGATGGTAAAAGAGCAGCAGCCAAAAGCATGTGTTAGAAATAAAGGAAAGAAAAAGCAATGGCATAATTGTCTTGACCAGGTGCATTCAGACTTTTCTTTGTGCCGCTGAGCAGGGAAGGGGAGCACACTGGTGTGCACTAGGGCCTGTATGACATGAGTGGAGTGGGTTGTCCCAAACAGCTCTTGTGGCTGGAGCAGGGTGTTTCAGAAGAAACCTCTCAGGGCTTTCTCCGTGTAAGATAAAAAAGTACAAGTTTTTTCTCTGAAGGAATATAGCTGTGATCTTTTCAATGCCATTCAGCCTGGTGCTTTACAGCCTATTTCCCAGAGAACAGTGCATGGTGTAGCACTGGCTGGGAGTCACCCAGGACACAGTGCTGTCAGACAACATTCATCTTAGTTATGTCATCTTATAAACAGTAACTTCTTGTGGCTACTACTGCTCTTGCTGTTGGAGGTGACTGTACCTGCCTGAACATCATTTAAAATATCTGAAAGTTGGAAATGGTACTAGTTACCAGTCTATAAAATCATCTTTCTGATATCCTGATACTTCAAAGTAGAAAGAGAAGACTGATACTCCCTTTCAGTCTGAGCCTCCATTTTATCTCACAATTCAGATTTCTGGTATTTAAAATTATTCTATTCCTGTAAAGTTATAATAACATAAATACGATTAGACTGGAAGATGATTCACTTCATACATGGATACAGTTGCCCATTGCAAAAGAGTATGCAGTAGGAATGACACGGTTGCATTACTGAAAATTTTCCTGTAAGTGTGCATCCATGAAATCAGAAAAGCAACACAAATATGAAAAACAGTCCACAAGAGAGAAGTGTATAGGGAAAACTTTGAAAGAATAAGTTTTTAAAGTTGACTGTTGAAGAGATTATATTTTAGCCTCCAATTGTTTAATAAGACTTAGCATAACAGTTTATATGGCCTGATCTAGGGACTCTACTACAGTATATCATACTGAGCAGCATAAAAGAATTCACTGCTATTTATTTTTTTTCCCTAGGAAATGCTAATGTAGGGGTTTTGTGGGGCATGGGAGGAAGAAGCTGTGCAGGTGGCTTCTCTGAAGCATCCTACTCCAATCATAAGAGCAATTTGTAATAATTTGCTTCTCCCTGTGTTGAATTGATTTTGAACAGACACTTTGTTCAGCAAAATATTATTCTTCTTTAAATAATAGAGAGATATGTTTTAACATATATAACAAATGAGATCATTCCATGATGGTTTTGTTCATTATTCATAATGGGCCACCGGGGGTAGGTTCACAAGCAGTAGCGCTTCTGATAGTGCTAGCAACCCTGTGACTTGAAATATTCACATGCTGTGGCTTTTTTTGGCAAAGAATCCAAACCCCAGAATATGATTTCACCTCATCGACTTCTGACTGTGGCCCATGCTGGGAGTTAGTCCCTCTTAACGAAGTGCTTGCCTTCGCCTGTGGAATTCTAATGGCTGCAGCTTCACTGTGGTAATCCTTGGGAGCCTGGGATTTGCTATTTGACCTCTTTTTTGGCCTTTTTACATCTTCCTTTCACACAATGAGAACAGGTGAAATGTTTTCTTTTTGCCAGTATCTGGGCTCAGGGACAAGTATTCAAATTTTCAGATGGCTTCCCATCACCACTGGCTGCCCAAGAGGCATCTCAGGGAGGCCAAGGGCTGGCTGAGTGGGAAACAGACCTCTCTGCTTTTTACACCGTTTGCCTCCAGTAGGTCAGGTTGTGGCAGCAGGGCAGGGTGGATTAAATGGGGCAGGTTTTGCTTCTGATTATGCTCTGCTGACTCAGTGGGTGTCACGTAACAGCATCTCTACATATGTCAGTGTAGCAACTTCTTTAAGAACAGAATTACTGTTAAATCCCAATATAGATAACGTAAGATTTGAAGATCAAGCCCAATTATTTTCTTTCTGTAACACTTGTCACCACTCCTTTTGTCACTTGTTACAATCTCTTTAATTAGCCCACTACTGGGACCGTTTTTGTGCACTCTGTACAGGATTTGCCAGGCTCCTTTTTTGTAGAGTGCAAAAGAGAACTTGATGGCTCCACAGTGAGACCTGCTCAGATTCTTTATTTTCTTTATAGCTCCCATCTACGAAGAACAAGTATTGTTCTAACTCATATCCACTGATCCCAGCTTTTCAAGGGCTTCCAACCTGGGATAAGCAGTGGGATTATATCTGTCTAGTGCATTCCCTGTGGTTGAATGTCACAGGAGAGGGCAGCTTCAGATTGCTTTGAACCTGCTTTAAGCTTCTCTTTGTTTTGAGGTTATATCCAGCAAAACAGTTTACCAGAGTTGGCTGAGTAGCATAAAAAGAGCAGAGTGTAACAGGGAATTTGTCAGTGTATCTGAAGTCTTATTCTGGCTACCAGTTTCATCACATGCTCAGTTGCTTAGTAAATTCATTTGCATTTTAGCTCCCCAAAGGACTGCTGATCTCAAGGAACAAAGGAAAAGAGCAAGACAGAGTCATCTTCCCAGTGCTGCCAGTGTGGAAGTGGTTCCAATTCCACCCGTGAAAATGGTGTAATCTACTGACATTTATTTTCTCTTATTTCTTGCTGCTGATCATGGACATCAAAGGTGGAAAAGTTATGCTGTATCAAACATTGTCTTCATATGCCTGCAAATGAAAGATTTCTCCTCTCAATTACAATTAATCTTTAACTGACTTACTTTAAAAAACTTTCAGATGAAGCATTTGCCATTCCTGCCATAAAACTAATATACAACTACGAATAACTTTGTGTGGAAAGTCTTTGACACTCTTCCTTCTAATATGATGGGTGTCAATTTATCACTATCTGCATTTCTTATCTCTTCACCAGTTTTCAATCTAGAAAGTAGTATTAGTATGATATCTTTTTTCTGGTTAATACTTTCTGGGACATTTGATTCAGACTCAAACACTTTCATCCATCATATTCTCACTGGTTTCATCATTGCAATATCCCAGGTACTCAGGACAGTGTGCTTGTTTTGCCTAAATTGTTTCCACTGATGATGGCATTGCTCATAAGGAAGCAGTAGTGCTGTGGTGTGTGCAGCATCTCCAGCAATGGAAGTCTTTCCTGACTACTTTGATTAGAGATGTTTGTGTCACTTACTGTGACAAAGACGGGGTCTTCTGTGACAGGCTCTTGTACCTGTAAGAGGAAGAGGTCTGGCCAGAACAACTACAGAGCATGATGGAAAAATTGATTTTGAAGGTGTTTCTACATGCTTAGTTATCTTGAGGTTTGGAATAATAGGGTCAGGATGAAACGGAGAGTAAAACCAAGCAACAGTCAGCTTAAAGAAAAGGAGGTCCTTTGGGCTGCCTGGACAGTACAGCCCTTATAAAGGGTGAGTGATGAATTAGCTTGTGTTGGGACATGTGTTGCCAGTGAACATGTGAGATGTTACTGTCAGTGGATAAAGCAGCCACGAGATACCATCTGGGATCCTGCTGGCAACTCTGACCGCACCAGTGCACAGATGCGGTCACTGTCGCTGTATTGACAACCCTGATGAGAAGAGATTAGAAGGGCTTTGACTGTTCACTTAAGCCTAATGAAGGGTGAGAGGCAATATGGAAACTGTCTGTAAGTACATCAGGAAAGACAAGAACTGTGTGGGTGAAAGAAGAGTGTTGGCACAAAAGCCAAGAGCAGGTATAGTGGCTACATACAAACATTGGCTGTAACAGAGAGGCAAGTTCTGATGCTTAAAGATGGAAGTCTGAAATGGTAGAGAGTTTGATAGGTTGTCTACAATAGCAAGGGAACCAAGCTAGACAATTTAGTCTTCTGTCACTATCCTGGACTTATTCTGAATTTGATCTCACCAGTCAAGTCAGTCCTCTCTCTCTTTAGCATCTCCTCCTCCTTTCCAGCTGTCAGGGGTTTCTGCTGCAGCTATGCTAAGGTGTTTATCCTCCTACAGCTGGTTTCATTTGCGGGAGGGGAACACGACCCCTTTGCTGGTGATAGCATCAGACCCAATGCTGAATGTTCCAAGTGTTACGGTTTCTTCCAGTATTTTTCTGAGAAAATAAGTTGAATCCCTTAGGCTGGGTTTCCTAGGGTGATCTCCCTTTACTTTCCATAAAGAAAAGCCCTTTTAGCACCTATGAGTCTTAGTGTGTCTTCCCACATTGCTTCTGTGATAAATCTAAGTGTCTAGTCGTATACAGTGATAATATACTAGATAAGAAAAGAACTTTAACCGAATTGGAATTAACTCTTTGAGTGTAAATATCTCTCCTCTCCCTTCCCCTAACCTAAGTATCATTTTTATTTTAACTGTGATAGTTTGCTTATAATTAAGGCACGAGGTGCTTCCCTGAAACATCTTAGCTTGTAGCTTTTAACCTAACTAATTAGATGACACAGTAACCCCTAAAGAGAAAAATCCGTACCTTCGTAGCTCAGTGCATGCAAGGAAAAACTTCATGTATCCTGCAGAGGAATCTGTTTCTGCATTGACTTATGCAGCAAATTTCAGAGATCCTACTTTAGATGAGGTGGATCAGTGCTTAAAAGGGTGGTCTCTTAGAAGGGATTTTAATATTAGAAAACTTATTTCCTATAACATCTATACTGCTTTTCATCTCCAAGCCTTTTCATAATTCATTTGTAGCTGTATTAAAACTTATTTAGGGTTAAGGGATTGTGCTCGTTACTATTGTGTCTGTTTTTTTCTTTTCCGGTCTTCGTTAGGAGGAAGGCACCAAGGAAAGTCTTTTTCATTTGTGTATATTGTGCCAGACTTGTCTCTTCATGGACATGTGATTTCATTTCATACAGCTTTAGCCTGTGAATACTGCTACTGGCATTGTTTCCAAATAGGTTTTCTTGCTTCTCTTCTTATTAGTGATCATTAATTATGGTGGTTAAATAGAACCATGCTATTCATGTTTTTGCTTCTCTTGGGAATATTCTTTGCTCACAGCTGAAGTAATGTGTTGATACTGTTACAGCAATTTAAAACCTCAACTTTATGAAATCAAGCGCAGAGCCTGCTATGGAAATATGAAAGCAATGGTTGTCTGTAGCCTCTGCTTTCTCCTCAGGCTGAGAAGTAGCTTATATCTGCACAAAGAGATCATCTGCTCCAGTTCTGGCTCATCTTCATAATCTGTTCATTACTACTTTTTACTTGTTTATTGTTTAATTTTTGATATTTAACATGGAAGTTTGTTATCGAAATGGGGTATGTGAAGCATTGGAGCGTGAATTCAAACAGATAGGAAGTGAGAGGAAAATCAGCGCTGCTTTCCAAACTGCATCCTTGCTTAAATATCTGGAAATCTGTTGGCCTTGTTTACCGTCTCTCCAGGGTTAAGGGCCACAAGATGTCAGTGTAACACCAAACATGAAGAAATGGCAAGCGGAATTTCTGCAGCCACTTAAATTGTCATGTTGATAAAACCCTGTTGGCTCCAGCTACAAAGTGAAGCACAGTGGCCATGAAATGGCCCGTACGATGTGTAGTCACTTCTGAGTCTGGAGTAGCAGAGGGAAGCAGCAGGGGAAGGCACCAGGAGCATATACTCAGTATGGACTATGGATAGAGGTTAAAGGCTGAGGGTGCCTGTAGAGATACAGGCAGGGCAGCTCCAGTTTTCTGGTAAAGCCCAGGCATCTGGGCTTGCCTAGCCCCATTAGTTCCCGCTTAGCCAGTTGATTGTTACTGACTGGCGGTTAAGAGAAGGAGAGTGGTTTATTTTGGAGGTTCTACTCTGTTGTCATGTATCCTACACTAAAAAGCAATAATTTTCATACTGTGGGGGAAAATTGTCAAATATGGTGAGAAAAAGCAAGTGATAGAAATACAATTCTTTGTATTGTCTTTTGGGTAACTGATGAAGAAAATCTGATTAATGATTTCTGCAGCTGATAATATCTGAAGAGACACCTCCAGGAGTTTGGGTTTGTTGTTAATTTTTTTTTTTCTACTTCTTTGAGAAACTATAGTATGAAGATGTCCTGGTTTGAGGTAAAATGAACCAACTTTCTGTTTTACAGTTTCACTTTTTCAGCTGGGCCTCTTCTAACTAACCCAACTCTGAAATTAACAGCACACTGTTCAGAGAACTGCTTTGTCTCACAGTGATAAGACCTGATTATCCCAAGGAACAGTATGCAGAGAGGTCCTTGCTTATCCTTATTGCTAGAACAAACAAGGTCAGGTAATTTTGTTATTTGCCTTTTGGAGGGTTGGAAGGGGTCCCATCTGCAAGGAGGGGCGGACAGGACAAGTGACCCCAAAACCGACCAACAGGGGTATTCCATCCCATCTGCATCATGCTCAGGACATCCCCTTTTTCTTTGATGGTTTTCTTTCTTCAATGGCTGACATCCAAAGAGGATCCTGACTGTTGGTTTGTCTCTGATCCTGATCTGAGCATTCCTGACTCTAGATCTGGAATCCAGCTCCTGTCGATTGCCAAGTCCAGTCTGGGGCTTTTCCTGATGCCTGCTGGTGATGTGATCATCATCCTGGGAGCTTGATATGATTTTGTATATACTGTATACTTTTTTTTTTCCTTTTTGTTTTTATTAAAGTAGTTTAGTTTTTTTCTAAACTCCTGAATCTCTTTAATTTCTTCCTCTTTTTTTTTTCATTTTTTTTTTTTTTCTAAAAGGGGGAAGGGAAGGACATCATCTGTCTTTTCTGATTGATCAGAAACATGACAGAAGAGTTTGATATTTCACAGCTATTTGGAAAATGTGTCTTAGCACACTGAAACTGTGCTTTTTCGAGGAGTGACTGTTTCTGCATGTGAAGGAAACACCTGCTGTTTGCCTGGGTGTATCCATATCCCCAAGTGTGATAACAGAGGAACCCGGAGGGAAAGGCAATGAAATAGTCCAGAAATGTCTGGGTCTGATTCTATAAATTAAGCCTGCTGGTACAAATTAGTCTGTTTACTCACTCATGCATTTGTCCTCTTCTGTTTGCACTTACCTCAGAAGTAACTGTTTCTTTTGGATTTGACTTAGTTTTCCTTATGCACTGTGTAGCTTGGTAACTTTGGCAGCTATGTAGTGAGGGCTCAATCCATGCTTTCCCCTTCCAGTTCAGATTTATTCAGATGTGGTATGGATGCTTACAGAAAAGAGAAGTTGCCATTTCTTAACTCACTGTTGGGTACTGGATTTTAAACAACAATCAGAGGAAACCATCTATTTTATCATGGTCGGACTGAATGATCCCAAGGGTCTTTTCCAACGTGAATGTTTCTATGATTATCTGCCAGTTTAATAATTTTAGACCATATTTTATTAAGGAAGATGAAGTGTGGTGCTAATCTCCTTGGGAAATTCTCCATTAATACCAAGCTGTTAGCACAGTCGTGGCCTGGAGCTAAAGCTGGGACTGAGCACCACTCTGAGCCTCAGAAGTGCGCCCCATCTCTCATATGGACTGGAGCTAAATACAGTGCCACAGATTCAAAGAACTGAGGAGTACTTAAAATCCAGACCTTGGCCACCATTTTCAGTTTACACCTGTTTCAATCAGGGTTTTTTTAAACTCCCTGTCAGGGAGTGTAGCGATAGGACAGGGAATAATGATTTTAAACTGAAAGAGTGGAGATTTAAATTAGATACCAGAAAGAAATTCTTTACTGTGAGGGTGGTGAGACACTGGAACAGCTTGCCCAGAGAAACTGTGGATGCCTCATCCCTGGAAGTGTTCAAGGCCATGTTGGATGGGACTTCGAACAACCTGGTCTAGTGGGAGCTGTCCCTGCCCCTGGCAGGGGGGTTGGAACTCGATGATCTTTAAGGTCCTTTCCAACTCTAACCATTCTATGATTCTATGAAGACAAGATATGGGATGTCACTGGGAATGGGCAATTGGGAACCATGGTTGGAAAATGACCTGCTAGTCGAAAGTGCCAGGGCAGAACTGTAGCACTGAACGTAATGGCATGCATTTCTTTAAATTTCTTAAATTTCTTTCTTTCACATTTTCTCCCAAATTTTGAACTCTATTTAAGCAAGGTTATTGAAACTGCCTGGAAGCTCTGAACTGAGGGTAACAGAAGCCTCTGTGTTTCTGTGCATTTAAGCAAAGTTTCAAGCATTGCTTCATGCAAAGCTGTCAGTCTCATCTAAGGCAAAGCAAACCCAAGAAACTGAAAGGACATAAACAGTTTTTGAACATCACTAAAACTTGATTTTGGTAGTATTTCACATAAGTGGAGTTTCATTTCGTTGATGAAAATTGGAAAAAAGATCTAACCAGACAATAGAGACACATTTGTTGGCCTAAGACTAGACTTGTTCAAGCAATTTTGTCTGTGGATCATGCAAGCCAGCAGTTACTGAGTGCTGCAGGATAAGTGCCTAGCTCTCTGCTTCAATATTTTTGTCAAAAACACCGATTCAGTGTCAAACCAGTGGCATGATAAAACTTCTTTTATTGCTATATTATGAAATCCTTTATCTGTTGGATCTGTGCTGTGCTAGGACATAGCCATCAGCATAACCAGGCAATTTTGTTTTGAACGCTAAAAGCCAATCAAGCATTAACAAAACTCTTACTGTTGCAAGTGACAGCAACATTTGATCTTATTTCTGCCAAAATCGATACATGAAAACTCAGAAAGATAATATATTAAATTAACTAAGGCGTCCAATATTTCTCCTCTTTTCTTTCTCTTATGAACATAAAACGTTCCTCTTTACATTGTGGGCTTTTAAAGCACTTAAATGCATTTGGATTTTTTTGTGTCAAGAATATGATGTGCTATAAGCCTTTATAACATAGGAGCGCCTGTAACAGATGCTTATAGATAGCGACTATGATTTTTATTACTGCTTGGTAAAATATTACTAGCTTACTCAGCCAAAGTATCATGCTTTACGTAGAGGAATTAAGTATCATTAATTCGCTTTGTTATCTTCACTGTGACAGTGGAGATGGATGAATAGATCTTGCGCCTGAGCTGGCAAATACCCTTGACAATATTTTATTTACATGCTGGTTAAGGACAACCTAGTGTTGGAGAAGAATCATATGGCAATGTGAGCTAGGAGAAAGGAAAAAGAAAAACCAAACAGCTTGACTTGAGATACTGTTGTTCCTTTCAGTCTTGCCAGACGCATACACTGTAATCATTGTAAAAGCTGCTCTTTGACTTCACTTAAATACAGTAATTACATATTGCTGTTACCCCAAAGAAAAATGCCGTGAATCTTCTAATCATATGGAAGACATAAAAAAATAATTAACTTAGAAGGCCTCATTTGAGAATGCTAAACTGAGGTATGTGTCCTGTGCTTAGTCATTAGTATGTATCTATAAATCCAGGCATAAAAAACTGAGAAATGCTAATGCACCCATGAGGACACATCCAAATCGTGTAAAGATAGCTTTACATAATGCATTTATCTGAGAGAGATTAATAGATCTCAGTTTCTTTTCCTTCTGTATTAACATACTTTGGTTGACTATGCTATCCAGCCACCTTTCTGTGTGAATGGATGTAATTACTTTATTGATGTTCTAATTACCATCAGATTGTATTGTTGTTCAAGGACAGATGATCACAAAGGACTGTATATTTGACAACAGACTTAAAAACCCATTCTCTCCGTGTTGATTTCATATATGTTATACCTATCAGGAGATGCACAGAATCTGCTGTCATCTTTTGTGCTTTTGGGAAGCTGCAGTTTGCAGGAAAGCTGGATTTCAGGGTAAATCTTTGGCATGTAGGCTTGCATTGTTGCTTTATCCCTTCATTTTCTCGTTTCTTGTCACCTCTGTTTTCCCAGATACTCTAGAAACAGGGAAAAAAAGCCAAAATATGCTTTGATCTGATATGGGTGTTTTGTTTGTTTTGTTTTCCCTCCTCTAAGCTGCAGCTCCTGGGTAATGGAGTTTTGAGGCCCTAAAAAGATGTCTCAGTCCTGGATGGGAGCAATTTCTCTTTGCTCAGTGGAACCTGGTTATGAAAATACACACAGACTCCTTTCAGGGCTAGTTTTGCCATTGTATATGATGTTAACAACCATTTGTCCTTCCACATCGAAGTCTGGTTCTAAAGAAATGTACGTGTGGGCTTCTGCCTGATTGGCACTACAGTTGTCCTGCCAGGTGATACGGTAATTCTAAGATCAGTATTAATGAGCGTGGAAACAGGACCATAGCTACACGATGCTATCAGCAGGTTGTGCTTCCCTTGACAATGGATGACAAATTATCCATGTCAGGTATCTTCACTGATTTGCATGGATACATGCATGGCTTTGTTTCCAGTAAAGATGTCTTCCAGGTTTGCAGTACTCTACCGCAATGAATAACGCAGATGTAATGCCATGCAGCCAAAGAGAGTGGCCACTTCTCCTTTTTTTGGCAACGTGATTTTGCAGTATTAATGTACTTATAAATACACTATTTAAAATGGGAAATTGAAAAAGAATTCCTGTTAAAATATAAAGGTTAATAATGCCCAAAGAGAGCTTGTGGAAAAAATGAAAGTACTGCACTCAAGAGCTCTCTACTGTAATTGCCCGGATAACCTAGGGCCAGATGATATCAACAATACCAACATTGCCTGTGCCAGTGAACACCTACCTCATTGCATAGTCCCGCTGAAGCCAACAGCACTGCTGGGAATGCTCAGCCTAATACTGTCAGAACTGCCTTCCTGGAAAGATTTTAAGAAACTTCTAAATGTCATTGAAGCTTTGTTAATCCCAGAGCCACCTTAACCAGCAATGCCTGGGGAAGATTTGTCTAAATACAGCCACTATAAACCTGACTTTAGGTATACTTTATAACTAAAATTGGATTAATAAAAATATTTCTGGCACGTAAATTGCAGATGATCATGCATCTGCAATTTTTATTTCTTATACTGCTAGGGGTAGGCCGAAACTACACAGGTTTTTCAGGTTCTCTGGCAAATTTCAAATCACTCAAATTTGCCCAATCATTTTGGGTCAATATCAATGTAGTGTGAAGGAGAGACCACAGTGATTGAGCTAGATTTGAGTGAGGGCTCAGGCTTGGGTGAATCTGAAACTTACTGAAACTGGAAGAAAAAAATAAAAATTCTCTAGGAGAATTATAATGGCCTGTATAAACATCTACTACCCAATCTACTACCAACTACTGGTGTTCCGAGGTGTATCCAAGTACATCTGTAATTTAATTAACATGGAGAGAAAGGCTGAGAATTAAATATAAAGTAAGATGATATGAGGCTTGCTCCACCTAGAAGTTTGCAGAAAACTGACCGCACGTTTTTTAATAACTCACCTAGTCACTGATTTGCTCTTACCTTCAAATAGAAGTACTGTATTTGTGTTAGCATTATATGAAATACTTACCTCTTCCTCTTTTTAAAGGGAAGTTCAAGTTCAAAGTTGTCAGACCTAAAATGTCAGTAATCCTATTTAGAAGAATTCTCTGTGGCATGAAGTCTCACACCAAAAGCTACAAAGTGAATATAGCCACCCTGAAAAATAGCACTTGCAGCATGAAAGGCCACTTCAGCATGTTTGAGTGACATAGTCAAGATTTCTTTGATCCCTTTGTTTCCTATAAATATGAAAATTCCTAGATCTACAACAAAAACTATCCAGTAAAATCAGTGGGATACCATCGTCTTTTAGGGAAACTTCCTGGAGATCATTTAGGTTTTTCTTTTACCACTGGTAACCAGGCTGGTTATATTGCTACCTTAATCCTCGTCTTTCTCAGGAACCGGCAGGAAGGCAGTCTCCCTCGTTATTTACCACAGAAGAGAGACTGTGCAGAAAGCAAAATAATGCTGTGATCTGCATGTAGGTACTCATGAACTGTGGCCAGATGTGTGTTTTCCAGGCTCAGGAGCCCCAGCAATCCATTTCAATTAACTTCCCCAAAATATGAACAGAAATAAGCTAATTAAATTTAGACTGCATTTTCACTAGGAAGAGTTTTTCTGTCTTTCTGGCCCTTCTCTTCTTGGAGAGGCAGTTTCCTTTCAGTGAATCAGCAGTGCTGAAAAAGTCTATTCCCTGCTTTCTTATTTTTTTTACTTTACGCTGTCTTGTATAAAGTGGATTAGGTCTAGGAAAAAGGAGCTAGATTTTTGGTTGGTTGTGGAGTTTTTTGGTTTGGTGTTTTTTTTTTTGTTGTTGCTGTGGGGGGTTTTTGTGGTTTGTTTGTTTGTTTGTTTAGTTGGGTTTTGTTGTTGTTGTTTGATTGGTTGTTTTTTTTTTTTGGTTTTTTTTTTAAATAGCAGCCTGGAGGAAGAGGTTTTGAACACCTGCTGTCTCTTGATGGAGTGTCACAATTTGACTTTCTGAAGTCTTGACATTCTTTCCATTTTCTCTCCTCTTTTTGTGTCAGGCTAATATTTGTACCTTTTGATACACAGACATCCAAAGGGATTTCTGGGCCTTAACCCCAGTATTGTCAGGCCATGTTAGTTTTGATAAAACCAGACACTTTTGCAATTGCTAAATGCTTTGAAGAAAAAATTAAATCATTTTTTCCTCCCCTTTTCCCCTTTTTGGGATTTCAGGCCCCTTAACACTTCTCCAGGAGAAGGAAGAAATTTAAAAAAAAAAATTAAAAAAAAGATAGAGGAACAACTTGCTGCTCTCTTGAGCCTTGAATAAAGCAGAGCAAGGAACACAGAATACTTATGTGCCTGATAAATGTCTGTGTTGCTGAAAGCTAAAATTCTGAAATGGCAAGACAAGACATGGAAGCATTATCTCACATAAAGGATTATGATGTACACTTGTTTCAGTGAAAACAGATTGTTAGGCTGACTTCAGGCTTTGACTTGCCTGGGAGTTGATTAAAATGACATATATGTAGTTCATGAGATGAAAACCAGAAATGATTTGTTCTGAAAAACCAAAAGCAATTAATAACAATTAATGAGAAAGGTTTACTGAGATGAATCCCTTCCACATGAATCCAGTGATGTGGGACTACTTATGGAAACCATTTCACCAGCCTGTAAAGAGGCCAGAACCCCACTGGAGCGATGAAGCTCTGGGGATTTTAATTCTGGGAAAATTTTTTGTCAGCTCCTCTTCAGCTTACATCTGGATAACTGCCCAGACAGAAACTGGTTGATAGGAATCTGGGAAGAGGTTTTGCTAATCCTGCACTTTGATTTATGCCACATTGAGCCACTACCTTGTTTATCTATGGAACAGTATGTGCTATTTTTCCCTCCATAACTTTTTAAGTATTGCTTTTAATTTGAGACAACAAAGAATAGGGATGCTTCAGAACATGTATGAAATAGCATTGAGACCAGAAATGTGAGATGTGAGAGAGGGAGCGAAGCCATGGCTTGAGTCAAATAATGGAAACGTAAGTGACACTAAAACAGAACAAGAAAGGACCAGAAACAGGGAGACGTACAAATTCTGGTCAACAGCAAGGACCCAGAAAACTCCTGGAAATGGTCTGTCAGAAGCAGAAGGAACAGAAATAAAAAGAGAGAAAGCAGCAACAAAATAAAAAGCTTGGAAGAGGTTAGGTTTTCCTGGTGTCTTCTTCACAGGATGGGGATTATGGGTAATGGGGCAGAAAAAGCAGGGAGTGAGCAGTTCATTTTGAAGTAGATCAAAGGCACCGATTTTGGGCAGAGTAGGATGTGTCAGGGTTGTGACAGGGTTAGAATAGGGGCCCTGAACTACTTTAAGGCATGCTCGAAGCTCTGCAAAGTGTGGGAAACTAATGTACTGCTAGAAGTTGCCCAAGAAAAACTGCTGTGTGTCGACTCTTTAGGAATTTATGCCAAACTGAGCAGAGAAAAGCAAAAGTATCTTTAAAATTCAGTTTGCCATTTTCAAAGCATAACATTGTGTTCCAGAAATACTGAAACTTCTCGCTTCTACGTTTTCACACAGAACTTATTGGCTCTCAATCACAATAAAGCATTTTAATTTTACCTAAAAGCTGGTCTAATTAAAAAAAAAAAAAAAAAAGGAAAAAAAAAAAGAAGAAAACAACCTTCAAAAAATTGAATAGCACCAAAAATCATAGCATAGTGAGAGGTTTCTGTCTTTTTAATTAATCTCCTGACTAAAATAAAAAATGTTGTTTAGATTCATCCACCAAAATAATAAAATCCATTATTCCTCCAGATCTAATTAGTTCTGGACACAGGTACAGATTTTCTCCCCTTTTCCATTTTGGTTTCACCATTCACCCACACAGTACCTCTTGATCTGTCAATTTTTCTGAGCCTTACCTTAAGAAAGATATAGTTACTGTTGAAAAGTCTATTGTAAAGAAAAAGATTGATCTAATACCAACAGAGGTATTAAACCTCAAGGAAATGAAAGATACCCATTGATATAAAATAGAGAAAACATTTTCTGTGCTGATAAATTGTAAAAAGAAGAGTTCTATTTACTGCGTCTGGCCAGCAGTCTCCTAACATCAAGGCGTACGCTTCAATGCTGCATCCAGGCAGACTTCAATGCTACTGAGAAAAGCTTGGAGTTTTAGACCTTAGCCAAGCAATCAGTATGTCATTAAAGCGACATCTCTCATACTTGAGACAGCTGTACAGGTTACATAAATTTTCCTCTAGAAGAGCTACTAAAACTACCCAGGGCAGTATCTAAAGTTTTCCCTGCCCAGTGTTATAGAGTTAGACCGGTTTTCTGCTTTACAGAACATCACAGTTTTCTCTTTAGCTGCTGTCTCCCAGCTGAGCCCTAACTACTGGCTGTAGAGATGCTCTCATTTGCTTTATGCCTCGGTGAATGCATAAGCAGAACAGCTCCAGCAGGGAGGGAAGGGAACTGTGTACTGGGTCAGGATTTAATTTGCTGTTCTTAGTGGAGAATGAGGATTTGTCTACATGCAAAAGTTGCCTTTTTGTAGTGGTGCTTATGTGGTAGGGAGCTACTCTGCATCCATATGCATGTACTTCCTTCTGTCACTGGCAATATACCACTGCAAGAGTTTTATTTAGTGTGAAAGAGCTTAGAGACTCCAGTAGTGTGCTGTTGGTAGCAAATAACAATTAGATATCGGTGCACTTGAGAAACTTAAATGGTTGCCAGGCTCAGCAAATCTGTGAAAGGGCAAAAGGCCCTGCAAAATTTCCCCCCTTCTGCCCCAAATGAAAATAGTGTCTTTTTTCTTTCTCTTGTTGTTATAATCTGTCATACACATGTGGCTAAGACTAGGACCAGGGACTGGAGTGCTCTGCTAAATCTGGCTGAAGTAGTTTCGTACACAAGCAACCCCTGTGTTCTCCCTGCCCTTTGGCAAGAAGTTGCTGCCTCTGTAACTGGATTACTAGAGAGGAACATATGCAGCATTTCAGCTATGACTGCAGCAGCAACTTGTATTATCGCAAGTATGTTGTCATTGGCTTCTCAGACTAATTAGGCCAGAGAGGTAAGACCACACTGGTAAAAGAGCCTGCAAGTGGGAATGGCCAAGATGTTAGCACACGTTTGCTTTGTTGCTTTTCTTCAGGTGTGTGGTGTGTCAGAAAAGGAGCAGGGATGTCAGCAGGCTACGGGAATGTCTTTAAACACTTCAGATAGTTTCACCAGAGCTCAAAAGTCAAGACCTAGACTTTATCCTTGTGGGCTTGATCAAATTGCCTATGGTTTCAAGGTCTTTCTTGAAGATATTTTTTCCTGAAGTGCTATTTTTTTAAAGTAAAGTGGGAACATTAAAAATTGGAATTAAAAACATCACACGCAAAGGAAATTTGCAAGTCAGTTCAAACCCGTCTCTATCAAACCTCGCATAAAACAAACAGTAAGCGTAATCGCTAAATAATTGTGTTCCCCTCCCAGTACTTTTTGCTGACTTTTTTTCCTTTTGTTCTCTTCCTTTAACAGAGTAAGAATTCTTCACTCATTTTGCATTGTTTGAAAATGAATGTTAGTCAAAAACACCAGTGCAAAATTTTGAAGTCCATGCAATACTTCTCTATACCCAATATCATCTTGGAGAATGACCCATCTCCTTGTGCCTTCTCTGTTGGCTGACCTGATAATTTTAGGACAGCAGGAATCTGTGACCCAGTGGTTTATGATTTGGACAACAGCAAAGGATGAGTGTATAACCTCTTATGTATAACCTCTTAGACTTTATTCTCTCCTTTAGAAGGGAAAAGTAACCATAGAAAGAAGACTACCAACTTCCCTCCTGTTTCCTGTCCCTAAAAAATCTTGGATAGAGTTCATGTATTTGTCATTGCCACCATATTCCAAAGACATGTTGTGCCAGGCAGAATTAAGTAGGAAAAAAACTAATAACTTGTTTCTTCCTTTTTAGAAGTTACATGGCTGGAAATAAGGGTCATTCCGGTATAATACATCCCTGATAACCTTGATGTTGCTTGTCCCAGAGCAGATGTGATTTTTTGAGAGACTGGGCTGAGTGTGACAGGACAAATTGCTAGGATGGTGTTGAAAATCTGGTAATGGGTTGTAGGAACAGCTTTTATTTTTCAGACAATTTACAGAGAAACAGCTGCAACTTTATCTGCTGCCAGTAACTGCACAAAGCAGTGCAGTAGGGAAACAACCCCAGCATGGACTGTAGGTCACAAGAACCTCTCCTCTTGGCCATGAGCAACAAAGCCAGGGTCTGAACTGGCAGAGTCATGGGCTCAAATGTCTGTGCAATTAAGATATTTTGCAGAGTTTTTTGTCCTGGTATAATAAACCTACACACAGCTTTTGGAAGTGTGGACGTAACTCTTCCCCCTTCTACATTCATTGTGGAGTGGTGAGATGGGTTTGTTTTTCCCTTTCAGATACCTTTCCTCTGATGCAGCACAAAAGGAGTCAGTGGGGATAATCCCTTGGGAGCACAGTATTCAGCACTGATTTGGCAGGTGTTGTTTTGCCCAGGTTTAAGAGGATTAGACAAAGTAACCACCCAGAGCACCTGGATGGACGTCTCCAATATCAGTGATCTGAACCTTCTTGCACAATGCTTGGCCTTTTAGTCACTCCTTTATAACACTGGGGGCTACTTCTCCTTCATCCTCTCTGCTGAGTCCAAGGTTTTTCAAAAAGTGGGAGTGGGAGAGAGAGAGAGAGCAAGGTGTATTGAATTCACTATCAACGTGTTTATTGATGTGCACTTCAGCTTCCCAACTTTTCCCTTCTTTTTCAAATCTGCTCTTGCTTGTAACGTTTAAAAATACACCATGGACAAACCATTTAAAGGCAACAGTCAGAATGCCAGCAGAAAAATAAATAGGGAAGTAAGAGAAATGTAGAGGTTTATCAATTCTGGGCTGTTTATTTATTTTTAATTTAATTTGCATTTGGATTGGAAAGTGTGTGTAATCATGTGGAAAGTGAATTAAGACAGCTCACTTGTAGGTGTTAAAGAGAGATACACCTAATTTTCCTGAAGGAGGTGGCTGTTGAGAGATGATAAGGCAAAGCACGCTTCCAAGCTGGAGTCCAGAACCTCTCTGTAGGCTTTTGCAGGGGAGCAAGGGCAGATCCCCTTCCAGACTCAGAAGCAGCAGAAAAAGGAGCCTAGCTTTGCATCATCTGGAGAAAGGTCTGCCATGAAGCACAGAGGCAAGGAGGAGCCTTCTTTCCTTTCTGTTTTCTTTCTTTGCTTCCCTCTAAATCTTCTACACTCACTCCTGCTTTCCCCTCCAGCTCTGCTGCTGCTGCACTTCACTTGCTGACCTGGCAATGCTCAGCTGGCAGCTGTATCAAGCAAAAGCCCGAGAAGAAGGAGTCTCTGAGACCACATCTGCAAAAACTGCCCTTGTGGTTTTCATCTGCTTTATAGGAAAGGAAACTGGTATTATTCAATCAGTTTTCTGAACTCATGAATAGGTAATGAGTGTGACACTGCAGCTCTTGCTTAATGTTCATTTCAGAAGTCAGACCTGTTGACATAAACGCACCAAAGGACAGAGTGTTTAACAGGTAACAGGTTCTCTTAAAGCCTTGGCAGAGAGGAAAATATTTTCTTGGTATGTTTTTTTCCCCCCTCAAAAGCATGAAAAAGGAAGCTGATTGAAAAAGGTGAGTTTAGCAGACAAACAAATGAAGGATTGAGCCCAGGGCAAGAGATGAAACAATTCCCACTGAATGTATTTCTTGGTCTAGGTCAACCCTTTCAAGCAAACATGTCAGATGCTTGAGGCAGGATATACCTCCTGTATCATATATGGGAACTGGGGTTTAAAGCAACTTTGATTTGAAAGGCTTGAGCGTTAGGCCAGGTTCAAGACTGCTAGTGTGAAATGATGACTACAATAAATAGCAATAATGCCTTTCATGCAGGCGTTTGTTATTCCAGCTACTTGAGTAAACATCTTGTTCCATCTGATTTCAGCCTGGGAATTGAACCTGAACTCAGGTTATATTTTGTTTTGCCTTCCTTATCCCTTAGCTTCATACTAATGGTGGAACTGGTGCCTTGAGGCTAAGTCTACACAGTTATTTATTGTGGCACATAGTAATTAGGCATCTGACTTGGCAACCTCAAGCCTGCACAAGGTACCTCCATTTGATATATGGAGTATGAGTTGTCTCAGAATGGGGAAAAAAGGCAGAGGATATACTGAGTGGGAAATATCAGCCAGATTTCATCGGTCATCAGCTAGAGCAATAAAGATCCTCGAAAGGTTTTACTACTCATCAGGGAAGTTATGCACATTTTCTTGAAACTAAAAAGGTACAGTAGGAAAGACTAGGAACTTAACTTCTAATTCAGCCTTGACTTTTTTCTGGCTTTTGTTAGTTTACTTAAACCATCCTGGAGAACATTTCCCACCCTTGTAACCTGCCTGCCTATTCTCAAGCCACTTTTGATTTAAATTTCATGTGTCAAGTTCTGCAGGTGTATCTCCTTTAATTATTTTCATGAATTCTCCAAATCTGAAACAATGGAATTAAAACTGCCTTGTATCAGCTAGAGCATCTACTTTCTATTAAATTTAAATATTTTGAACTTTTCTTGGTATAATAAATACACTTCAGTTGAAAAATCATTCTGAGGAAATACTTCATACAAAAAAAGATATTGAGTATCTAGTTTTTAAAATGAAATGCTAAGAAAGCTAACATTTTGAAATGCTGTAATTGTAACAAATACATACATATATTAATTTTATTTTTGGTCAGGCACCACTTTGGTAAAAACTTCCAGGTAGTCATAACTTTGTTATGAATTCATAGTAATAATAAAAGATTCTTTTTTCTCATAGTTCTTTTAAACTATATGAAACATTTTTGGGAAAAGCTATTGAAATAATAATGGTGATTCTATAAGCAAATATATAAATTGCAAAAGTGTCGAGTGGGCATTTTTATTGCTTGTTGCGTTGTGGGTCCTTCTTTGGTCAGAATTGCTGACAGTGAGAATAAGTGTGCGTACAAAACGAATGCAGGGTTATGTGCACAGCCAAGGCTATAGTTGAATGGGTAGAATTTAAACTTTGCTAAGCATGTTGTAGGTATTCAGAGGAAGTCTTCTAGCTCTGATATTAGCCAAGCTCATAGGATGAATTAACTATAGTGGTGTTGGAGAAGGTGGTGGTCTTGTTGTGGGGGCTTTTTAAAGGAATGCGAATTTTTATCTTATTTGCCAAATAGGAAGTGAATTGGCTGGGTAAATTTGGCTCTGTGAGGAAGTGAACATACCACATTTACTTCTGAAAGGGCACTTTTGTTCCTGAACTTGAAACACTGTTGAGTTCAATGACAGAGCTAGTGTATATAAATGTACATTTCATGTCCCCTCAGTGACTCCACAGTGGGGCTGTTGTGAGGCAAAACCGGGGGGCCCAATGCAGAACAGTATGTATGCTTGGGCTGTCATATATCATTATCTATCAGTGTAAGCATGGAAATTGAGTGAGAAACAGCGGTGTTGTGGTCTTGCCTTTAACGCCGACTTGGTATGTGGCCTGTCTAATTAACCTCTTTAGATCTTACTTTCTTGGGCTCTAAAATGAGGCTAATAGTAATTATTTACCTGAAATGGGAGCTGTGCAGCTTAACGAGGCAGTATCTGTGAGGCTTTCAACCACAGAAGATGCTATAAAATTCATGGAAAAGAGGGTTTGAGGTGCCAAGTTAGTGTCATAAAGTACACGACATATAGCTTTTATAACAATGGGTGACAATCTGTCAGCACTGCAGAAGAAAAGGTGCTATCATTAGCCAAAGTCTCACATCATCGTTAATTTTATATTGGGTCTTATGTCTTCTAAACCAGGGGTGGAATCCCTGCAGACACATCCTCCCCTCAACGTCAGTGGGAATTTGATGTTCACCCTGTGGTAACCGCAGCTGGGGCAGGCTGCTTCTGTGGTACCAAGCTCTGCTGGAGGCAGCTGAGGGGGTGCAGCTCAGCAAAGTTACCCCCATAGTTTAAATGAGAGTTGTGTTTAGTCATTTTGCTGACTCTGAGCTTTCAGAATAAGCTTGTTCAATGCTATGCCCCACTTCTGATCCACAGCTAGGGATGCTGGAGCTTGGCTGGCAGCATCCTTTCACTGGCAAAATGCATGAAGGAGCACCAGCAGGGCTCCTGCTCTGCCTTGTGTGTTTCCTTCCTGGCTAACACCAATGTCACAGTAACATTAACCAGGGCAGAGAAATGAAATTAGCCCTGAAAATGTTAATGGTATACAAACTTTGCTTTACTGATAGGAATATTTCCTCTATGTAAATGTAATTTTTAATATAAAAGCTGTGTAGACCAAAAGAATTTACCTGGATATGTTTCTTGCTGGTTTGCGGTCAAACAGAAAAGCCAGTATTCCTTATAATTTTTCACGTCTGCCATGGGAAAACCAAAAGGTTCCTCTACCACTAGTTCCTTTACAGCAAGAACATATGGCTCTGTGGTTTCATGTGAATTTTAACGTGCTGTGCTTTGCTCGCTCCTACCATCCTTTTCCTTTACCTGCTTTCTAACTGGTGTGTGAAAAGGAAGATTTTCTTTTCCCTCTCTCTGATACAATGCTGAGCTGATAAATGTTTTGAAGACAGCAGCTTCAGTTCAAATTTGAAGTACTGCTGGGGCAGGGTGAACCACGATGAATTTTAAATGCCGTTTTTGTAAAGATGCATCCAATTCACTGTAGGTCATCTGAACGCTTTGAGAGTGTTGCAGCTTCTCACAAAAAGAGGAAGAGGAGGGTGGAAAGAGGCATCTGCAGGAAAAGTGTATGATGATGTTTGTGTTGCACAGTATAATTGCCATAGCCAGATCCCCATCAGGGATATGATGTGAAGCTAGGAACCAGGGTGGGAATCACCTCACCTAGAGGAAGAAAATTGGTCACCTATTTCTGTGCAGGTAGCCCAAATTTCCTTTCAGAAACAATTCATTTGACTGACTTCAGCATCAGCCATAAAAGGAATTAGGACATAGGAAGAATCTTTGGTCACTACAGACACATAGGACTTGACAAAGGAGAGCCCAGTCATGCCATGGAGATCTCAGGTGAATCCAACATGGGACCTGCACTGGAGACACAAGGAAGCAGATTTTTTTCATACCATTTTAGAAACATTTTAATTAACACATTATCAGGGGATGGTAGTGTTATGGGCCAAGGGATGTGGACTTCCTCAGAAACTCCCAGGTCAGGAGGGTGACAGACACGTGGGGAATATGTGTGGATGCCTTGCACAGCACCAGCTGCTAAGAGTTGCTACACATCTGTGTAATAAATCTGCTGTCTTTGGGTGAGTATCAGTACTGGCTGTGTGATTGGGAAGGGGCCACACAGAGCCACCCTGTCCTGTCACTGGAAGGAGCTTGGTAGCCCACTTTGCTAAAGAGGGAGAGCAAGGGAATTTCACCCATCCTGCAACTCCTTGTCCTTATATACACCAAGTAGGGTTCTTCTCTTCTTCACTTCTCTTCTGGCACTGTATTTTCCAAATTAGGACACTGATCTGAAACCAACTCAAATAAATAGGAACACTTCATATAGTAGTATAATTTGAATGAAGTCTTTACTGCATTTTCTTCTCAGGTTTCCTCAAAATTCTCTTGTACTAAATTCTTAAATCTGGTGTCTGATTTCTTGTTAAAAGCCCTGGGTAAAAAAGACCAAAACAAACAAACAAAAAAACCCCACCAAGCGTGTTTTCCTAACTCAAAGTCAAGAAACATGTAATTTTTTTCTAGTTAGGGTATTTGTTCAATTTTTCCCTTCTTTACTCTCTTCACAGATTAAGATAACCCACCAAAACCAGCCTTTTTGTTTTTATTGGACATTTAGAATGTGCATTCATTCCTAGGATAATTTTATTTAATTTGATCTAAAAGTAACCTCTCTTTCATTATACAAATAACTATGAAGGCTTTTCCTGCAAGTAAGTGCATGAATACTATCTAAAAATAGTGTTGTCATTCTTGATTAGGAAATACAGCTACAGTCAGGCCAAAAGCTAACAAAATGGCTATCTTCAAAGAAGCGGAGGCTTTCTACTTTTTTGACCCTGGTCAAAACCCAACAAAGAATAAGTGGTCTTTTGCTCTGTGTGTGTGCCACAAGCTTTCAAGCTTTCTTGAAACCTTTATAATCTAACAGAATAGTTCTGTATGCTGAATATCCAGGATATGTCATTAAGCACAAAGCAGGGAGAGCTTTAAGTCTGAATTGCAGAGTGCCAAATTCTGGTTTAATTATATTACTTGGCATAACATCTGGCGGAGGATGGACATAATTATAACCCTCCTCTTCTTTAATCCCCTTTTTCTTTCCCTCTGTTCCCCTCTCAGCTCTCACCAGAGCACCAGTCTTGTTAAGAACTGGAATGTGTCTCCCAAATGGAGACCTGGGTTTGTGAAGACAAACTAACTGTCGAGATTTTTTTTTTTTTTCTCATTTGCTGCATGCTGATTAATGCAATATGGGTTTGAAAACATCATTTTTTTTTATTGCTGATAGACTCTAGGTCTCATCTGGAAACAAAACAGAATATATGGAGGAGGGAATTAGTTGGTGTTTTTCACAACTGCTTTGAGGTATTAAGGAGCTGTGGGCTACCTACTTTATGGTTTTATTTTGCCAGCCATCACTGCAGTATCAGTACGTGTACTGTATAAAACAGACTAGGAGAACAAAAACCATAGCAGACCTCATGAGGGTTTGACTCATCAGCTTTTCTTCTGCTTACAGAAAGTTTGGTCTGGATGAAAAATATTGTCTCAAAGTACCCAAGGGAGGCTTCCAATTCTGCTAGTCTAGTTGGAGATTTTAGAACTATTAGAGAGTAAGGCATTAAGAAGTGTCTTTTTAAAATACACATTTAGATACCTAGCTATTAGTTATTTAGAAAAGTGTCAGGGAAGAAACCTTTAATGAGTTAGCAATTGGATTTATTTCCTGCAGCTTTCATTCAGTGTTAACAGAGTGTCTGAGATGTCTTAAGATCAACATACAAAAAATGGTCCAAACCACAAGAAACAGCAACAAGGAGAAATACATTGTTTCTTTCCAGAATTTCTTATTGTGAAGTCTTTGTTTTATTCATGATTTATCATCTAGTTCTATGCTCAGAAAATAATTAATCTTTCACGATTTTTTATATCAGATATCCATACTGCATGGCTACTGGATTTTGTTTCATAATTCCTAGCCTAGAAGCCTTAAAAATTTAGGTTCTTTCCTTTCATTGGCTACTACCAGCACTAGTGATTATACAGACCATATTAGAAAGACAAGTATCAAATTTAATGCAGAAGTAAAGCAAAAAAAATTTAACTTTAGAAATACTAACTTTTTTTTTTCTTCTTTAAACATGTCTACTAGCTTTGCTTCCAGCAGAAGTCCATGCATGCTGGAATTTCCCAAAACACGCCAAGTAAATCGGAGTGGAGACATGGAATGAAGACCATGTTTTAATCAAGTCAGGTTTACCTGCAAGCCATTACTTTGAGGTAGGCTTAGCTGGGCTCAACTCAGGCTGCTAAAGGATGAAGGAAAGGATCAGTGAGTGATTCATCTACCACAGGTCCTCTTGGAGCTATGAGCTGCTCAGTATTGCCTCCCAGAGAAGGACTAGCTCTGCCAGCTGACTTGCTTTTGTTGGCTAAATTAAGTTTGCTGGAACAGTAGGATTTTGTAGATGCGGCTCATTTTCATTGAAATTACTGAGGGAATGGTTACACTGGGAGATTAGTAGCCAGATACAAGGGGGCAGTGACTTTCAGAAGGCATTTTTCCAAGCTTTTTTGTGCACAAAGCTATTTAATTGAGTGATTATTATTTTATTTCATTTTATTTTTAAATATAAGTAGTGCCCTAGATTGGATGCAGCCATTTTGTATGGCTCTTCTGCCTGTTTCTGTGATTGACATTAAAAAGAACAGTCATTCTAATTGGAGGCCCAGATGGAAAAGAGACAATGCCTGTGTGATCTAAGCATCCCATCAGGGAGGATAGCAATGATACTATCAGGTCTTTGAGAAAAGAAGCTACACCCATGAGAGTGGAGGAAAACGGGAGAATGATGTAAGAGCAGATAACTGATAACGTGTCCAACCTACCAAAAAGACAGTGCTTCACAGTCCCAAAGCCTCTACTGTGATTAGCCAGCAAGTGAAGAGACGACAACAAATTTGCGCATGATGGTATTGAAAGCAAAGATTTTGAGGGGGAAAGTGGGAAAAGAGGTTTAGCTGAGCATAATAGCTAGATGTTGAAATATGGACTTCTTTTTGTTTGGTTGGTTGATTTTGTTTTGGTTTGGTTTGGTTTTTTTTTTTAATTCAGAGGCTAGTACTTTTACTTTTCTTTAATATTTAAAACTTTCCTTAACTCCTCATCTAATCAAAGTAGCATCACACAAGGGGTGTATAAGCAATTATACAAATTTCTGGGTTTTTCCTCTTGAAGCTGGGACGTCCTTGCCCATTATTAATAAAAGTATTAAGTAAGTAAATGAAGAAAGCTGAGCTGCGCAAAAGCCGAAGGCTGGCTGTGTGCAGCACATGCTTCACCTACTTCTGGGCTATGTTTACTTTGCTTCCAGGAGCAGTCTGCTGACAGGTTTATTTCCCAAGTAGAAGTCAAATCCTCAAGTTGGAGATGTGTAGTGAATTGAAAGTGCTGTTTTCTGGACAGCCATCATTGCTTGTCTATTAGGAGATACACAGAAATACAATAGCAAAAGAATTATTCTCTTTGGCATCCCATGAATCAGTAACATCTGGATTCCAACTTCATCCCTTTGTATCTCTTGCTGCCTTTATTATTTTTTTTTCTCTTTTTTTTTTTTTTTCCTGGTGGGGTCAGTGCCATTGCTGTTGTTTTAATTGCAGCTGATGAGTCGTGAGCTTTTTGGAATCATTAGTGGTTCCAATGAGCTCTAGAAACAGAATAGTATCATTTCTGCCTTGCTGTTCTTAGTCTCCCATGAAAGTGAAATCTATACAGAACTTAATTACATTTTATATTTTATGTGTTGTTTTAACTGAACTAATATTTACAAATGGATTTGATAAATATCAGTGCATTTAAAGGAAGGACCCCCTCTGTGTTGTCTTTCAAAGTTAGTGAAAAGACATGGGAAAGAATGAGTTCTTTAGGAAACTTTAATTACTAGCTGATTTCATTGACCTGCTAGGCTGGTGGCATCTGCCCCCCAGTCTTTTTCAAATCATTCCTCTGTCATTTGGATGTTTAGGGATCCATTATTATGTGGTCATCATAATTAGAAATTATAATGATTATAAGTTAGGGGTTTCTGCTGGAAAGTGTTTTTCTCATTCTGGCCAAAGGCAAAATGCAACCCTGGATTTCTGTTCCCTTCTTTGTACTAAGGGGATGAGATTTGTGGGTGAGTGTAGGAGGAAGAACAGCAGCTGAAGGGGCATTTTGTGGAGTCTTTTTGAAAGCCCTGACTCACATCCTTCTGTTAGAGGACATTCTGGTTCCTTTTTCCTGGCTACAGCCTGGAGCAGCTCTCGAGCAGTAAAGGTTGTAGGTTTGGTTTCAGTTGCACTTTATGATTTCAGTTTTCTGACCCAGGCTTGTCAGTTAGTTTTGTGTTTCACCTTTGAATTCCTAAACTTTTAAACACAGTAAAGGATATAACTGCAGGCACTTAACTAACAAACTAACTAATAAGTTCATCTGATGTCTTCTGCTTCTATTTAAGGACCTGTTTACTGGAAAAAAAAGACATCTGTGCTTTGGTAAAAGCTATCTGTGCATTTTCATAACTGAATACATCTGTCAATTAAAGCATACTTTGAGGCGCTCCCTGAACTCTCTCTGACCAGTCTTCTGACCCCTTCATCTGCTGTCAGACTTCTAGTTTGAGAAGCTGATTTTCTTGTACTTTTCTTCAAACTGAATCTTCAGAATATCTGAAGGTATTACTCATCTTATGGCCACTTCATGCTGGAAACTAGGCAAATTGCCTGAAGATGGCTATCCCATTCCACTCCTAAAAGGGATAGAAAGAATAGTGAGTTCAATAAATTCTAATAGGCCTTTGGGATATGGAAAAATTCTAAGCCCCTATCCCTTCTCCAGTCCTAGATTTTTCTTATACAAGCCCAAGACAGGAGGAGGGGTAGATGCATTGAATTATTTATCATCCTTTTGCTGTCAGAGATGAGATAAAGAGATTGCTTAGTCTAGGCAGCCAGCACTGCCATGACTTCATGCTTTGTAATAAAACTTCTGACTGTTGTAGCCCATCCATAATGAATTCTTCAGTAAATAGAGAGGTCCATGACACATCAAGAATCCCTTTCCTGCCTTGGCATTCCCTGCTGCAGAGCCCTGTGCTCACATGCTGCAGAAATTGAGGTTTGTTGTGAAAAATACTCAAAAGGCCCTGCTTGTAAATATTGGACTATGACTTGCAATTTTAACTCTACCTCTTGCTTTTCTTTCTTAGCTTAGCAACAACAGCTAAGTAAAAGTTTATTTTCTGTATGTTTTAGGAAATGCAAGGATCAAAATAATTTTTAACCTGGCTGTCATGGTTTTCTACATACCTTTGTTGCTTTTTTTTTTTTATTTTATTTTATTTTATTTTCCTTTGTCACATATGTAGGGAGTTGAAATAGACATTTTACTTTAAAAATCCAGTCTCTTGCATTAGGCTAAAACGAGAAGGGGAAAAAAAAAACAACAAAACAAACACAAAACCTGCAAATAATTCTTGCTTGATAAATGAATTCATATCTTTTCCAGGAGGAGAGAGAGGAAAGCAAACCACAATTAATTTAACAAATTTTCCAGCTTAATGTTTCAGGGGAGATTGGTGCTGTTTACATAACAAAGGAACTTGCCTACCTTTATTCCAACACAGCTGCTGTTAGTTAGCCAGATGTGACCCAAGAGATGCCCTAAGCACATTTTTGTTTAATTGGGCAATGTATCTGTTTTGGGGCATGTAAGGTGTGACTGACAAACATCTGCCATGAACACGACTGTCTCTGCATTAGAAACAGGCAAATAGATTTACCCTGCTTCAAAAGCTACTGGCATCTTCTGGAAACTTTTCAAACTAGAAATGTTTCTGCCTTGAATATTCTATTTCCTTTTTTTTTCTTCTCCCAACATCCTTTATTAACACAGTCATTGACTGGAAAGTTGAAAAGCTGCAGGGGCTTTTCTGTTGGTTTTGCTTTTGCTGATACTATTATTGTTTGGGGTTGGTTTGTTTGTTTGTTTTAATATCACTCACCTTTACTACTTAACTAAAATTTACAATACCCTGGCTGTGACATCTGCTTCAACATTGCTGCAATGTATGAATTTTTCCAAGAGTTTACTTTTCTTCTTTTAAAACAAAGCTATATTGTTGTATGAGGCAAGACCTATAGGTTAGGTAACCTAAGAGTTTCCCTTATATATGTGATTTTTAAAATAATTTTCTTCAGTTGTGGTGGGGTGCTGGTTTCTAATCACATTGCTGTGCTTCTCTTTGACTTCCGTGGGAGCAGGATGCAGATGTAGCTCTTGAGGAGGAAGGGGTAGAGATGAAGGGACATTGATTTCTGTCTGGGATTAAGCAACTAATTCCACATGAGAAGGTTTTTTGATTTTGTTGCTTTGTTTGTATTATTTATTTGTTTCTTGGTTTTAGGAAAAATGAGGAAAAGGAAACTCTCACAAAACAACAATGAGGAAAAGGAAACTCTCACAAAGTGAAACAATGAGTCAAACAGTAAAATTTTTCCCAATTTTTCCATCTGTTTTTTATAGATCCTGGTTAAGTGAGAACCCGACAATATTTTTCTCAGGAAGTAAATACCAGTGTGTTTTCTGAAGGCAAATGCCTGACAGTGTCCTATTCAGACTGGAGATGGTGACTGTGATTGCAAGGGCACAGGCAGAGCAGGCAGGGATGCTCTCTTGTCCTGGCCTGTGTCTGTTTCAGTTGTGAGCCATGGGAATGGGGAATGAGACTGCAAGAATGAGGAGGCAGCTGCAGATGGAGCTGAATATACTGAAAAGATGGTGGTAGGAATCTACTGAGCAGTTCCTCTCTTCGTTGGGGGATGCTAAATTCAGCCTTGGAATCCCGTGGAAGAATGAATGAATGAACAGATTTTGATCCTAAAATGTTGCTCAAACTGTGGGAAACAGAGATAAGTGTTTCCAGAGATTGAGAGATATTCCCCGCAATTTGCAGAGATGGCGTTTGCCCAATTGCTTCTGAGGTCTGACATTTAGCAGACCCTGGTACCGTTACCCTTTCTGCTTCTCGTTTGAAGGCCATGGCACTAAACTGATGAATGAATTTTGAAAAGCAGATTTGAATGAGTTAAATTAAATTTGGCTTGGACAGTGGGATATGTTTTTGGTTTTGCTTTGTTTTGCAGAATGATTAGGAATAGTTACTAATGATAAAGCCGACATGGTACAAAGCATGCTTACCTAAGTAGAATGTTTAAAAGAATCAAGCTACTGTAGTATTGTGCTTCTATTAATTAATTTATTTAATAATTTGATTTTAAATATAAGAAATCCAGCATTCAGAGTATTGGTTTTATGCTGGTTATGTTCACCTAAATCCCTATCTTGTAGCATTACAGTTTACAGCAAGCTGAAGATTTCTGAATTAAATTTTTAGGATTGCAGTGATAGAGAGAGGCATATTTGGCATTCCCCACTGCATCAACACATTGGCTACAAAAACAAGTTTTATTGATCTCCACCTAAGTAGCTACATAAACTATTTTGGTTTTATAACTAATCCCCCTAGAACAGGTTAGAATATCCTTTTAAATAAAAGCATTTCCGGAAAGGAATGAGTATAGTTCAATTCCAAAAATATTTTCCTTCTCCAGTACCTATGAAACAGCACCAACATAAAGCCCAGAGTAACTGGCCACAAAGCAACAAGCTGGCTTATGAAATGCATGCTCTCATATAAATAGATAACCTGTAGATCCTGAGTGGTATTGTCTAGTTAATGTGTCTAGTTCACTAGTGGAATTCTAGTTCACATGCATTTCCTTCCAGATGACTCCTCTTGATAGTCGAAAGCAGCCCATGGCACACTTAGACACTGCCCTAACGCTATGCCAAATGAAAGCTGCTTCACTCTTTTGTTGTCACTTGCAGGACGTTTTGTGGTATAAATCAAACATTCCTGCTTCATATGTAAAACTGGAAGGGAATTAAACCAGCTCTATCTTTCCTGGGGAAGAATAAGATGAAAACTGTTTACCATACCAAATACCTGACAAGTAACAAAACAGCTATGACAGTCTGGAATTAATTTGTGTTGTGGTGGAGAATTTGTCCTTGTCATGCATTTATAAGTTTTACCATGGCCTTTGCCAAAATTGGAGTTTATCTGTTCAATTTGCACTCACAGATATGAGGTCTTCAGGGAAGAAGATATTGGTTGTGGCTGAAACAGCTCTGGCACAGAAGCCTTCCTGCAGCATGAACTCCTACTTACTGTCAGAGTTGAGCTACGATTCTGTTTGTTGAGGAGCTGCATAATGCATTAAATAGGAGCTGGGAAAGGCTGAGGGAAGTCTTGGCTCTTTTTGACACAAGGGCAAAAAGACAATTACATGTATACTTGTTTGATAAAAACAAGTGCTGATTCGATACAATGCTGTTATATACTGATTACCGATGCTTGGCAGCTGTTTTTTCATAGGATATAGACTTTTGATAATACCTGCATCATCTTTTAAAAAAAAAAAAGTAAATCAGTCAATATATAAAATGTATTCCTTTTTATATCAAAATGTCTTTTGGGATACCATCCTAGGACCAAAACAGATTCCCTACTATGTAAATGAATTTCCATCAGCTTGCTTGATGTATACAAAATGAAGATGAAATATTGCTAACCTTTCACAGGTTTTTCCAGTTGTTAGACTGGAAAAGGACAAATTTTTTTTTTCCATTCTTGCAGATAATATTATTATCTTGACTAAACCAGGAAGCTCTCCCATATTTTTACCAATAATTAAACCACTGATGAATTTTGAACTGATAGCAAACATTTCTATGCTTCTGTGAGTTTGCCCATCGAGTTCAGTCAAAACTCAGTTTATCTTTGAAAAAATATCTTAGATGAAAATATTTTATCTGACCTAGGTGCCAGCAAAACAACAGATCTGTCATCTTTGGAATGTTTCTTTGGAATAATAAGCCGTTATTTCAAAAGGCTGTTGCTTGTTTTTCCACTGATCTGTACATTTCTGCAAATATCTTGGATTAGCAACAAAATCTGGAATTGTGAGCAAGTTCTGGTTCAGTTTGGTAGATAAAACACTCTGCGCTCACGCAAAAGGGATCCTTGCTCCATCTTCTGTACTTTGTGGTTGTATCAACTGGTAATTTCTGGTCACACAAAGAAAGAGGGACGTCTGCACATCAACTGCATCAGCTAAAAGGAGTCAGACTTGGAAAAGTGGTAGAATTCATAAAGAAACACTGATTTGGGAAAGCTGAATTATTTTCTTTTTCTCTTTTGTTAGTTCTGTCTGTGCCCCTCAGAGGAAGGAACTGTCTGCATAACATACATATCCAGAAATTCCAAAATCAGTGAAGATTATAATTTTTTCTGTGTCTACTGCTTATCTCTTAATATAGTAGAAGTAGAAACAGACAAACTTTTTCAGCTGTAGTCTCTGAAGACTTTTCAGAACAATTATTTACCGTTCCAGCTTTTCCTTCAACTTTCATGACAATGCAGAAGTCTTGCCAAGAGCTTGAAGAATTATAGGGAATTTCTTTAGCAGTTTCTGTTTAAACTCTTATCACTACCTAATTTTTAAAATTCTGCTTTATAGCTCTCCTCAATCCACAGCGACACCAATTTCCTACAAAATGTACATCATTTTTTGTGCACAATTGATTTGATCGTGATTTCAACTGCGAATCATCAGGCTCTCCATTTCTGTTACACAGGCTACTTTTCTCTTGGATTTTGGCCTATCTCGCGTTACTCATGCTTTAGCATAGACACATAACAGCTTCTGAGCCAAGGTAGAAATGAGACTTAATACTTGCATGTGTTTTGTGGTGAAAGATACAGTGAGAAGGAAAGGAAATTAAGTAATCTCTTTCAAAAAGCATGAGAAAAAAAGTTTTACAAAGCAGTTTGTCTCTTCTGGTGATCTTATTATGTTTTCTTGATGCCAGAAGATAAATTAAATAGAAAATCTAGCCTCCTTAAAAACTTTACCATTCCAAGGAGTGTGCAAGTGTGATATAGAATAGGCTCAATTAGCATCAGCTCTGACAGTGCTGTAAAATGTATGTTCAAAATGAATCACAAAAATAATGTAATGCGTAATTTTTCTTATTACTGCCCAAAATACAATTTATTATAAAGAAATAAGCAGACCGAGTTTACTCTAATTAAAACACTCACCTGTTTTAAACAGAAGGACTGTGTAAAATAGCGACTGCTGAACTTTTGAATGTTATATTACTTTTATTAGCACCTGAACCCCATATTTAACCTAGTGAGTACAGCAGTCAGGGTAGGGGATGTAACAGGTGTTCTCTGTGTCAGCTGAGCATAAATTCCCAATGCTTTCCGGTGTTTTTTCAATACACAAGGGTAGGAAAATCTAGTAAATGAAAAAAAAGTGGAGAAATAAAGAATAGGATGGTAGGCAACAAGGAAGAATGAGGTAACAAAATTAGTAAGAACACTAGTAACATAAGGGATTCAGCTAGAGAAAGTGTGGCAACAAATATTGGAAAGAAAATAGACATAATTAATGAGCAAGTGTTGCCATGCCATTGCACGTTATTGCAGGGAACATGAGCAAAAGTGGAGAAAAGGGGGCTTCTGAGGTAGAACCTGAAGGTGGATATCTAGGATGACAAAAAAATGGTAGAATAAGGGTTTTGATTGGGATGTCAATATTGAAGGACCTGTGCAAGTCAGGAGAAGCAGGAAACAGTGTTTGAAAAAACACTATGCTTATAAGGGGATGGAAGCAATATGGCAAAGCACGGCCGAAACAGATGCTTCTGGAATCAGACTGCTTAGGGAGAGGATGGTAAAGTAGTTCTCATAGACAGACTGCACCGCTATTGTTATGAAATATACAAGTTAATTAAGCAGAAATAAATGGGAGGATAAAAGTAGGTCTGTAACTAAGTATGATCAAATTGGAAATCCTGCTCTTTGGAATGGAGAAAAAGTCCTTGAAGAGGATCTGCCAAACAAGAGGTGCTTGCCCCCACCCAAGGGAGCACGTAAAACAGAGATGGCTTTGAGTTGAGAGGGCCTCTGTGGGAGAGGGGGAAGCAGTGAACTGGGAACTCACAGGCAGGAGCAAAATATTTTCAGACAAGAGCAAAATGTTTTAGAGACCATTGCAAGAGCTGTCTGGGAGAAGAGAGGACTGAGGAGAAAACGGGCTGTCAAGCAGCAGGGAGGGGGAGCCAAGCTGGGAAGGCAGCATGGAAATGGCAGAAAAATTTTCAAGAAGCTGAAAGGAAAATTGCATGTTGCAGAAACATTTCAGCAGGTGGATGTGCCTGGACACAGCCAAGTGCCTCCTTTAGTCCTGGGTTAAGAACAACAAACTAAGAGGGTTAAGAAGGATGTTTAAGGACTCTGGGATTTCTCTGTTATTACAGGGCTAAGTAGCTGAGGCTCTGGGGCATCACTGGTGGGAAACAGAGGAATGATTAAAACACCTAAGGAAGAGCCTGCTGTACCAAGACTTTTGAGTTCAAAATGCTTTGAAAGAACATCAGTCACTCTAAAGCATTTATATACTAGCAATGTCCTAAAATTACAGGTAGAAAAGCCATCTGGTGTTTATTTTAGGAAGAACAGAAAAAGCCTTCAAGGCAAAGGGCTGTGTGTTCAAAAGGGTTATGAAATCACTGAAATAGAAATCAGGAGTTATGAGTTAAAGTAATGCAGAAGAACCTGACCAGGAAATTAAACTGCATCACAGAATGTCAGGATGAGGTGACAATAGCTGCATCATATTGAACTGGACACTAAAATGGCAAAAAAAACCAGCAAAAAGCTTGTCAGTGATGTATCTGGGATAAAAAAAAAAAAAAAAAAAAAAAAAAAAAAAGTGGGCTGCAGGTGTTACTTATGACCTCACATTAAAATGCAGATTTTTAGCAAGGGGAGAGGTTGTTGAGGTTCTCGGGTATCCCACCTGACAACCAATGGTGGGACAGCTGATGAGGTGGAGACTTGTTCAAAGTAGAAGCAAACCTGCAACAATTCACAAGAGAAGACAGGGAATTACTTCAGTAATTTGGTCCTGTGTTAGAAGAAGCTCTGAAGGAGAACATTGAGCTTAGATGTACAACTCAGTTACAGGATGTCAGCTGGAGTATCTCAGGAGCCTGGGTGTGTGTCTGTAGCCAGCTCTAGTTTGAAGTAAAAGCTGTTGTCTCAAAGCAGAGTAAGATCTCAACCATCGGAGCAGAAGGATGCGGTTTCCCACTGGAGCAGAGGGAACAAAACTAAAAACAATGAGCTTGTTGCGAGATAGTTCAGTCAGCCTAAAAGGCATGTATGATACAATTGCTTAATACAACAGGGAACTCAGCTCAGAGAGTTCTTTGCAGGACTATTTTTCTGTTGTAACCATTAATGACATTCAGTGCAGGTGGGAAATGTTACTGCTCTGACTTCATTATTCAGTTTTTTTCAATGCTTTGACCTAAGTTTCCTGACCCCTGAACCTGTGCTGTCTAAAATGAAATCTCTACCCAGAAAACACCTTGAAGCAGCACTTCAGATCTCTGTGACAACCAATGAGGCTGATCAGGTCAATGCATTAAAGCTGTAGCGAACTTGTTAGCCAGATGCTTGTGATCAGTGATGCAATGTAAAGTCACTTTCAGCAAACATTCTGTGCTTCCACAAGACACTTGCAGTCCATAAAGTTATTCTAGTTTCTCCTAGTTTTTCCACACAAGGTAGCAGAAGAGAACTGGAAGAATTTCTTATATGTCTCTCTCAGAACACTTACGGTGTTTGCAGCCATTCGCAAAGTCATAAAACTACATGTATTGTTGAAAATTTTTATTGAATATGAGAAAAAAAATCATATAATTTGTATTGGAATCTAAGTAGGATAGCAATAGCTTAATTGAATAGACATCTCTATACCAATCTGTTTCTCTGAATATGTCCCACCTTTGTCTGCCACTTGCGGAAGGAGGGAATCCTCAAGGACAGAATATTTTGGACAAACCACTGGTGTTGAATAGGTCAAGTAAAAATGGCACTTGTACTGTAGGCCAACCAGTACATGAGATTTGGAGTGGGATCATTTTTTTTTTAATAGCTTCTCCATAATGTTTTATTTTCTCAGAAAAGTGTCTATGAACGAGTAAGCTTTGGCTTCTATGTATTTATTTATTTATTCATCCATATTTATATAAGGAATCGATAATTGTTATGTACTTATCTAGTAAAGTTACTCTGTCTCAGCTCTGGACCACACTATACTAGCGTTGGAAAATAGTGTAGATGGCTATGCTAAAGGTTTTTGCGCTTTCTTCAGAGGGATTCACTACAGTCCTGTTACTATGTAGCTCTCATAGCATTTCTCTTGCTTCTCAACAGAAACTTGCTCAGCATGCATAGATCGCTAGCTAAGAATTGCCTGTTTTCCCCTTTTAGGCAGACTCAGATCTCCCAACTGGTTCTCCAGAGCTGGTTCAGGAGAACCAGGACTCCAGGGAACAGTAAATACTGTAATCCTTCTAGTACTGAAAACTTTTGGAAGGTAACATCTTCATCAGAAATAAAAACTAATTAAATCAAATCACAAACTGCTGTAACTGAGCTAATAAATGACCAACTGGGTATTGTCTAGGTATTCATTTGATTATATAATGCTGTTGATCTCTGAGAAAAGTCACACCTTTGGATGAGATCAAATGTTCAAGGTTAAATCAGTAGAGATAATTTGTTAGCATCTGAGAAGCATCAAGAAGCAGTACTTTTTTATAGCGGTATTAAAGGTTAAGTGCCCTGGACAGTGAGTGTCACAGGAAAGTAAATGTATCCAAAGGACACTTTAAACCAGAGACACAAGTACTGGGAAATGAAGTATTCATAAACTCTTTAATTATCCACCTATAAAGTCTCCTAAGCTGCTGCTGTTTATTGCTTTAACTCTCACCCTTACTTGCTGACATCCATGGGGCTGTTAAGTGTATGCTGCATTACTTCATTTGTTTCAGAAAAATAGAATAAAGATATTTTACAAAATCGTTTTTCTACATACCAGAAAGAGCAGAGAGCTAATACGCCCTGATACAGATCTGAAGAATGTTGGGAACAGAAAAACAATGTGTTGTGTTTTGAATGAGAAAATGTGTTATCTAAGTCAAATTAGAATTCTACACCAGGTCACTACATTTTAAACCTTTTAATTTACATTTGTAAGGTAATCCAGCCAAAGAGACAGGTGACCCATTCAGAACTCATACTTCCTGCTAGCTGCTTAATAGACTTTTTCTTTTCACCCCTGAGGAAGCTGAAATAAATAAAAGATGGGAAAAAATCAATATGCAAACAGGTGGAGAAATTTATTGGCTGAGAATGTGAGCAGAACTAATTTAGATAAGGCAAAGTTTCTGGAGTAATCCAATATTTCAAAATAACCTCCTTTGCAAATGCTTGACCTTACAAATAATCCACAGTTGATAAAGGTGTACCAGAAAAGTTTGTTTCACTTCTAGTAGGTATTGTCTAAGTAAAATCATAGAATTTAATATTACCTGTCTTAATCCAGATCTAGTGCTTTTGCCTTTTTTTTTCTTCTTAATCTCATTGGAGTATTGTAATTGCTCGTTTCTGGCAAGGCTTTTCTTGTCTGGCTTTCTCACTATCTTTTGTCTCCCTTCTCTCTCTCAGACTTCTGAGAGAAGTCTTCTATACTTCTATACTATACTAGTTGAGTTCTTAGTCCTAGAGTTTCTCAACAACATATACCATAAATTTATGATTTTGAGGACTAGACCAGAGGGTAATTTCAGTGCTTAGTATCTTAGAGAACATACCTTATACTTCCTGGCCTCAGGGAGAGCTTTGAGAAGAGTGGATCTGTTTTTCCAGGTGCTTCCCAAAGCCATTCAGTCCTCTGGGGTCCTGCAACACCGTGATGCAGTGCTGCCGCTGTGTCAGTTGTTAGCCTAAATGTTCTTCTTGAAACAAGATAAGAGTTCTTTGGCCAGTATCCCATGCAGATGTTATTTGTAATTAAGTAGAAGAAAGCATATCCTCATGGTTTCAACGTTACGGAAATCGAGTAGCGGATGTCTTTTTGGGAGAAATATTTATTTAAAAAATGTACATGTTATAATTTATAAACAATTTTTCCACTCAAAACATAAAACTTTAGGCAAGGTTCTACTTCAGCCAAAGGCAGTCTTGGTAAAGCCTTCATAGTGAGATCAGATCAAAATATCTGCTAGACTCATGTTCTGTTGAATTCCTTCTTGACTCAGTGGGCTCTATATGGTCTCTAATTCATTATCTCAGTCCAGCCTGGGGGGTTCCCAGGTGGTGATTTGCCTGTGGTGGTTTTCACCATGGAGAAGTCCACAATGCAATAAACACAGAATTTTTCAAAGGTCCAGTCAGGGAGAAACAGTGGAAGTAAATACAGATATTAGTTTTGTGATGGCTCTAAAAAGCACTGTCGCTATCAGGACAAGATTGACTTTTTACCCTGCCTAGTTTATTCAACAATCTATGAATCACAAAGTTTACCTCTGATCCTGTAATTGTGCTATTTATGTCTTGCCTGGACCCTCAAAATATCTATGATGCTACTGTTACTTTTTACACCTTCCAGGTAACTTTTTCATCTGCATTTCTGATCAGCCTTGACAAGTGGTCAGTATTCTGCAGATCACTTTTTTTCTAAATTGTGTCTTTTTTGAGGTTCAGACTAGAAGTAGCACCTATGAGGAGATCCAACTGATCCATCTTTATATACCCAAGGACTGTATTTGAATGGGCAGTTACTACTTTCTGGGTTGTCTGTGATTATTTAGTCCCAAGACACGTACCAGCATGTTTTCACTACGTTTTGCATCAAGATGGAGACACCAGGCAATAGAAGATGAACAAATGCATATTCATATCTCATTCGGAAAGAGAGATGCATGGAATCCTTCATACCAGACAGTGTACAAGCTTCCTGAATTGTTATGGCAAACATTCACAAACACCTGTTAAAAATGTTTTCTAGCCATACTTCCAAGCTTTTCAATTCACATGGAGTAAAGAAATTGCTGTTGTGAAGCTGATGAAGGAGTTTGTATGAATGTAAACTGATGGTTTGGAGGTTGTCAGCAGCACACCAGGACCACTTCTTTTCCTTTTGCTTCCAGGAGAGGTCAGGGAGTTAACCTACACAGAAGACATCCCAGTTGGTCCTCCTTCTCATGAAGCAATTGTGTCTGATAATCTACCTGTTAAAATCATAGAATCATAGAATGGTTAGAGTTGGAAGGGACCTTAAAGATCATCAAGTTCCAACCCCCTTGCCATGTGCAGGGACACCTCTCCCTAGAGCAGGTTGCTCATAAACCCCATCCAACCTGGCCTTAAACACTTACAGGGATCTTTCAAGTTTTGCATAAGCAACAACAAAAAATCAGTCCTGATTCCATAGAAATTGTTACAGCTCAGAAGATTCATTATAGACCCAGGATAACTGGCTTTCAGTGCCCCACCCATAAAGATACTATTTCACAAAAAAACATAAGGACAAATAAGGTAATACAGTTATTTTGGTAGGACTTTCTCAGTAGACCGGGATCTTTAGGTTTTTATTGTGTATTTGTATGTGCATACTTTATGAAACTGTCCCATTTAATACTCACTTGCTTCCTTTTGTTATACCAGACTGGGCCTGCCACTGATCTTAAATAAATGACCAGAGTAGCAAAAGGCTGCATTTTCTCACATCCTTTCCTTACTTATCGTAAGGAGAGTTCAGACACAAATGCCATCAATTTTATTTCAAATCCTTTTATTTCCTCGGATGGTAACAGATACTGCAGGGAGAGAACATGTCAGCCAGATGCAGGAGAACATGAATCTTGACTTATCAGCAGTGTAATCAAATCTCTCAAAACTTAAGTTCCTGCTTGGGTGATATACATATATTGTTTCAGACCCCTGAATAGTAGTGTATTGCGTGAACAGAAGAGGAGTTTGACATCTGTTTCCTTCATGCATTGGCAATAAAACAATCATTGCTTTCTCACTTTCTTTCACACTTCTTGAAACAAAAATTCTCTCACAGATGCTTTACTCGGAGTGCAGCTCAATGGGAAAAGGCATGTGTAGCAAATATATGATTCAGCATCTTCACTATGGTCTAATGTCTTCACATTACAGACTTGTTTACAGCCAAATGCTGTAGTAAGTCTAGATCAGAAGGTAAAAATCTTTATCACTAAATAGTTATAAAAGTGTGATTCTGTATGATTCAGTATTTCCCCTAGTTCCAGTCCTAGGAATTTCTGTTGTTTTCTTTTGACTCTTGTACGTCTCCCAGGTGATGAGAGACACTCTAGGAGGAAACACGTTATCCTCTGAAACCACCACTGAATGGCAAGTGTTCAAGGAATTCAGTCCTCAGGTTGGATCGTTGGTTTCCCCACTAGAGCCTGGGTGCTAACAGGGTGGCTGACTGCTGATAGGGAGTGCACCAATCCACTGCTTCCTTTATAGTTGGGAATTTAGAGTTCCTGTCTTCCACAGCTGTAATCTGAAAACGAGTGATTCCCTGGAGTTGTGCTGTCAGTGTCAGTAAGGGGAACATAATGCATTCCTTCAGGCATGGTGAGAGATCAGTTCAGCATTGCAACCCCGTTCTCAAAGGTTCTTTAGCAGTAGAATATTGCCATAGGCATCACTGAATGTGGGAGGAAAGTTTCCACAAATCCTTTTAGGATCAGAAATCCTATGAAAGGTCATCAGTTCCAATCTAGAAAAGTTGTGAGCATGGCAGTTCCAGGTATTTCAGTAAATACTTCAGCTACCTTCAGAAAAGGAAAGGTCAAAGGTTGATTTGAGAACCATTCTGTGACTGAACCCATGAAGGTGTTTGTCTTTCTGAAGGGAGAGTGTACTGCAACACACCTTGATTCACCTTTGGACTTTGACCAGATTGACTTTTTGTCACAGGAAATGTTTGGAATCTTGTATCAAAGTTGTAAAATAGTATTTTTGCAAAAGCATCCCTGCATATTACCCTACCAATATCAAACAAATGTTTGTGTTAGTTTAGAAAGTTGCTGTAATGGGTACAGAGCAGACACATGGAGCTTGTACACTGTTTTTCTTTTACCTTTTGGGAGAATAATAGGCCACCTTTATGTTGGAGTCTAGAATACCTAAATATCAGCAACTCTGTAGAGTTCCCCTCACCCTGACCTCCCTGGAGTTCAGTTCCCTTCATTAAATTCCACTGTTAATATTCACATTCCATCATGGGGTGTTGGAAAAAAGAAATTATAACATTAAAGAATGTGAATATTTGAATTTGCATAGACAGAGCTATTACTCTCGTTGAGCTGTTTGTCTGCCCTTTCATAACTCCAATCAAAATCAGTGCCTTTGTATTTCTGAACTGATTACATTCCAAAAAGGAACAAAATTCTGAAGTATCACTTAAATAATACAGTCTGTTTAAGTATCTCTCACTTATCCAGCAAATCTTTTAGGAACACATCTGAAGCACATTCTTTTTTTCGATACATTACTCCAAAGTGTTCCCTTTTCTTTTCCATCTCACCTCTGAGTTTCCTTCCTTAGGCAGGCTCACAGTTTCCCCTCTGAGGACCTTAAAAAAGCTCCTTGATTTCTCATTTCTTATTGTATTCAACTTTCACTAAACTATTTTCAGACTGATGCAAAGCGGAATTTTTACACTGGCACTTAGTAAAACTGAAGACGTTTATTTGACTTTATTTATATAACCTCAATCTTTTACTTCTGCATTCCGAGATATTAAGAAGTTGTTCTTTGTTTCCTTTGCTTGAAATGATAATTACTAGGTTCATAATCCCTCACTTTTGAATTCAAAGGTTTTCTGTTGCTAGACTCATTTTTATCATCAGTGGCTGGACAGTTCAACTAATTGTTCGCTGTAGGAAGTTATTCTGCATTTCTGTGTATTTGATAGATTATTTCATATCTGTTTTTTTTTCTATCAGAAATCCCAGGGGGTTGAAAAAAATCCACATTCATGGGAAACCATATAACAAATTATTTAAATACATTGAAAATAAAAAAATGTTTTAGATAGAGAAGGCAGCTTGAGTAATCTGAAGGAAAGTAAGTTGAAATAATCTGAAATAATTATAGATGTAAGTTAAACTTTGTTTTGGTTTACTTTAGAAGAAACATATTTTTAAGTTATAGTATGTTTTTATTTCTATGCACATCATTTAATTTTAAAATAGAAAATAAATGAGCAAGGTAATGTCATATTTAAACATTCATAACTGGTTTATACAGCGTGTGTGTATGTGTACTTTCAGAGGTATCTTTTTTTTCTAAAGAGATGTAAAATGATTATTATTATTACATATTTTTATAATCTAACTACCCCAGAGCAGCAAGTTTTGGCAACATGCTGCTTATGCATTCTTGCTTGCACATGATGCTATGGTCCAGGCTGGCAGAAAGAGAATTGTCAGGAGATTTTTACTTGTTCTATGTTATTGTCCATAAACTAATGAAAGGTAGGGTGACCACTTTCCTATTCCTGGAATTTAAAAGATTCAAGAAGTCACCAGGAGTCTAGAATATGTTTTCTGGTGATCTCCATGTGTTCTAAAGGAAGTATATTAACTACATCAGAAGAAACTGGGCTGTCTCTTTACCTGATTTCTGAGATGGAAGTGGCAGCCCATATGCTGCTTTAAAAAACAACTAGAAATAATGATTATAGTGTATCACATTTGTGAAAAGAGAAAATAACTGCTCTTGTGTTGTTGTTTATTTTGTTGTTTGGGGTTTTCTTTAACACCCAGTAGCAAAACTACTCTCATCTCAAGAAGAATTTTGTATTTCTGAAGGTGAAAAACTGAAGACTGAGAAATATCTTATTTTTCCCCTTCAGAGTGAAAAAAACCACATAAACCCCTACAAGAAGAACTTGGAAAATTACAACATACTCAATGTTTGATCCATACTGTTCTCAGCCTTAAAAAGAAACGATTAAAAATTCACTATGAAGTTAGCTTTGCATGCATCCTGTAGATACAAGACTGGTTGAAAGAGTGGATTCAGATTTGTAGACATCTTTGTATGTGTAAGAATAAATACAAAATAAGGCTAAGAGTAGGTGAGAAACTGCAAAGCTCTTCGTTGAATTTTGTTGTCAAACTCTCAGTGATGACATGTAATGCATTGGACCTGATGTAGCTTTATATATTTATATATTTTTACGGGGAGGTGGTTGATCTCATTAGGGATTAACACAGATGAACTAGCTTCTTTTGATAAATTACTTCTAAATTTTATTGCTACAAATAGTCATGAAATGAAACTTAGAAACAAGCCTTTCTGTCTGGTAGCTGGAAACCTAACTAGTGACACAGTCTTATATTTTTATGTGCTGTGAGCAATGCTCCTTGTGGAAATAGAAATGCCCGGGTCAATCTTTTTTAGCAGAAAATTGGAGACAGAGGCTTGGTCACTCCTGAACGCGTATTGGCAGGGAAGGAATTTACAGTCAGACACAGAATTTCTGCCCTTTGTGAATGTATACGCTGCAAAACAAGGCTAGTCTGATATTGGTGCAATTCTGACAAACTACTGCAGTTCAGAGGACTGGTTCAAAGCTGGTTTAAGGACTCTAAGTTCTTAACTAATAGAAAAATGCCATAATTAGCAGACTTAGCAGGATAAAAGTAATACCACCTTGATAATGGTTTTGAGCAGCCTATTATTTATTGCTCGTAAAAGACATCTTTAAAATACTTCATGAAGTAAGGAAACGGACTATGCAGCTCAGGAGAAGTTTAATATTATTCTATTACAGGGCAAGTTTTAGCCATTGCATTTTCACTTTCCTCTTTCTTCCTGTGATTTTCCTTCTCTGTAACTGTGAGGATGAGTTGAAAGGGCAGAGGCTCCTCATTCAGATGAATATGATGTAAAGTCAATATCAGTTGAAACCCAATGAAAAATGACTCAGGGTTGAGTCGACAGAGAATTGCTGGCCCCATCTGGTGATGATGCATAGCTGACACTTATTCCCTAAGTGAAGGCTTAGCTGACTGTACTTGATTTTATTTGGGATGTTCCTTCTGTAATTGGTACCAAAGTGATACCACAGAAATGAGAACATCATCTTACCCTCCTTGCTGCTCTATAAGTTTCATCCTTTTTTCTTCAACATTCTTTTCTTCTCTCCTCATCCTTAAGTTCCGATTTGAGTGTAGCTAAGAACTGCAAGAGGAATTTCTCCTCTGTTAGAGCAAAGGCAATAAGTGAAGGGAAAGAAAAATTAAAATTCAGTTTATACATACCTAGGCTAAAGGCTAAATCTTAAAAGATTTGTTTGAGAATCAGAAAAGCTGACTCAGCTCAAAAAAGCCCTATCCCTGGACAACAATATTGGAAGACTAAACAAGGAAACACTCGTAACTTGCAATGAATGCTAATGGACAAGTATTTCTGTTACATGAGATTCTTGTTCTGTTGTCCAAAATAGATTGTTATCTACAATACTTACTGTTGTTCCATATTGGGATTGCAGTTTTCTGGAGCAGAAGTTCTAGGGAGAAAATGCCAAGTTTCAACATATAAAGGAGAGAGGAACAGATTGGAGAAGGAAAGGAGCAGGGACATGGGGTTATTTAGTCTATGTTCACAGAACTAATATAGCATGTGAAATCTATATTTCATTACCTATTCTGAAGCCTCTAGTTAGCATCAAGAACATACTAATAGCCAGTTTTTGTCTGGATAAGCAGTAAAGACCAGCAGTTGTGATTCCGCTAACAGTCCATGCTACCATAGTACCCCACCACATTATTCATACTGGGCAGGACTCCAAATCCCTAACCCGTGTTTTCCTGACACATGAAATGTTTGGTTTCAAGTAAAGAACATCATTCCATTAAAAAAAAAAAAAAAAAAGAAAGAAAAAAAAGAAAAAGAAAATGCAAAATCTAATATTTAGAATAGGAGGGAGGGAGGACAAAGATGAGTAAAGGGTACCAGGTCTTATGCAGTATTTTCATTCATTTTATAGATATAAATGGCAGTATGACTAGGAATTTTTAAGTCCTTACAGAAGGAAAACCAAAGCAAATAACTTTTTGCTTCCTTGTTTGCTTTCTTTGCCTTAACATTGTTTGGCTTCTGAAGATGTCCTTGAACGTTGACTTGTTAGGCTAAAATTCCTCCAGATGGGGATATTATCAGTACTACTGCTAGAGCTAGGGTTAAGAGTTCAATACATGGGATATATCATTTGGTTTTGTAGTATCACATTAAAAACACCCGGGCTCCTTAGAAAGTGACACTACTTCTTTTTCTCCCAGTATCGTCCTGACAGCTCTTGTTTGAACCACATTTCAGATGTTCTCTAGCTTATTGCCTTCACACGACACTCTGGCACATTCTTGATGTTCTTTTCTTCCTTGATAAACCTTGCCACTCCCCTCTTTCTGGAGGCTTTCAGAATTTAAGACTGCACAGTGTAGCCTTTACAATACCTCTGCATGCATGACCCAACAACAGTGCTCCTGAGTTATATTTATCATTAATTTGGCCATTTGGTTCTTCCCTACTGTTCAGCTATCAAATAAAAAAAATCAATTTTTACTGTGCGTGTCTTTGAGGTGAACGCACTGAGCGGGCGCAGGTATTTAGGTATTTGAGCATTGTCATGAAATGCTTTAGTTGTCTTTTCAGAGTGGATTGATTTTACTGTCCATTACTTTTTTGCTTTTTT
>VXBW01002851.1:138102-160816 GCA_013400375.1 Thinocorus orbignyianus | reverse complement strand
TTTTTTGGTGGAAAATACCAGGCTGGGAAAAAATAGAGACTGAAATCTTCTAGCACCCCACAGAACACCACATAAAACATTGAGTAGTGATAGTGAAAGTGTCCTCACATCAGCTCAGCATTTCTGCTCATCCTGAGTCTGAAGAGATGACTTGGAAAGAAAGGGCATTAAACCTTCTCCTGTGCTTTCTCAGTCCTTAGTCTCTGGTGTGGTTGTAAATAGATGTGAGAGTTCCTGTCAACTGTGGTTGTGTTTTGGAAACTCCAGACACTCCTTCTTCAAGAAATTCCATAATCTCTCTACAGTTTTCTTTTAGTCGTAGCTCTCTTTCTCCACTCCATCTTACTGGCTTGTGTGACAACTAATTGATGATACATTCTGTTTAAATAAGGGTTTTTTTCTGACAAAAAGAAAAAAGGAGACTTTTCAGTATTAGGAGGATCTTCAGAAAGCAAAAAAGAGTCATCAAATGCAAATTTTAGCTCTCTGAACTGTTCTGCTAAAAAGTCTGAAATGTCAGATAAAGTAAGAGGATGATATCTGTGTTTCAGTAATGAAAATAGTTCATCAGTTTTTTGTGGTATAAAAAGTGGACAGTGATTTATTTTTGGAGTACAACCCTCCCCCAGACCCTTCAGTTTCCCCTATCAATTTACTGTCAAAATACGTGATGATACTCCAGAGTATTGTGTGTGCTTGTTGCTAACAAGAGAAATAAACAGAGAATTCTGGGCACTCTTTCTTCCTCTCCCACTTCTCCTTTCTCTTTTCTATTGTATCTGCTTTGAATTTTCTTTGTCTTCGTTTTAGTCCAGGGCCAAATTTTGCCCATGGACCCCAGAAAAAAATCATAAGGTTCAGTCTATGGCCAATATCTGAAAAGGGGCCTGTGCAGTAGTAACAGTAAGAACTGTATTCTTTGGTTATGTTAACTAGTTTGTGGTAGTTAAGAGTTCTTGAAATCGCAGAAAAGACAGCATAGCTTGCAACTTGGGAGTAGTGGTGTGAAAAGTTTGACTGGTTTTGACTTCAAGTCGTTAAATCAAGTAAATATCATAAATATCTTTTTATGTGCTATTTCATTTGACTGAGCTAACCCCAGTTGTCACACCTATTCTGTGCTATGCAGGTGCACCTGAGCAGATCCTGTCTATAGAGACAGTGCTGTTATTAAGGCACTGGTCTGAGGAAATGATGACATTTAACACAGCACCACTTGGGAAACAGTGCTGGTACTCTGTCCAACTGGGAAGCGTGGGCTGTATTTCACTCATGATTCAAACTTACATTTAAAAGGTTCTGTCAATAAAGACGAAGTATCATCCGTGGTCTTTGCTTCTTGATATTATGCTGGTTTTCCCACAATGAAATGTTTATGTCAGTTGCCAAGAGAAACCCTGAGTACATCTCAGTGTTGCTCCATTACACAGGAGCAGAAAATGTAAGCCCTTCTAGGAGGAGACATCTCAGTCATGTTTCACAGTCTACCAAAAACCCAGCATGGCGAAAACAATTTGCATTCTTTTCCCATCTGGGAAGAGATGCTAGTAAACTGTGCTAACGCATTCTGCTCCAATCTGATATCTCACACTCGCTTTGGGTAACTGACTTTTGAGAAGAAAAATCAAATGGCCTTGTGCATCCATGAACAAAGAAAGAGAAGAAACAAAACAAGATGAAAGGGATTTTTGTGTGTCTATTCTGATGGGATTATCATTGGAAGCATCTCTTAATATTCTTGGAAGAACAGAAGGCTTCTGCCTCCAAAACTGAGATTACCTGGCACTTTGCATAAGCGGATTACTTTATTTTAAAGAGGAAAACCTCCATAATCTATAATTCAGAATGGACAATTTATTAACTGAACTAATTAATTTAGCATAGAATTTTGAAGAAATATTGAGTGTGACAGTGAAGGTACTTCAATTTATCCTTTGGTATAGGTCTGGACAGTTGAGCTTTTCCTGGTCCCTTAGCTTACTTTCTGTTTGCAGCTTCTCTAGTTCTCTTCTGGATGACAATTTTTCACCTTGAAAGCAGTCTGTACACTGCTTGTGAATTGAACTGCTTTAACAATAAATAGGTCCTCCAAAATCTGCCATTGCAGCTGAAGGACAGCTCTTACTGGAGACTGGAGGGAGCAGGGACCACCAGGTTGAGAGTAAACATGAAATGCAGGAACATCTTAAAAAAAGTAATTAATTTTGTGAGCAACTTCCTGAATTCCCATTTTTGCTTTTAAAGCTCTTTGTGTCACATTAAGAGCCGTTCTCCTTCATCGGTTCATTGCCATGAGAATAAATGAGCTGCCACACACTGAGTACTCTGGCCTAAATTCTGCCCTCAGATGTCTGAAATTTTATTGACATCAGTGGAAATTTCATACACATGCGTATCTATGCATTTTTGTGGCTGTGAGGTGGCTTCTGCTTAACATTATGGATTCAGTAAAGGAGGGATACAAGGAACTTTAATTTTTAGGGGAAAGTCAATAGTTACTGTTCTGCAAACTGGATATAATTTCTACTTCTTACTTTTTAAGTCACCACATGAATTAATGAAAAAAACCTCAAAATCAAATTTATGAAATTCTCTATACAAATGGATGGTCTTTACCATCAGATTAGATGTATTTTGTATTTCAGGTGCTTTTTAAAAAAATATATGGTGGTGCAGCTTTTTCATACAGAACAGCAAGACCAATAAAAGGCAGTGGCTAAGCACAGGAGGTGGCTACATACTTAGAGTAGGATCTGAACCTTAGTGAAGCCAATGCAAATGCCTTCATTGACTTCATTAGAGATGAGTTTTTTTAAGAGGTATGGCAACCTCCCTCCTGGTTTTTTTTCAGTTAAAATGATTGATGTAGGAATAAACAACTCTTGCTATTTCACTATCACATTTTATGTGTAAAATCCTGCTATCTAGACCAAAAGTTAAGAGTAAAAATCCACTATTATGGCATTGTTAAGAGTAAAAATTCACCATTATGGCACTGTAAAAAAAAACACACTTCAACTTTTCTGTGGCTAGTGGAATTCCTGATATGAAAGTATTGTACCCGAAAAATAATTACTGAGAAATTATTCTTAATAAGTGTTCTTGAAATGAAAGGGTATTCATAATGATGAAATATTTTTATAAGTGTACATTAAAGATTATTTGATGTATGTAATTGGGACTGTAGGAAAAACATTTGAAGCTAGAGGAGCAAAACATAAATCTGCCTGCAATAGAATTTTCCATTATTATTTTTGTTAGTTAATATGGCTTAATGATGAAGTTTGGTTGGGTTTGGTTAGATTTTTCCCTAGTAAATAAATTTTAGGAAAAGTGGTACTCAATGAAAGATAAAGGGGACTGTGAGGGGATTTTGGTGACAAAGAACTGGTGTGACAATGCTGTGATAAGATGTTTTCATTGGTACTGAGATTCTTTCTCCCCCTTGCAACCTAGAACATGGTGGTTTTGTCTCTTTGTTTGGAAATGAAAAAAGTATCTGATGACCCTATGCTTTGAGTGAAAATACGTTGGTATCATTACCATTTAAAACCTACAAACCTATAATAAGCTGTGTGCAGAAAGTTACAAAAAGAAAACATTAGAGACAAGCATGTTCCTCAAAATGCGTTTTTTTTTTCCCCAAGAAGTAGACTAAAATAATCCAACAAATTAGTTGACGACTTTAGTTACAGTAATAGATTAGGGATAAACTGCCAAGGAAAAGTTAAATAAGAAACAAACTGGTCAATATTTTCACAACTCTCTTTAGCATTAAAAACAAAAGGACAAAACCACAGAAAATGTGTGATGGATAGTAAAGTTATTTCTAAATGGAATTAGTTGTCATTTTAAGTTCTCTATGTCACATCAAGATTGCTTTTTAAGATGTGAAGTGACAGGGAATATTGGGAGGCCAGTCTTTCCTATTGAGTCCCTGCCTGCATAGTACGTGCTTTGTAGAGGTAGCAGTAGTTTCAATTGGGAAGCCCTTGCATAAAGAACCCTGGACTTTTTAGAGCTGACTTTGATTGAATCTATAATTTTGAAATTTTGGAGAAAATAAAAGTTGGAGAGGGCAAGACATCTATCTGGAAGCTCAAAATGAAGTTAGTGGAAAGAATAATTTTCCACCTCTCTTGGCCAATATTCAAAGTATATATAGTTGAAGGGTCTGCGTCAGTATTTTGGGTATACATTATCACACTTCCTTTTTGGAATTATAATCACTGAAAGGGTTCAAACTATGTGACCTTTTAAAATCAAGGAACATACTCAGCTTGCAGCTACAGAAGCTGACACCATTGTGAGCTCTTTTATCAGTGGCAGCATAGAGATGAACCTGTCACATGATGGTGGGCTCTCTGATGGTGGCCACCCATCTATAGCCTTTAAAAACTACATTGTAGCTGAGCTGTGGAAGACTGCACAGGATGGTTAAACACACTTATTTCTCCATGTAGTGATGGAGGTAGCTCTTTCTCTGTCTCCATTGTCACTTTCTGCTCTCTTTCACTTAACAAATGAGGAAAGAGGAGAGAGAAGAGCTCTGAATTATACATTGCTGGCCTGGAGACTGTCAGGTTTGCACACTGAATGCAATGTAGCTAGTACAGAGGCCATCCAGCATCCTCCATCAGTATGGTTCTTAGCTTCAGGGCACAAATGTCATCATTTATACTATGCAGGACACTGAGTCACAGGAGCCAGGCATATAATATTGCTGGGAATTAATGGTGACCTTTTGTAATGTAGCCATTGATAGTAGCCCTAGAATGGATGCTTATTTAGAGGAGAATCTATGGCATGTTCTTTCTTCTTGAGACGTGCAGGTATATGGATTTTTTCCATCATTGTTATTTGTTCCTATCGATCTGTATTTTCTGAACCAACACTTACTTTTCAAGATCTTTTTTGTCCATATTTATTATCAGCTTGGTCCTCTAATGATGGAGTAATTGCTAGATACCTTATGATTCACTTGAATAGTATCCAAAGACCATTCTGTGCTCATTTCCAATGTGCCTGGAAAAGTATCAGGAGATTTCCATTATGTGACCTACCCTGTTTTGCATGAGAAGAGGCATTGAATCTTAGTTCATAGAAGCTAAGAGGTCTCAAACTGCAGAAATAAGTTTCAGATTTTGGAGTTTGTGTTTGCTTCTTTTCTTGGAACTTTCTGATGTCCACAGGTATTTCTTTGGGTTCTGCAAAATTTCATGGGCTGGAACATCTTTCTCACTCATTTTCTGTCTCTGCCTCTGAAATGAGGAAAGGGTGCCTGGGACTACACACGCAGAGGATGTGCGCCCCACTCAGTATGTAGTCAAGGTTTTAGTTGTAATTTTTTATCCATAGGTAAAAGGCTAAGGTAGCTTTCCTTGAGAACTTGCAACACAATTGAATGATACATCACTGGCATTTTTCTTCCATGTATGCAGGGTCTCTGAATTGCCATAGCTTGTTCTAACACCAGCAACCATTCAAACTCCTTGCTCTGTGACATAAGTTCTAACATCTTAATCACTCTTCTCTTAGAGATATTCTAGGGAAAAATAACATGTTTTCATTTTATTTGTTCTTTTTTTGCTATATGTCATAAGTGTGCAGTGGCTTGAGCTTGTGGTTTGTTGTTGTTTTTTTTTTTCAAGGAAAGAAGCTTTTTAGCTTTCTTTTCTCTCATAGAAATATAAGCAATGTCAAGTAAGGTCTTCCATTTTTATGCTGACGTATGTCCCTTATGATAAAAGCAAAACATGACTCATACATACATTGCTGCAGAAACCTCTCCTCTACAAAAATAGGCTGAGGTAAAAGCACTCTCTGGAAGCTTCTTATATATTTGTATGATCCAGTGTGTAGCCTGATTGAAAAACTGGCCAGCGGAAGGTAAAAGAGGCAGAGAAATGGAGATTATTGTCAGACTGCTCTGAAGTGTTCATCAGACATTTTAGCAGACATGTTTTAACAAAGCTAAAGTTGCCTTCTAAAGGTAAATATTAGGAGACTGGCAATAATATTCCTACTCTATATCTCTTACAACAGCCGTTTTTTTAGAACTGTTGCTGTATCACATATAAAAAGAAAGGTATAGGACTAGATGGATGAACTGTTACTACTTCTTAAGCATATTTGGATGAAAGGGCATTATAAAAGAGACTCAGACTTCCTCTGGGAAGTGACATCTAAATAAAAACATTCGGAGTATGGGGCTGGGTGTGATTAATGGAGCTTAGTTCTCTTCTTCTTGTTGCAGTTGTGCACCATGAGTGCCACCAGCATCAAGCTAAGCAGGATGCTAAAGGTTAAGAGAGAGGCTGAAGGGATTAGGGACTCAAGCCTGTCCTTATGGCTGTGTGTTATCTGCAGTGAAATGGGGCGCAAAGGGAAACCCTGCTCACTCCTCTCTCACATCCTGATTGTGTTTACTCAGCATGAACGGAGAACAAAATAAGAGAGTGAACAATTTTTCCTGCAGCTCTTAATGTTGGTGCAAGTCCAAACCTGGATACATGAATAACCACGCTGAAAGCCATAGCACTGAGCACCAGATAGTATAGTCAATGGAGAGGCTTGTGTACCTATTCCCACAGTCACTGAAATTGATAGAAACTTAGTGTAGTTTTCACATGGACAGATTTATGGTGTCTATGTGTGTGGAAGAGTGTAATTTGAAATAGGGTGTTGTATATGACAGAAATATTGTACCAAGATAAAGAGATGAGAGGGAGGCACTGAAGGAAGTACTCTTTTGACAGGCTCCTTAGCCACGTCTGTGCACAGAAGCACCCAGCTCTGCACCCAGCTGTGCAGAATGACCAGCCTTCCCTATTGAACTCAGCCTCCAAACTGAGGAAGTACTTGGATACTGGCACTGGGAATGGTTTCCAGCTCATGTGGGTCCATAAATTGTGCCTGGGAATTGTTCTGGGGGATTGCCACAATTTGGCCCTGATCAGAAATCAGTGCAAAGCAAGGACACTCAAGTCCCAGTGCCTGGGAATCAGTTTTAAACATAATTTTGGTTTTGAATGTTTTCACAATGAAGTGCAACACCAGGAATAACACAAAGAAGAAACCCTGAAGGAAAGTATGGAATTGTCCTACCAAAGTCAAAAGCTTCCAGAAATGTTGAAGAGATCTTTTAATATTCAGTCAGTGGAGTGAATCTACACATAAGATATGGCATTCAGTAAAAGGTAGGAGAGCTAGCTGTCCTTAGAGACAGCTATTTACTGTTCGTTCACATTTACTGCAGAAGGCTTTAAGTTGCAGTGTATCTGCACACAACAGGTGCCAGGAAGGAGAGCAGGAGTCAAGAGATAAACTTCTTTCTGACAGAATAGTGAAAGCACATTTTCTGTTTCTGCCTAGAGAATGGTGTATGACAGTAATATACAGAGCATTGCTGATTATGCAAAAATGAAACATTTACATAGTATGGCTTTAAAATAGAGTTCACAGAATGAAGGGAAAAAAACCAGAAACACTAGTGACTTCTTAAGACTGAAGAGAAAATCTAGACTGAAGAGCAATTTTGAGGCTCGCCTGAATCCCTGGTAATTGACTGCATTGGAACTGAGTCCTGGAGTAAAACAGTTCTCTCAGATGGCACTGAAAGGCCCAGGCTTAATATTTGATGACTCAGTTTGAGGTCTGCCCACACAGCAAATGCATGGTTTCCAGTGGCTGAGTGCCAGAGTACGGCACAGCCTGAGCTGTTGACTTAGCACCAGATGATGACGGTGGAAACGGTGTATCAGGAGAAGGAGGTCTGGGGGAAGGTTTGTCTTTCAGTGTGAGTCAGCTGGAGCCAGTTATAGCACCAGGCAGAAGCTCAGGTTTCTCCACGCTGCTGTGTTAATTGTGACACTGAATGAGGCAGCCTTCAGCCAGACTCTTTATCTTGGAGCTTTTGTGAATAGCAAAGGCTGGGTCCACCATGGAAATGTAACATGCAACTTATGCTTGCTTCCAGTGTTACCAGCATGGTTGTGTTTCTCACTGCTGTTCTATGACAAGCACTAACCACAATGTGCCATGTTAAATGAATAACTCTAGCAGCCAGTTGTTCCCAACTTTTAGTGCCCTCACATGATGGGGGGACAGCTTTTGGAGCCAAAGGCTGAGAGTGAAGGTTTGGCACAGTGAGGACTCTGTGAGAACAGAGGAAGTTTGTGGAGTCCTGAGAGACAGTGTTTTGTATGTCAAGGTGTGAGTGGGGCAAGTACAGGACTTTAGCTAAGGACTATTTCTTCTAGTGAAGCTCTTGCACTAATTGCAGCACAGTCCCACTCTGGGATCCACAACATGTACATACAAAAGGTGATCCCACCCTAAATAGCTGTATCTCACACAAAGTGAAAGAGGCAGCAAAGATGCAACATAAATGTGCCCAAATGAGGAGCTGGAGAGAGCTGGAAAGGGAGAGATTCGAAGTTCAAGAGGGCTGCAGTAGCTAGGCAACTCTGTACAGCTGTTTCAGGCTGCTGACAAGAGGGAACCATGGGACCTCAAAAAAAAAGAGTTGACTAATGCCAATTTGACAAGTAGCACATTCATTTTTGACACCATTTTGGTGATCTTCCTCCTCGTGAGCCTCTTGCTCTTTTACTAGCATAAAATACTAGCTCAGTGCTGGTTTTACTTACCCCTGCAGCAAGCAAGGGACTTGGGAAATCAATGCTGACTTCCAGAACAGTAATTCAGGATCAGGAGCATCCCTGCCAGAACCTGTCTGTAGGTAGATGGTTAACCCCAACTCTGGACTTTACTGTGATACAGTTATTAGAGATGTATCATAAAACACAATCCTCTAGGCTACTCATGCTAAAGACAGCTGAACAGTACTGGTATTATTTTTCTCTAAAAGCATACCTAATGTGAATTAAGTACAAGTAATTATTTTACAAGGGGAGAAACATCTGTTTTAAATGTGGAAAGATAAGTAGTAGTACTGTCTATTTGAGAGTGTTTCTAAGAACGATAAATGTACTGTAAGTATTCAAGCTTGACATGTGTTGCTATGGTAGATACATTAATTACTAAAATAGCAGCACTAGTTAAAAAAAAGGCTTAATCTTTTTCTTTTTTTTTTTTCTTTTTCTGACTTGGTAAGTGGAAATGGTGGAGCAGAGGGGCGTCTGTTTTTTTAAAGTAAATAGGTACCTGAGTATTTTTGGCTGGCACAAATCCATTTCCACATTATCTGGTCTGTTTACAGCTCCCACCTCTTCATCCGCCTGATGCAACTGGGAGTAGGAAGCAGGAATGCAGGGAGAACATTTTCATACATACCCATATCCCAATCAGTCTGTTCCCTTTTGTTTTTCCCACCTCCTGGTCAATAGGGTGTCTTACATATAGCAATGAGCAGAACATAGCGTTTCCAAGAAAGCGCCCATTCTCACATTCAACATCAAGTGGGGCTCTTCTCTGTCACTGACGTCTGCTGGTTATACTAGTTGAAGAGAGTTTTGAGAATATTTTTGAACCTCATGGTAACCGTCTTTGAAAAAGAAATCTACCACTTCTCTGCATAAGTGGACAAGTTACCTGACTCCACAGACCCTTGCAAAGTATTACTCATTGTTTAATATACTGCTTTTTAAATAAATTAGTGGAAAAGAGTGATCTGTCAACATCTAAATCCCAGGAAACCTCGTGGTCAGTTCAGGTGTTTAGAGAAAATAGCTGTAACAGAAAACTGTTAAATGGTTGTTAGAAATAACTCATTCCCCCCTCGCCTACCCTCACTGCAGAGCTTGTAAGCCTTTGCACAAATGTTCTGAGCTGAGGACTTGGTGCCAGAGGTACAATTTTTCCCAAATTAAAATCACTATCAGACCTCATCTTCAATGTTCATATTAGAAGAAAAGGTCGGTAAGGTCAAGCTCATCTGTTCCTTCAGAATTAAAAGGCAGTTTGAGCTGGGCATCAGAAACCTTTTTAGGGAAGCAGCAGAGCATTTCCTCAGTTGTTCACCTTTCCATTACACACAGTTTGAATTTCTTGTTTTTAATGAAGACAAGATATATAAAGGGCCAAATGCCACACAAAATACTGTTTATGTGTAATATCAGTGAAAGTAAAAAAGTGTTTAAGGAAAATCCATGAGGAAAGTACATTTTGAATCACAGAATTTGAACACTGCTTTTGAACAATATTGCAGAAACTGGAAGATCATTAAAAATTTTTATATAGGAAGATGTTTCTTTTATGTAAAAGCATTATATATACAGATCTACACACACATGCATGCACGCATACAGAGTATGTTTGATACTGAGTAATGGTACCCAACTTTTATGGATGCAGAGATGGTCTCCAAAATGTGAAATGAACATTCATGGAGTTAGAAGGGAACTGTAAAGATCATCTAGTCCAACACCTCTGCTAAAACAGGGTTGCCTGGAGCACATTACTCAGGACTGCATCCAGGCAAATTCAGTGAAATAAATTTTGGAAAGGCCGAAAGAATGGCTGCACTTCAGCTCTGAATCTGAAACGTAGTGATGACTGTGTAACTGTCAATGAATAATTTGTATTTTTATGTTTTTTCATTGCTGAATTCGTATACAGATACAAGATGGCATATAGTGCCTGTTGCTTTCACTGTTTCATTCCTTGCATTCTCCCAAAAGTCCACTTTGTAATAAGACTTTTACCCACAGTAGGAAGGAAAGCCTCAGTGTGCTTCCTGGAATCCTGGACACTCACTCAAGCTCTTTATCAATCACCATAAAATATCAAATCCATCTGTGATCAAAATTCTTCTAATGATCAATGCAAATTTCCATAACATTTGAAAAATGTAAATTTAAGTCTAAAATAGAGGAAAACCAACATTTTTATGGAATTAGGTACAGGAATTAATCAAATATTGAGACAGACAATTAAAAAAGAGAGACAAGAAGAAAGAGTAGAGCAAATTTTTTTCTGTCAATTTTTCTTGCAGCTTAGTTTTTTTCATTTCAGCATATGATCAAATCCAGTCCTTCTTAGTCACACAACTCAGGCATTATGGAATGAAGTAGAGGTCTAGAAAAGATTATATAATGTTCAGTGTCTCTTCAATGATTATTCCTCTTCTAAATACTGTTGTGCTTTTTGCAAAGCTGCCTTTTATCCCAGTGGTTTATGAATACAATACAATATTTTTATTAAAGGAAAGATCTGCTAGCAGAACTCTGAGGAGACGGTATTCATGCACAGTGCAAGAGAGGGAATAGAAAGTCAATTAGTTAACTGTAAAATTCTCAGGCAAAGGAATTTTAGGGGGATAAAACTGGAATGGAAAGACTGAGGAGAAAGTGCATAGGAATGAGTGATTAAATTTTCTCATGTAGCCCAGAGACTAGCAGTAATGTTCCATGGACATAAACCATCATCTCACTAATCCACTCAGCACTAAATAACTACAACTATAAAAGGACTGTTAATAAGGGGCAGTCAAGCTAGGAGCTTGGCCATACCCCAAACAGACTTGGTGCAACACCCTTTTGATCATATTTTCTGTAGGCTTCTAGGCAAGCAGATAACACAGCTGAATATTTTAGGAATTGTTTTTGATGACTGTGTTCCTATTAATGCTTCATTTGAAGTGCAGCTTCATTGGTACAAAACCGGTAGTGATGGATGTTTACCTGGTGAAAGAGCATTGATACTTCAAACTCTGGAGAAAGAATAAATAGCTCATCCTTTATTTCTTCTTCTTTTTTTTTTTTTTTTTTTTTNTTTCTTTTCTTTTTTCTTTCTTGTCAAAGACAATGCTGTATTCCTCCTCCTGCTAAAGGAGGTGAGGATCTTAGGTACATGCAGATAAAAACTGCCCTCTCTTAATTTGCTGTAATAGAATAGAGAGACACTGTTGTGGGTGTTTATTACAGGCTACCTGATCAGGATGGGGAAGCTGCTGAGGCCTTTTACAGATTGCTGAAAGTAGCAAAAGTTCTCATGGAGGACTTCAATCACCCTGATATCTGCTGGGAAGGCTACATAGCCAAGCATGTACAGTTCAGGAGGTTCCTCCACAGTGTTGATGATAACTTCTTGACTTGGGTGGTGGAAGAGCCAACAAGGAGATGTGTATTACTGGACCTAGTTCTGACAAAAAAAGAAGGACTGGTAGAAGGCATTAAGGTTGGGGGCAGCCTTGGCTACAGTGATCATGAAAAGATAGAGTTCAGTATGTGCAAAACAACAGGCAGGATTGAAACCATGGACTTCAGAAAGGCTAACTTTGACATCTTCAAGAAACTGCTTGAAGAAATCCCATGGGTTAGGGTTCTGAAAGGTAGGGGGACTCAAGAGAACTGGTTGATATTAAAATATCGCTTTCTCCAAGCTCAGGATCAGTGTATCCTTAAGAGCAAAAAACCTGGTAAGGGAAGCAGGAGACCTGCATGCTTGAGCAGGGAGCTTCTGAAAAAGCTCAAGAGAAAGAAGGAAGTTTAAAGTGCATGAAATAAGGGACTGACCACTCTGGAAGGTTACAGAAATGAAGAACAAGGGCAAGTGTAGGGTGCTGCACCTGGGGAGGAATAACCCCAGGTTATTCCTCCCTCCTTCCCCAGCACATTAAAAATGTGCTCTATACTGCAGCTGGAGACAATGGCCCTACCTGGAGCCTCTGGCAAAGAGCACCAGGGGAAACTCAAGGTCGACCTCTAGGATTTTGGAGTCGGGGATACAGAGGATCTGAAGCCAACTATGCTCCAACTGAGAAAGAAATACGAGCTGCATATGAAGGAGTTAGAGCTGTACAAGCTGTACACCAGTACAATTTGGAGGATGACTTCCTGGAGAGCAGCTCTGTGGAAAAAGACCTGGGAGTCTTGGTGAAAAACAGGGTGACCATGAACCAGCAATGTGCCCTTGTGCCCAAGAAGGTCAATGGCATCTTGGGGTGCATCAAGAAGAGATTATCGAGACGATAACCTCTTCTACTTTTCCTTGGTGAGGCCCGATCTCTAGTACTGTCTCCCGGGCTCCCCAGTTCAGGACAGGGAACTGCTGGAAAGGGTACAGCAAAGGCATACAAAGATGACTAGGGGACTAGAACGTCTCTCTTATGAGGAAAAGCTGGGAGACTTGAGTCTTTTTAGTCCAGAGAAGAGAAGACTGTGGGGGGATCTGATCAACAAATTCTTAAAGGGTGTGTGTCAAGGAGAAGGGGCCGGCCTTTTTTCCATTGGTGCCACGTGAGAGGACAAAAGGAAATGGGCAGAAACTTGAACATAGGAAGTTCCATCTAAACATGAGGAAGAACTTCTTTACTTTGAGGGTGGCAGAGCACTGGAACAGGCTGCCCAGAGAGGTGGTGGAGTCTCTGACTCTGGAGGCATTCAAAACCTGCCTGGGCACATACCTGCACAACCTGCTCTGGTGGACCTCTTTTGGCAGGGGGGTTGGAGTAGATGATTTTCCCTTCCAACCCATATCATTCTGTGATTCATAACACTTTTTTTTCCCCCCTTGTGGTTTTCTTTGGGGAAAGGCATCTGATATTCTCATTTTCACTTAGTCTACTGTTGAGCTCAGTCATAGTTATGCATTGGTTGGTTATTTTGTTTGCTTTAAGATACATTTCTTTTTCCCTGTCTAGTGTTGTGATGTATTTTTCCAAACAAGTGACCATCTGAATGATCTAATATTGAGAGTCACAGATGGACAGGCTGTGCTTTAGATGTGGCAGACAGGGACCTGAGACAGGAAGATAAATCTCTTTCAGGCTGCTGAGCTACTGGGGGGAGTTGATAAAGGGGTCTCTGAAGTAAACACACGGTGCTACATATCTGAGGTAGTAAAAGATCAAATGATACGTTTAGCTAAATTGAGAGTTTTGCTCAGCTGCCTGACACACTCCTGTGGACCAGCGGCTGTGTGTCATGGCAGAGTGAGTAGATTTGCCCAAGGGAGCAACACTCCTAAGGTCACATCGCTGGGACAGCAAGACATAGACAGTGTCTGAAAGCAGCAGGGAAGAGAGTTAGGGACTTAAGGGCTTAGGTATCCTGTTTTCAAACACACTCTGTCGATTTCTGCCTTTCCACATTTATGTTTTCTTCCATCTTGTTTGGAAAGAACAGACAGAATGTCATTTAAATGCCACCACTTGCTGTCCTTTTGACTTCACAGGAATATGAGAAAAAGCATTAGTTGTACCAGCGGTAGAGGTGGAAGTCCTTTGTGTTTCCTTTGCTCCTTACTGCCAAGGGCTGCAACCCTTTCCACAAATGCACTGATGCATCCGTGGACGTGGTCCTTGGTGAAATGAACCTCACAGGAAAGCATGCAGGGAGGAAGGAGACCAATGTACTTTGTTACAAGCCAGGACAGCTCTAGTGGCTGCTTCTGCCCAGCAGAGCAATCCGGCAAGGAGTGAAGAAACCTTCGGAGTTTGGTTCCTTCATTCTACTTCACACTAAAATCCAGTGATAGGGCATAGAAAATGTTATTTTACCAAAGCTCTTGTTTTGTACATACAACTGAACGGACAAGAATTAACATAGGAAGAAAAAAAATAAGTTTTGAGAACTTTACTACCAAGCTTTGCACAGTGAACCAACATGCAAAACGTATTTTCAGAGAGCGTGTCTCTGTTCTGTAATAGCGTTTTATATGTCTGTAGCAAACAGCCACTTTCAGGAGCATCATGTACGTTCCTGGGTACCTGTTATAATCAAGCAACTTGATTCCCACTTTTAGACAGAAAAGTGGGAATCAGTTGTACAAATATTTAGTTTGTTTTTCTTTGCCATGAATTTGAGTCATGGCAATCTGGGTGGATAAGGTGGGAATGCTTTTAACAGAGCTGTGTCTCTCCTACAGCATTGTTACTGAAAGAGCAAAGTCAGAAAATACCTATTTAGTATATGCATTATTGTGCTAATCGTAGCCTTTTTCCCATAAGACATCTATGATGGTCTCTTGTGACATCTTAATTTGAAAAAATGTGTTCTAGGAAGAATTTTTCTGACTACAATTTACATAGTCTCAAGTCTTCCACTGGAAACTTATTTCATGGACTGAACTGGGCAAGTCTGTATTTTCCTCGCTTCCTGTTTGGCTTTAATTCCCAATCGTTAATGCTCTCTCTTCTTCCTCTAATAGCAGCAGGATCTGTGGCCATTCACAAGAACTGGACCTTTCGTTTGTTCTCCTGCCTGCATCAGTACTGGCAGGCAGATGGCAGTGAAAAAGAGGCAAATGTCAAATCCTGAGACACTAAGGTCATAGGGAAAAAAAAAGCAAAAAGTATAACTCAGTAAAGCTGCCAGTCCTGTTTCTCACTCTGCACAGAGGTATCATGGCTTTGTTTGTTTTCCATGATAAGGAGCAAAAATGGGCTTTTTTTGAGATGTGCCCCTCTAACATAATAAACCCCTTAAACTAATGAAAAGAAAGAATATATACAAATGGAACTGATAAAACAGATGGAGACATACATAAGGTTAAAATATAGTCTTCATTTTGTTGCCACTCTGGAGTTTGGTCAGACCTTGCCTCAGCCCTTGGCCTGAGAGCAGCACTGCCCACGAGTCAAAACAGGGGAAGATGGCTATAAAAGAGAGACACCTGGGACAGAGACTGTGCAGTCTTCTTCCTCTTGCCTGTTGATGGGTAGCCTCCTGGGCATGCTGAGATCCAAGTAACATGTTTCCTAAGTAGCACTTGTTGTTTCTAAAACACAAAACGTGACAAGTCCTGCCCAGGATGCCTAGGATTGACGAGAAATTTCTTCATTGTTAATAGTCAAGTGTTACCTCAGCATCAGCTGTATGTGTACAGATAGTCTAAAATTTGTGATGTTCTAAAAGCTGTTTCATTTTCTCAGGATAAATGTTGGCAAAGACTCTCATGTCTGTCAAATGTAACAAAGAGAGAATCATACATATTGATTTATTAAGATCTATTCAATGAAAAAAACCTGCATTTGTGAGTAACAGTTGTCTTGGCCTCTTGCTGGTTGTTAGCATGTGACAAGTTCTNTTTAAAAAAAAATCTATTATTTTTATAGAACTTCAGGGACAATAATGATTATTCAAAATCTCCTTGCTCTCTATGTGTGGACTTAAATTTCTCATTTTAATATGGGTCAGTTTTCAAGTTGCTGCAATCTTCAAGCCTAACATTCTTTAGGTTTTGTTCTTTATGGGTTCACAGCAGTAAGCTCTGTTATTTATTCTTTGAAAATTGTGTTGGCAAAACTAGAGGGTGAGCTGAAATTGAAGAAAAATCCAGAAGATCAGTACTGTCTTGAGAGAGAGGTAGAATGTAGAAGAGTGTGTATGTGTTTGTGTGTGTTTATTCACACATCTTATGGAAGGTCATAAATAAGTACTACCATCATCACCAGCTTAACCCAGCTATAATCCAAAGACAGGGAAAAACTCTGGTAATCTCATNTTGCAAGTCCTGCTGAAAATATTGTCGTGCCCAAGGGGCAGGTTTGGAGCCCTGTGATGCCTGTAGAGCTCTGCCAGGTCCACTGTGGGACCAAGCATTTCTTTTATGGCTCAGGCCTCCTCTCATGTTTGTGGAGAAAGAGAAAAAAGAAATGAAGAGGGGAGGAAGGGCAGTACAAGGATCTTTTTTTTTTCCTCTCAAATACTCTATTTTTTTAGTGGGAAAAAAGCAACAAAGCTGGGAATGTATTATTATTATTATTATTATTATTATTATTATTATTATTATTATTATTATTATTCCAAACTTAATTTGGTTTTGTTTTAAAAAAAAATCTATTATTTTTATAGAACTTCAGGGACAATAATGATTATTCAAAATCTCCTTGCTCTCTATGTGTGGACTTAAATTTCTCATTTTAATATGGGTCAGTTTTCAAGTTGCTGCAATCTTCAAGCCTAACATTCTTTAGGTTTTGTTCTTTATGGGTTCACAGCAGTAAGCTCTGTTATTTATTCTTTGAAAATTGTGTTGGCAAAACTAGAGGGTGAGCTGAAATTGAAGAAAAATCCAGAAGATCAGTACTGTCTTGAGAGAGAGGTAGAATGTAGAAGAGTGTGTATGTGTTTGTGTGTGTTTATTCACACATCTTATGGAAGGTCATAAATAAGTACTACCATCATCACCAGCTTAACCCAGCTATAATCCAAAGACAGGGAAAAACTCTGGTAATCTCATAAGTTGTTTTTTGTTTGTTTGTTTTTGGTTTTGTTTTTCTGTTTTAAAGCTGATGCAGACCTCCCACAAGTGCACATTTCTGTAAGAGCTTGGCTAGGAAGCAAGGATAGTTATCTAGAAATGTCAGGTTACTGTGGGGAAAAAAAAATTATTTTCAATGTGCTCTTATGCCTTACTTCTTAAAAAAGCAATATATTTGTACTTCAATAATAATAGAATTTTCATTCTTGATAGTTTAAACATTTAATGTGCTATCAAACTTTAACTATAGCTCCCTATTTTAATAGCAGAAACTATATAACATGCATAGTATAAGGGGAAACTGTTTTTCTTTCCCATGACGAATGATTGTCATATACTCAGAGACACACTTGAAAATGTTTTCAAGTACGCTTTTCAGGGAAAAAATAATTTCACAGAATAGAAATTTCCTTGATTACTACTCAGAACTTGGCTAAACAGTTAAAGGGAGGGAAAGGTGTATAGAGAATTCTCAAAACTGCAGTTTGCACTAAGTCTTAAATCAGACATAAAGCGTTTGCACAGTAGTAGACTGGCTTTCATGAATCTGAGGCTCTGTTTACAATTCCAGCTATTTGGATGGTCCTAATGCTAGATTGCACCATACTTAAAAGAAGAAAATAAAGTCTCTGGACAGGCAGTGAGTGCAAAACAGTTTCCTTTCTCCTTAAACGAGGGCTGGGTCCCAGATCGGGGCTAGAAGGTAGGCTATGCAGGGCTTTCTGGTGATGGGAAATACCTTGAGCAGAGAGATCTTTCTTACCACTCTTACTTGAACTTAATACAGAAAGGGGTTGTCATTTATTTTCATAAGTTTTATGAACCAGTGATATGTGGTATATTCATCATCAGAAAACAACCATAAGTTACACAAATAGTTTATTTGTTTGCTTTTGTTGGTATTTTAGAGATTATTTATATGATTTGTTGCATGCTGTACAAATATTCTGTATTGTTTGAGCACCACTATATCAGGGGGTAGTATACTAAGAAACATAGAAGACTTGAAAGTTCACATTTTAGTTCCCAGTACTTTTTCTTGGAATCAGTGACCATAATAGGTTCCAAATGCTTTTCTTTTGCATTGGCAAAATGCAGTCAAAGAGTTGCACAAGGAACTTGTTAAGGTCTTTTCCTTTTTTGCATCTGTTCAGGATTTCTGCTGATACTAAGAGAGATTATACCTGTCTTATATCTAAAATAAAGTAGATTGCAAAGTCTCACAAATAATAGTACTTTTTGTAAAGGACAACAAACTTCTGGTGAAATACGCTTTTTCTTTCCCTTTCTATTTCCTTCTAAATCTTTTTGTAAAATGCACTTGATTCTTTATGGAACAAATTTTCCTTTCTTCATTAGTGCTCACGCTTGACTGGAAAAGCCACCTCTGCCAGATGTACTGAGCCTGGTTTATGATTAGTGCAATGGTAATGAATCCACCTAGTTTACAAGTCTGTGGGATAAATGATGGGCTGCAGTTAAAATGTAAATAGATCATGTGTCATTCTTGTATTTTATAATATTCTAGAAAACCCCTATGTTTAGGGCAGGAAAAGGTTACAAAAGTGAAATCTCCAAAAAAGTAGGGATGGGAAAACTGAACGTTGTATTCATTTCATCAAAATCTGAAAAATATTTTCACCAGATACAGTTTTGTAAAACCCTTTTTCGGTTCATGATCTTTTTCACTTCTGAATGTGAACACTATGTAAAGCTTTCTTAATAGGGTGAAAAAGCATTAAGTTATTCTCTTAGGTTTCCTGAGGGAAGAGCATAAAAACAAACCCAAACCAAACCTTTATCATTTCATAAAAGGTAGATTGAATTAAAATTTTGGAAGTTTCAAGTTCTGCTCAGAAATTCTGATTTTTATTTACATTGCCTCTTTATCACCTTGGAAACACTACTTTATGCAGTAGAAATGTGGATCCCAATTCTAGTTCTTAAACTCCTCCTTTGCAAAATTACTCCTAGAACTTTCAAGGCTGGAAGAAAACTTTACCTATGAGCACTTCAGTCTTTCTTCAACTTCAATGTTTACTGCATTCATTGTTAAGAAAAGGGGAAAATGACCTTGAAATGTAAACATATACCTTATTCTACAGTAACCTGTTAAGTGATATCGATTTGTGGTACTATAAAATAACAAAGTCTTTCCCTATAAGGCAACAAACTGCACTATATGAGCAAAATAGGCAGTTGTTAATGATCCTGGAGTAACTGCAGTATTAGATCTTTCCTGAGACACTGATGTAAGAGAATATGGAAAGACACAAATTTCTGCAAAGCAATAGTTTAGCTCAGAATTTTAGTATAGGGATCACCAAGGCAGAACCCTGTTATCTGAATTTTAATGACTGTATCTTTTTTATCCTGGCAGTTGTAGGGAGGGTATGAGAGGTTTCATTAAACATTAATGGCTCTAACTGCAGCCCTCTCCTTTTACTTTTTTCTTTCTTTTTTGTTCTCCTGATGTGATGCAAAATATATATTTGTGCGGTGGAACTGCTTTCTGCACAGCTGTGTGTTGCTCGCTTGATCTTGCAGTAGGGATTGTGGTTCCTACTGGGGTCAAGAGCTTCCACACAGACTGCCCAGAGAGAAGGAAGGGGATAGAGGAAGGTGGAGAGGAAGCTGATGACAGGTCACCAACAATTTTAAATTAAGTATATATTTCAGTGAGTTTTAAGTCAAAGGCCAGCTGGATGTTCTCCATTAACTTCACTCTCTTCCACAGTTTCTCTCTAATTCCTTGTTTGTTAAAGGATAAATTGTTAAAAAGGCGGTAAGCAGCAAGGGTGTAAGGTCCTCTCCCCTCCTCAACCCCTAAGAAACAGGACTGAGAAAGTCATAGAGAGGGACTAAATCTGAATCATTTTGAAGGCTCATTGGGTATAAGGGCACTCTAAAGGATGCAGAGGTTATTGTACATACCAGGCACTTCAAGGGTAGCGCTGGGCACAGTCCTGAATGATAATGAATTCCTCTAACAGCCAGTCTCTCAAATCTAAAAAGCATGCAGGGATTTGTTGGCATTTGACTGAATGCTCTCACTTTATAACTTTTCAGGGGAGCTTTGTAGGGAAATACATAGTTCCCAAGCCAAATGAAGAAACCTGAAGACAATTAACCATGATTTAACACAGGTGTGGAGTACAAGCACATTGTGAATCCTGTATGTGAGGGACTGTAAAAAAATCCAAAGAAATTCAGGGTTCTCCAGCAAAAAAGATGTTTAGTAAAAGTTCCTATTTATTCAGGGGAAGCCTGCTACAAACTTAAACATGCATTGTATGATACCACAATATAGTGACTGTAATGTAGCAACAACAGATTCAAATGCTGACATGTTTATCTTCACCAAAGACAGTATGACACCTACATTTTCAATGAGGAGGCAGTAACCACACCATTGTGACACACACATGCCGTGCTATCTGTGATTCATTGGAAACCCTTCTCACTAGGACTCAAATATTTCAGTAGCAAATGTTCTGCCTTCCAAGAATGTCACCCTGTGAAAGAAACAGATGATGCTTTGGGGAGCAGGCTTGAAGACAGTGGCTGTCAGGCTCAGTGTGCTCCTGTCCATTCCTCATCTACCCATTCCTTAGGGGATTTTCCTGAAGTTTCCATTTTGTTGCCTTTGGAAAAGATATTTCTTATTCTGCTAGAATGGCAAAAATATGGCGCACTCTTCCAATAGCTGAAGAGCAGTTGTCTTAGCTCAGTCTTTGGAATTTGTGTCTGTCTGGAGGCTGTGTGTTATTTGGGGATAGATATGCTGCCTGAAACCAAGGTCTGCCACCTTAAGTATGTTACTTAAAGCAGAAGTTTATATGGAAAGGTAGACAGATTGTTCAGCTGTTCTGTTTTGGTTTTAAGTATTCTTTCAGGTTTCTGTGATTTTCTGCTCTGGGAGCTGGGATGAAGGCTGGAAAGGTGCAGTGGGCCTGTGGTGGCCTGTGAGAAGGAGCTTGGGATTTCGGGTCTGGGTTGGTACAGGAGCAGTTAGTAACAGCCCTGGTTTTTCAGGACTGAGTTTGTTAAGCATGGGTGCGCTGAACAGCTGGAGAAGCAAATGGCCTGACAGTGCTTAGGTGTGCTGTTCAGCCATGGACGAATGAAGTCTGCTGCTGTCCATAGGGCCAAACTGATGAATGTATGTGCTAACGGGGCTGATGCATATGTAGATTTTTTCCATTAGAACAACCTCTTCTGGAATAAGTTTGTAAATGAATAATCAAGTTGCTATGTTCCCTGTGCAATAGACTTGACTGCTAGTATGCTGCATAGTTTTGATAAAAGGAACCGCAGAATAAATAAGATCCAAAGAAAGTAAACGTGAAATAAAAGTTCTTTCAAACTAACTATGCTAATTAAGTGAGCTTATAAATTTCACCATGATTAAGGTGAGAAGCAGTGGTAGAGCTCAGTATATGTGGGAGTTCATTTAGATGTCTGTGTTTCTACCTTTTTATTTAACAACTGCGTCTTCATACAAATGGAAATCTCTAATTGTAAAATGATCTCTGTTGCAGTATGTCACAACAAATGCACATGTTCTGATATAGAATGAAAACACTGTCTGTTTATACTGCTTTCACGATTGTGTCAGGTTTTCTCAACTCTTTCACTCTCCTTCACTAGGGGTAAAGCTTGCTGTATTTCTGCCCGAAACTAGAATAAGGCAAGGATGCCTGTTATTGATGAATCAGTGGCATTTGCAAGTGGCATGTAAATAAATCTGGCACAGTAATGGTGGATAAGTGGTTTGAGATCTGACTTTTCTTACTAGTGCAACCTGGGCATTTTTTGATAGTAAACAAATACAAAGAGGGGTGATGTTCTGTGCTAGGCCCACGTGAATGCATTTATCTGGACTTCAAAGAGATTGTCCTTATTGCAGAGCCGGGGGGCAACATTAGTAGATTTAAGGGTTTATATTACGGGTAGTTAACAGAAGGATGTTTGTGGGAAGAAAAGTAGATTGTTCTACGGTAAAAAACAGAGTACAGGGAGAACATAAAGTGAAGAAAAGGAAGGTTCAAAGAAGAAAACCCAGAAAAAAAGGAAGAGGAAAATCCTCAGAAGTGGAATGGGCAAGACTTCCATACAGGAGACTAGATCTGCGTGCAGTACAACAAACAGTAGAGACATCCTGTGCCTCACTTGGTCTGTCCCTTCAGTGCAGCAGAAGAAATGTTTGCTTTCAATATTAATCTGGATGTACTGAAAGCAATACAGGCAGGGGAAATGCCTCTGTTGCTGGAAAACAATAAGCACTTGCAATGGAAAATGTGCAACATGAGTGATAAAAAGGGTCACAGAGGTTCAGTCCTGCAGCAAATACAACCTTCATCTATTTTCTAAGTACGTAATAGTTACAGAAGGAGATAATGTTTCCACTGCGCCAAAGCTGATTATTCTAGAGGTAGTGAGAAAACACAAAGTTTGGGAAGCAGATTAAAAGAAAGGGATATGGAAAGAAAAGAGAATTAAGAAGAGGAATTTAAAAAAAAAAAAAAAGAAAAAAAAAGAAAAA
>VXBW01002851.1:100028-138077 GCA_013400375.1 Thinocorus orbignyianus | reverse complement strand
GAGAAATTAAAAGGATTTAGAGTAGGACAAAAACTTTCTGTACCGTTTATTTAATGCTATTTATTGTTTCAGCTAAGAATATGCATGTAAAGTCTGATCATATATATAAAATCACCACACACTAACAAAATGGGTTTCTGATTCTGTTTAGAACTTTATTAAAAACTGACACGTTTGTCACAATATGCATTGATTTCACATAGAGATCCTTTTGCATAACCCCACGGCTGCCATGCAGCAAATACTCGGATGTTCAGAAGAGCTCAGCATTTTGGTTAGATTTCAAAAAATGTGGCTGCTAGAAGAGTTGTTAAGTAGAGCATGAAATAAGATAATCTCTCTGCTGCTTTTGTGTATGTAATTCATTCAGCATAGGTGATGAGGAGGTACCAAATGGTGAAGTAGGTATGTTCTTCATGTCCGATGGTCACTGGGGAACCTTTTCTCTGGTTTTGGCAGTAAATTCATTGCAAAGGTACCACTGAATATGGTGCGTTTGAAATGTACTACAGGGAATTTGTTCTGAAGGTTTTTTTTTTCCTCTTCCCCCTCCTAAGTATTAAATTCTCAAGCAGGAAAATAGGAATCTGTTAAAATTAATCTTTCCCATTGATGGTCTTTGTCTTACCACCAAAATGTGTTGATTACTGTCCTTCCTGAAGTGTAATCCTTAAATAACAACTGTTCATGAAAGTGAGGTTAAGGCACCTGGGAAAGCCCTGTTGAAAGCAGTGGCATTGGCCTAGTAATGTAATGAAGCATTTTAGCGTAAGAAGTATAATTAACATGTTAGAAACTGGTCCAAACTTGATGGCAAACTTTTGCAGACTTGTGTAACTGCATGAGCATGAGAGATACTTTTCTGGAGTAGTCAGTCACATGTTAATGCCGTGGACAAATTGTTGGACCAGAGAGCAGAGGGGACATCTGCTGTAGTGCCTCTCAGCAGGCAGAGGAGCGGGCAGGACTGTGCAGCTGCACCCAGACTGCCATCGATATTCTCCCTGTGTGGCTGTGTTGGTATCAGGATGATGACTGTTCCAGAGAGATAGCTTTGACAACCTCTAGTTCCACCTCTGACATCCACAACTGAGTAGTTTTCAGATGGGAACAAATAATTGGATAATTTGTTACTGCCAATGTAGGCACGGGTAAGATCTAACTTTATTGCATGCACCTTTCTTTCAGTTGATGTGGAAGGAATAAGTTAACTAAATTACACCATTTCATTGGTGACTTACTGGGTGCTAGAGCCTCTCCACAAATATTTTTAAGAGGGTAAAAAAATCCAAGCAAATATTTGGTGAATAAATTGGGACTGGGACATATCAGAGTGTTTTGATTTATGGCACAGCTGCCCGATTACTGGTGCCATGGTCTTCAACTATGTAGTGACACAATCTTTTCTTATTTTATATATGTCGTGTTTTCACTACAGGGAGAATTTGAATGCCTGAGGCTTTTGAACTGGTGCATGGTTAAGACAGTGGCTGGTCACACAAGACAACTACACACAGAAATTGTATTTATGTTCACGTGTCAATACTATGTTGAATATGTTTTGCTTTTGCTGAAACATTTGGATTCTTGCTGGAGAAAAAGTATCGTACACTATGTTCTCGTGTTAGAACTGCTGACTTTGATTAATCATGAGATAAGTTTGTGCTCTGTAAATCAAGTCTTGTGGTGAGTTTTTAAAATTTGTTTATCTTTTGTTTTAAGAAGTCCTGATTTCCCATCTCCATCCATGCTTGAGTTTTCTGAGAAGCCAGAGTTGCTGTAGGGAGATTGCTGAGCATCTGAGGGTTGGTGGGACAGAAGCAGCAGGTACCATTTGCCTCAGAATGGACAGATGAGCACAGTGTAGAGCTCCAGGTCTGCCCCCCTGGTCAGCTTCATTTATGGCTGGGGCAGCAGTAGGCAGTCCTGCCTGAAACTTTCTAATGGCGATCCTTAGGGTGTTTGAGTGATCCAGATGACAAGGCGCAAGACATGCTGTGGCTGTAGGCTAGTTGTATCTTGGATCAGGATTTAGCAGTGGTCTTTGCTGGTGCAGATCCACTTGAGAGTTCTCGTTAATAGGGCACTAGAGAATCTTTGATTACCGCCATAAAGGGCTCAGGTGTGAATGGAAACCACTAGGAACCCTTTCCAAACTCGTTTCAGATGCTGTGTGGTGGCACATCCTGCATCTGTTACAGTTCTTTGCAACATTGCCTATGAAGTCTGCTCATGAGAAATGTTTTGCTTTCTGGATCGTTGCCATTGCTTTATGTCTGTCTGGTGGAGCTCCTACTTCTGCCTGAATGAGAGTGCCGAAATGTTGCCTTTTCAGAAATTCCTGACGTGAGTAACTGCAGAAGTAGCAAGAAGAAACAGAAAACTGTTAAATACATTGGTTGCTTCCAACTCTGTTGCTGAGTATGTAATGTCCTTTCTGACCTACTGCTGGCTTGCATACTTTTTTTTCTCTTCTCTGAGAATGAATTCTCATGCTTATGGGCCTGTGCATAGTTACAGCCTCATTCACCGTTGCACAGAGCCCACTTCCCAGAGACACTGAGCTGTTAGAGTATTAGGTTTCAGACAGGTTTTGAGGATGTTTGGGGATCTGTCATCTTCACGGAGTTACTGTTCTCTGTAGCAAATTCTTGTTAAGTACTTGCCTTTAGGTGTTTTCATTGCTGGAGATCCAATTTCCAGAAAGTCAGCTGTCCATTAAATGCTAGTTGCACAGGTTTTGAGCTAAATTTTGGTCACATATCCCTAGTTTAATTTCCATTGACACAACTGACTTCAGCCGAGTTGTTCCAGGTATAAATCAGTGTGATAGAAGACAGAATTTGTCCCTTTCCTTTTCAGTCAAAATTGTGTGCTTTCAGAGCCTTCCATTTTTTTTTACTTGTTCAACGCTTACAAGAATCCCCTGAAATCTATGACAGAGATAAAATCATCCACCTTACTTGCTGCCTCAGTGGTGTAATCCCACATCCTTAAATATTTGCACTGGTTTTCAGTGTGCTTTGCATTTCAACATTTTCCTCTTTGTATACTCCTTCTGGAAGTGAAATACCTGTATGACTGATACTTAACAAAAGCTCATAGGGATAGATGCTCACCTCAAAGACTGCACACAGCTTTGCTTCTGTTTGTCTCTTGCCTTTCATTTTTGCTTTCCTAGCAATGAACTTTTCTCTCCAACCTTTCCACACTACTCATCCATCTCTCCCACCTAATTTTCAAAGGCTTCTCCTGAGCTTGGAATTTTCCATTGGACTGGAATGGTCTGACATGACTTTCCCCTTGAAGGCCCTCAGATTCGGTATCAGGAGTTCAAAGAATTATAGACTCACCAGGATACCAGGTTGGAGGGGACATCAAGGATCAATTGGTCCAACCATTTTTGGCAAAAGCACAGTCTAGACAAGATAGCTCAGTACCCTGTCCTGCTGAATCTTAGAAGTGCCCAGTGCTGGGGAATCCACCACTTCACTGGGGAAATTATGTTCTCATTGTGAATTTTTTTTCTTTTGTGTCCAGTAGGAATCTCCCCAGGATTAACTTATACCCATTACGCCTCATCTTTTCCATGTGACTCCTTGTAAAAAGGAAGTCTCAATCTTCTTTGTAGCCACCCTGGAACATGGTGATGTTGATGAATATGACTGCAGTCAGCAGTTGTACGTCTGAATTAATGGCAAAAGTAGGCTACCTGCAAAGAGAGATGAGATCAGCCGGAGTTAATCTCTGTTCCTGAAACAGTAGCTCTCACTTTCTTGAAGCAAGAATTAGCTGTGTGTAAGAAGACATGATCTCTGTCTTAAGGATCATACTAATGTTGCATATAAACCAGGATAAGCCTTGTGAATGTATGGCAGAGTGTCAGAATGACACAAGCTTGTTCTTGCTCTAGGAATCACGGGATCTTGCATAGCTCAATGCGGGACATATAATTACTCATCATGTGCACAAGAGCCATCTGATCTTGTTCCAGGTATTCTCATTTACTAAAACCTACCCTAGCAACGAATGGAACTGACTTTCCCTTTTTCACCAAGCAAAAAAGTATGCAAAAATGTCTCCAAACAAAGAAGGCAAATAAACACCCCAAAGGAATCCATATAATGATACAGCATGGTCTGTTAATGAAACCACGTGGATTTCTGTGTTTGCCTAATACTAATCCAACTTTCACACGTATTTAGAACAGTGGGTTAAGATCAGGGTTTAGGTTCCTCCATTCCTCGTTTCATAGAGAACCAGTAACCTTTCTGTAGGAGAAGATCAGATGATTTTAAATTCCTTTATTAATAAAGCTTTTGGGGTGCAGAAAAATAATCTTTGAGCACTTTCACTTACTTTTTTATTATAACTGTAATTTAAGCAGCAATTATTTAATTCAAGCAAACAAAGTTTACTGTTTTCCATAGTTGCATAATTAGTCTGTAAGAACTTTGACATTTCAAAGAATGTGATGTTCCTTGCCTTTGCTAGCATCTTCATATTTCTCTTTAGATTTCTGGCTTGATATTTACACTTAATGAATGAACATGAACTCTGACTCTGCTGTCTGATCAGTTTCCTTGTGATTGACTAAGCCATGGAAGATAAACTTTTAAGTGTTTATTAAAATCTGGTCTGCTCCAAGCTGCAGTGGTGAAGAATTTGCTAGATCCCTTAGAAGTTAGGAGCAGTTCAGGATTTGGCTCTGTTGGTTCTAATGGGAAACAGGAAAATTTGCCATTCTAGTATTATCTACCATGCCTCAAGATTGTGCAAATCATTCTGGGCTAATTTTTTTACAGCATATACCAGTGTGGGGTTTTGAGCAGCACAGGTAAAAGAAAAATGAGCCAGAGCTCAGCATTTCTAGGCACACACAATGAATGAAATCACAGTCAAGTCATTGGTTGTCTATCTTACAACCTGCAGTTTAGTTGACAGATGATTGAGAACTTGAGAGATTTAGTTTTGGTATCTCTCTTTATTTTTTGCACAGTAGTATGAAGACATGTCCTTCTACTCCAAGGCACATGGTACAAAAATAAGCACGTTCCCTCAATCTGTTGAAAGAGAAATCACCTCTTTTTTTTTTTTTTTTTTTTTTTTTTTTTTTTAAAAAATATCCTGGTATGCTAAAGGGAATGGTCCATGTGTCCTTGAAAAGCAGTTGTTCAGGAGCAGTGTTTGGTACCCGGGGACCACTGGAAAATTGCAAGGAGCTGCCCTTTGAACCGTGAATTTCAATCTCCATCTACCTATTGGGAAAAAAGGTACTGCATAAGTTAGAGCAAGGAGCGAATGAGATATTACTCAGACTACAAAAGCCTGGGCAGTAATTGTATAATGTGAGATATCGCACAGAGGTTTTCATGGTTAAACTTAGGTTCAGTATGTGTAGCTGAAGGTAAATTACCTCATCATCTATTGAGCAAAGTTGTCAGGCAAGAATCTTTCCCCTATAGATGACTTCCTGTGGATCTCTGATATGGTACTCTTCCACTTAAACTAAATACAATAACCTCCTTGCAGTTGTTCCTCTAACTGTGGGTCTGATGCAAAGTACAGAGGAAATTACCATTAACTTCAGAGGTCTTTGGATCTAGCCCAGGAAGAGCTGCAGGAAATCATTTTAAAATACTGAGTAGTGTTGCCTAATGATTGGCTAACGATGAAGCAGAGACTGTGCTTGTTATTAGAAACGTTTTCTTCACGGCAGAGAGGTTCTCTTTGAAGGACTTAGGAAATCTGCGCTTAAGGGAGAAGACTTCATTGGAGCTACAAGCACTATTTATTCCCACCTCAGCTACCTGTAGGTTCTGCTCTGTCCTGCTGTATTTGAAACAGATTTCTGCGTCACTGGTACCAACTCAGCAGTTGGCTTGAGCGGAAGGGAGCCACTCAGCAGCAGCTGGGAAAGGCATTTCATCAGACCAGATGTAACCTGTTGTCGGATGCAGAGCCCATTGATCCAGAAAGTGTTGTCATTTCAAGGTTAAGTGCACAGTCTGGAGATGTTACATGGGAGGACCATCCCTGCTTTCGTATAGTGTGTACCTAATGTGTATTTAGATTTACAGTTAGATTTAAATACATACACCTTTTCCTCAGTAAATAATGTTGTATAGATTGGGTGTTTAAAATGTTATTTATTGATAAGAAACAACCAATAAGTATTTAAGAGAGCGACTTTTTGTGTGTGCATATGCTGCTGCTGAATCAGTGAAAACAGTCCTTTACTATCCCAGGATAGTTCACTGATAGCACACATAACTTCATACTCTTGTGGCTCCACAAAATGCAATGGAATAGTCTATAACATAGGATAAAATTACAACATCAAACTTAACCTACCCGTAAGATTAGGGAGAAAATGCAAATTTGTTCTCTTTGGTCTCTATATGAGAAAATCTTCTGTAAAGATATATACATGTACTCTTCCGTGACAGGAGACATGGAGTCAAAAGGGGGAAGAAACTAGTTGAACAAAAAACTGCACATGTTGCATTTCTGAATGTACCATAGTCTTTGATTATGGGGCAAACTATCAAGAGTGGTTCAATTTCAGACTTGCCAGTCTTCTGGGAAGAAACTATCATCACCTGCAAAAGCAGCAGAAAGTCTGATAGAATAGATAAGAGTAGGTTTTTATTTTACTTCATAATTTTCACCAAGTAACTTTCCTAACAGCATGGAGAAGAATTTATAGGCAGGAGGTTACATCATAAGATGTTTTATTGGAAATTAGGTGAAGTTTTGTAAAATCAGTAATTTATTCCTCAGTATAATAGAATGTAGTTCACTTTTTACCATTTAACCAATGATTTTAATTATTTTTTTGGGGGGGAAATGGATCTAATCTTACATTTGGATATTTTCAAAAACATCGTTAGATTTGCTATCTTTTTCCTTGTTTTGTCTTAGAATACTCTCTAGGACTGGCTCAGCACAGGCTAGTAATGAACATGATGTACACACGGGTATAAACTTCATCAAAAAGGTTTGTCAACTGGCAACTTAAATTCTGATTGCACTAAAATGGAAATTATTCAAGTATATAATAATTTTGCTATTCTTCAAGAAGTGATGAAGTAGCACAGTGTCCCATGCAAAAGCTTATCTTTACCCCTCAGCTAAGACTTCTGAATAAAGGAAAACTCCTCTGCTGTGACAGTAACACCTTTTACATGTACTGAGAAACAGCTCTGATACAGTTGTTAAATGAGTCATAATATTTGCAAGACAGGATTTCATTTTTGTAGTTTTTTGAAGATGTTATAAGATGTAAACTTAAAACACTCATGATGGATGTTATTTTCCACTTTCTTTCTTAATCTGTTACATATAATAGGCTTTTTCTCCTGCAAATAGACTGTAATTATGTTACTGATGAAGAAATTTCTGTGTGAATGTCTTAATGGGCATAATTCTCTAATAGCGTAATAGATCTATAGTAGATTTAGTTTATCTTCTGTTGTTACATTGTCTCTGAGCTAGTGCTCATCAATTATAGTGAAACAGCACAGGATTATACATCTCGCATTAAGCTACTGTTACTTAAGTAGTACACATGTAGAAGCTGCCCCAGTCAACTCAAGGTGAAGTCAACTCAAAGCTCACATTAATGTCACTGCATAAAAACTGTGCCAAAATGATGCTGTTTATGTAGGAGCTTTAGAAGGTTTGGAAGGTTTGTGTATTGGTTTACGCAGAGAGAGAATAACAATCAGTCTGGTGCCTGCCCCAAAGAATATACAATGTAAAGAGGGAGGAAAAATGGGTGGAAGTAGGAGGGAAGGATCAGTGGTGTGAGGGCAATTTGATTTTCTGCAGAAAATGCCGGTATTTCAGACTTTCAAATTCTGAAATAGAATTATACTTGACTTAAAAGAAGCTACTAAAAATCATCAAGAGATATGGAAATATTTAATTTCTTAGTATTTCAGGTTTAAATCAATAATAAAAAAATCTCAGTATCATGAATTGGGAGGGATGGGAACATGGTTTGTGGAAATACTTTCAGTCTGCTTTGTTCTTAATGCCCCTGAGCTTCTGCACCATCTTAGATATCAGCATTGCAGTGTTTTAATACCCTGTTTGCCTTTCTGGACAAGATTCTTCAGGCAAGTTGCACATATAAATTCCACTTGGCATTCTCTACAGGACTTTAAAAAATTTCTACTGAGCTTACCTTAAAATAACATGTTCAATGAAATTTTAGGCTGCCCACAATTATTTTCAAAAAGTATTTGTCATATACAATGAGATACAATTATTGCCTATATCATAAAATAGAACAAAATTGATTTTATATAAAAAAAAAGCCCCACAATTTTGTACTCATTAAAGCACTGGATTGTGAAAATGGGATCTTGATATGACACATCACTATTTTAATTTCTACAAAAAAGAATCTGCTGCACATTTTGGTTATCCCTGCTTTGTATACTTCCTAAGCTTTGAAATTCTTCATGCTGGCCTAGTCTTTAGAAACGCAGGAGTTCTGATCACCAAAATGCAAATGGGGAGAAGTGTGTAGGAAGGAAGTGGATGTAAAGAAAAGATACACTCTCTAACACTCCTCAGCATAAATAGACCATTGGAAAGAGCAAGTTAGTTTGCTCTCTCTTATTAGCTTCCTCTCCTTATTTTTTTTCCTATGCCATCCTCCTTCCATCCCTCTACTCCTTCCAGTTGCAGGGCAGTTACATCCTACTTCTAAATAAAAGCTTTTACATTTTTCATATGACCTTCTCAAGCAGGGGCACAACAAACTTGTAGAATTGGCTGTGATGCAAAGTTTGTGACAAACACTGGAATAATATTCCAGAGTTTAACTTGGCATTTTTGCAAAGTGATACTTCTGAGGTGATGTTGCCTTGTAGTAGATGAGGCTGGGGGTTTCTGAGCAGCTGATAGGAGCCTCCCAGAGGCAGAATATGAGGCTAATGGGATTCTGGGGTCAATTAGCCCCAGGTAATGAGGTTAATTAATTGGGTAGCAGTTAGAAATAGAATATGACAGGATACTGATGGCTTACCACATTCTTGTATTGTGTCAGAGAGAACTCTTCATGACAGGAGAAGAGATTCCAGATCAAACTTATTTAGGCTTCATTATCATCAGTAGGAAGTAACTGTCTGATTATTTTCATTGGTGAGAAATTGTTCAGGTAATAGTAATTACAAAATGACTCAGTGAGGAAGGAATGAGAACAGCAGAATAAATGTAAAGGTCCTCACAAACGAAATTTTTAAAATTGTTAGTCAGATGGATTTTCCCAGGTCACTTTTGGGATTGAAGTGCACGAACAGCCAAATCAAACCCAGTCCAAAAATCCCAGCAGCTACTGTGAGGGATTAGATTGGAAGAAACTATTCTTATGCAAGAAAAGGAGAAACAGAATAGTAGTAGGAAGTGGTATGGCTCCATCAGGAGTTTTGAAAGGACGGGAACAACCAAGCAAAAGCACAAACAAGGTAAAAGATTAACCGAGTATAAATAAGACTCAGAATAAAGGATGATTGGCACGGACGTGCTGAAATAAAACTGGAGAAACCAAGGCCCAAAATTAATTTCTAGAACGTAAAAGCTGACAAGAGGGCTGGCATCCTCAGAGGGTAGATTTGAGTGCAGAAACAGCAGCCAGCCCAGTGTAGGGAAGAGCTGAGATGAAGAATCATAGGCTTGATGTGGCAGGGCATGAAGATTTTTATCCGACTGTGAGGAAAGACGTTGTCAAAGAAAATCTGGATGTAATGATCTCGGTGACCTCTCTGGAAATTCATAGAGGATATATGTCTTATGCTTGACTTCTTTCTCTTACTGTGGTACCTCTGCTTCTTTATTGCACTGTTATGTACTCAAACATCCCCACTGGAAAGAGAGAAAGCATATGCTCCTGCTAGCCTGGGGATTTAGTTTGGCGGACTGGTTACTATTGGGCAGGACATGTGTAGCAGCTGAGTTCTCCCTGCCTTGGTCCCTCTCCTCCATCCAAACACCATTTTCTACAAAACCAGTGGCATGCTTGAGAGTTCTGCTTTTCTTTCAAATGTGATTTAAATTGTTTTCCAGGATGGGGGGCTTGGTGTCTGCCAGCTGATTTGCACAAGCATTGTCTCTTTAGGAGGCCAGGATAAAAAAGAAATGGGAAAATTATAAATCTTAGTTGAAAAAAATACAAAACCAAATAATTTAGTAAATGTCTGCACACCAGAGGAATAACATGCTGAGAAGCCTGCACTAGGCTTTTTTCATCAAAACAATATCTGGATCAGCTAGGATCTATTTTACAGATATCCTCAGTTGAACTGTGGAAAGATCTTCAATAACCTCTCATTGTGATTTAAATTGACAGCCAAGAGACTTACACAGTAAAAAATTAGTTAAGAAAAAATACAAATACACAAAACAACTCTCTGGATGAAGATGTTTAAGTATTTCCAGTTATATCAACATGATTTCCAAAATATACAGGCAAACTGCAATTTCATGTTTGTGCCAAAACCAGGGGTTTTATACAGTATTAGAAAAGTTGTTAGGAAACTTAAAGTAATGCTGTCCCGCATGGCTGAGAATGTGAAGCTGGCGTGTGTCTTCATGGAGAGGTTTCATCTCAGGTCTCGTGTTCTGGCTAACTCTCAGCTGCTGCCCATAGCCGTGCCAGATCTGAAATAGACCCACAGCTCCTACTGATGACTGGATCCAATATCACACTTTTTTGCTTGCTAGTAAAAGCAGTTATTTTCACAATAAGATGCAGTCCTTGCCAAAGGAGAAAAAAAATGATAATTTTTATCTTAACAGGAGTAATTTAGCAAACTGGAGTCATTTTAGGAGCACACTCCAACTCAGCTGGAAATACGTTAAAGGTATTGGTGTTTGACTTTATTGAAAATGAGGAGATCTAGCAATAGCCAAGTTGAAAGCTAGGGCTGCATTAAAGGAGCTCAAGCACACCAGGAAAAGTTCAAAGGGGTCTAAACAGTTTCTGCAGAGGTGGAAAGCTCAGCAGTAGGGTGTGCGGCTTGAGTAAGGAGACTTAGCGCAATGTTGCATTTGGCTTCCCCAAACATTAATTTTTAATAAATATGACTTTAAAGATTAAGTCTTGTCACCTCATATGTGTATTTCTTGTCATTTCCATCCAGCTCTGCCATTCCATGTTTAAGCAAATAGTGATCTTAGTGGTGCTCCTGTGGCAACTCTGGCGTTCAGTGGTGGCAGAGTGCTGAGAGATGGGTTAATGTTATTCTATGACAGAAAATCACACTGGAATGGTTGCAGTGTTGTTGCCTTCTTTATCAAAGGCACAGAGCCATTATCTCTCTGTTATGATGTGTTGGTTGTAGGGGAATGATTTTAGCCTCATTATCTGTATAGATATGCCCAGCTATACTTTGCTGTTATATTGTGATTATGAATAATTTAAATAACACATCATCTTTAAAGTACATAAACAGTACATTTTAGAATCCATTAGCCCTTTAAAAATAATTAGATATCTTTTCCTCTTTGTTAATTTGCAGCATTCAGTAGTTCACACTGGGTGATCCAGTCATTAGCGCAAATCATGTTTAAGAACTAAAACTTAAATATATTCCATTCTACAAAACCCTTCCAAGGATGGTAGGAAAATGATTGTGCTGCCAGTTACTTGATTTGTGGGTTAGTATATTAAAGAAACCCTCATAGGCTTTAATTTGGTGCTCTGGGTTCAATATGTTTCCTAGGTTATGTTATGATCATGGAGACAGAATTTTACAAGAACCGAAACAGTAAAACAAGTATTTTTTATTGCAAGTATTGTCAAAAAAAGAGATTTATTTTTCTTTTTTTCTCCAGTACCTTGTTGGGAAGGGGAAATAATTTCTCACTGATTTTGTCAGATAAACACACTGATGGACTTACAATACTATTTTCAAAGACTGTAGAACTGTTTTCTTAAAGAACTCTGCAATTGCTACAGTAAAAATATTCTTGCTGCCCTACTGTCAGTATCACTTCTTTCAGCATACAAATAAACAAGTTTTTAGTAAAAGGGTACATGTAATGAAGGTATTGTCAGAAAATACAGGTTCATATCAACTCCATCTGAAAATAAAATTCATATTTTTCAAACGGATACAATCAGAATAAAAAATGCATCTGCTGTTTTAAAAGTAAAGAGTGCTAATGGAAAGAAAAGAAACAGAAGGCTCATAATAAGTTGAAGGAAAGTAAAATACCAGCATGTTCTTATAGACATGGAGCTGAGGTAAGAACAAAAATGTGTCTATAGCTCTTTACTTTCGTGTGTGAGCCATTTAATTCAGAATCTTAAACAAGATTAGTGACAGTGATAATAAAGGGAAAATTCATAACATAATTCTTTAAAGTAATAGTCAGAAGGAGAGAAATAAAAAAAAAAATAATAAAAAAACCCAACAGCATGGCTATTTCCAAACTAACTCCAGGTCTGAGTTGCAGTGTGGGAAGGGAAGCTACAAATTAAACCTGCAGGGCTTAGGGTGCAAATCTCTATTCTTTGCTCTGCAGAGTAAAAGGATAATTTTCCTAAGGAATGGAACTGACACAGTGGTGCCAATTCCTCCTGTCTTTATGAGTCCTTATTTTATTTATCAGAAAAAATAACAGCTGTATTTACAGCCTCTGAAGTTCTCAGCTAAGAAGGAGTCCTTGGAGACTACAGGGAGACTGCTGGAAGATGGTGTCTCACACACCACTCAACTTTTAATTCAAAGGAAACAAGACATGAAATGAGAGCAGATTACGGGCACAACATCAGCATGGCAGCTTCTGCAGTGCTATCTGCTTCTGTTCTTGGCACATGAGATCCAGCACATTCAAACAGCTCTGGCACAGCAAGTGAATGCACCAGTTACCACTTGCCACTGCATGTAGCCCAAATTGTCATACTTCACTGTCCTTTATGTTTACAACTAAATTTTTTCACAGCCTTCTGCAAACGTAGCTATATCTAGCTACAAAATGCAGCATGGGGAATCTAAGATGGGCAGTTTTGTTATTTTTATATCATGGGTAAATAATCATCGGTACTGCTATGGTTGTGTTTAAAGACCAACCAATATGGACAATGAATTGCTCCTATTGGAGCAGTGCTGTCAGATGAATGCAGTCTGGTCAGAGGGCTGCTACACAACACAGTTCACAGCTGGAAGGGAGAAGACGGCTACAGCAGAGCTAACAGTAGATCACACGTATGACAAGGAGAGGGGGAAAACTAGTGACAGCAAATGTCAGGTTATTTCCACATTATGGAGGTGAAGGCATAAAAAAATAAGCTGCCTTACTAGGACACTCACTGCAAAAGAAGAAATCAGCACAAAAGCACAGGAGATACAAGCAAGAAATATGGAATGAAGTGAAGCTGTAGTTAATAATTAACTGATACCTCATTTTGGGGCACCTGAGCAGATATGATCATGTGATCATACATCTGCTAAAAGTCCTAGAGCACATGGCACATGTTTATTTATCAGCAAGTAAAAGTCAGCTGCAGTCTGTACAGGGTTTCCTGAAGGTCCAGTAGTTCTCCTTTTGCTGCTCTTCCTCCTGTCTTGCGTTCCCATCCATTTGGAGTCCTCCACAGTTCTTTTCTGAATCCAAGTGGGAGTGAAACAGTGGATAGATATAGTATCCCTCATTAGTTCTGAGTTCCTGTCTTTCCGGGAGAGCAATCTTTCCTCTGATTATTTCAACTGCTGCAATGTAGAACCTCAGGCTGCCCCATGTCAGTGTCCCAGCTAAGAATTCACACCAGCAGGTGCTTGCTTTTCCTTTCAAACCCAGTAAGAGACAGGTATTTGGGTTTATCAGCTTGAATCTGTGAGATGAAGTGGCTTCCAGAATACTTAAGGACTTTCACAATGTCACCTGGATAATTTTTTTTCTTGATCAGAATCCTCCATCAAAAGCCAGAGAAAGGATAGTGGGGACATAGCGGATGCTTTTTATCATTAGAGTCAATATAAACCTCAGGTTGGAGTGAGAATAGTGAGATTTGCTCTCTGTCATGAATCCTACAAATAGCTCTGCACTGTATTCTCTCCTGCAATATTTCAAACTTTTTGTTTTCTGTATTATTGAGTTATCATAAAGACCCATTCATAAAAGAAGAAGAAAGCAACCCTGTTTCTCAGTAGCAGAGGTCAGTTGCCAGATAAAATCTATAGCAGCTATGGGAAGCTGGATCTCATAAGGAATGTTTATAGTCCCTTTTACCTATTTCAGAGGAACCTTTATGCTGGCATAAGGCTAGTTGTTCTGAAGGTGTTATGAGTGTCTCTATAAATTGGTCAGGAAGGTCAGTTAACAACTGGGAATTCTAAGAGGAATCATATAAATATTGTACTGGCCTCCCCTGAAGAGTTACTTTCCGGTGGAGGTCAAGGTTTGTCATATATCCCAGTAAAAGCATGAAATTGCCAAGTGTGAGACCTACTATTGCTGTTTTTACAGGAGAAAACCCCTGTTCTACTGGACAAAATAATACAGATTTATTCATACAGACATGGGGGGGACCAAACCCCAGCAGCTTATTTATTTTCAACTAGCATTTGACTGTGCCTCTTAGAATAGTTGTATTAGAAGATTGTAGAGTTCAGCAGCTGATTGTTTGTACTAAATCTGCTTTTGCTAGCTGTGATAGACCTGACATAATTGTGTCTGACAATAAGCTGCCATTTCATGAGCATATGCTTAAGCTGTTGCAATGAATTGTGGCACAGCATATTCCCATTATCCCCAGTCTAACTGGTTGATGGAAAACAAAATAATAAAGTATCTACTAAAAAAGTGGTGGGAGTCAGACTCTGACCCATATTTAACATCGTTAAATTACAGAATGATATCAGTAGAGTGTGGGTTGTCATCTGCTGACATCTTGTTCAACAGAAAACTGAAAACAGGGTTTTCTGTGCTGCTAGAAGTGGATGCCAGAGTCAGTGCATATTTGTAGATATGCAGAGAGACAGATAAGACAAAAAAAGAAATACTCAGTATGGTTTTAGGTTGCAGAAGCTTGAACTGCTTGATGAAAATGAGGTTGTGCATATCTGTGATGGGAAGCCATGGCTGCAAGCAGCACAGGTGTCAAAACATGTAGCCTTGTATAACTCTGTGTGTGTACTGTGGAGAACAAGATGATGCTCTTCCAATCCCAGCAGGCAAGAGATACAAGGCAATGAATTGGTGCCATGGAGGGGAAAAAATCCAAGGGACAGCCATGAACAGGCTGTGACACAGAACAGAACCAGAACAATAGAAATTAATGGGGGGAAAAAAAGGAGTCATTCTAGTCTGTCAGCACTGGGGCTCAGTGCAGCCCCAGTCTGAAAGGGGTCACTGTGCAGTCGTGTGTTTGCACTCCTCTGGAAATTACTACATGTTATGCCAAGACATCCCATCAGGTGCATCCTCCCTCTACCATTAGAAATTACCCTGTCATTACTGGGTGATGTAGTTCCTTAACCTTCAGGTGTATTCTTAATTGTAATGACTGTTTCAGCTCTTAGGAAATGGCATTTTCTTCTCTTTCTGTGTAGTCTTCCTTCTGCAATGGGGATTCAAATATTAATTTAATCATAACATGTTTTCTGTTGGATAGAGCAGCTAGCCTGCGGAATTTAACTATAGCGCTGCTTCCTTCTCTGTTCCTTCATCCTCCCTTTAAAAGTGAGAGGAGGTTCTCAGGCCTGTCATGGAGAATGAATTGTCAACTTGTAAATTCGTCCGGTTAGCCTATTCTTCGAGCTAAGATTTTCTCCATAGCCTTGTGCCTTGGAATAATGTACTATATAAAATTTAGGGACAGAATTGAATCTTTAGGAAACAGTGATCCTGAAGTAGATTTCTCACTCCTTTCTCAAAGACAAAAACTTGGGGGTTTTGCTTGGGGCTTTTTGTTCTTTGTTGGTTTTTTTTTCCGACCGTATGTTTATTCTCAGCACCTGCACACCCACAGAAAAAAGACAGAGAAGGGGACAAAGAAAGGAAATGGATGAGAAAGATCTTGAGCTCTAGAAGCATGCAGACCATGAGGTTAATGGACACATCACCATTCTGCATATCTCTGCTAGATCGCTAACACTATCTTGATGGTGCCAGTTGACAGTTGTTCTGGGACATCAGTTTTTTTTAAGAAATACCTCACCTCACTACTGACCTTAATTTTTGAACATAATGTTAGACCTAGAGGATAGAAGGTAATGGATGGGAACTAATCTAATCTGAGAAGTTGTGAGTGTTGGGTGAAACTGTTCTGACTGCACCTTGACTTTCCAGACAGTGTCAAGGTACAAAGTTTTGTTCAGATTTCAAAACTGCCATCAGTTCAAATTGCTGTGACAACATATCAAGTCAAGTGAGGATGTTCCAAACCTCTTCTTTAGCCATCTTGACAAAGCTGCTATGTAGCATCCCCAAATGCTGGTGTTCGTTTCCTGGTCGAATTAATCTGAGTTTCAAATGTGAGAGAAAATGTTATGCAGGAATTGAGATTACTAATATTAATTTTTTTGCTGTTGTTGTTTTTTCTATTTCACCTTTGAATTATGCCTGCAGAAAAAAAAACAAAAACTCTTTAAAAATGTAACTGGTTTCTACTCTCATGCCTTGTGTAACTCTCACGCCATGTGTAACTTCATTATTTTGGTGTGGTTCCTCCTTACATCTGTGTTACTATCAAAATAATAAGGCTTATTACTTTTGGAACATGGAAACCATTCTGAATACGCCATACTTTGCCTCTAGCATATGCCCAAAACTCAAATGAAAAATGTTTTGATGTCTAAAAGAGTAATTAAGAAAAAAGATTTCATATGTCTCCATTTTATTTGCCTTTGAAAATGCTACTGCTGAAATATACCATAGAGAGTAATTTTGTTGTGCTTGTAGCCCAATAGAATATAGGTAACGAAAGATTCCTCTGCAGAAGTAACTAGCTTGTTAAAATATCCATGTATTAACCAGAGATCACTGAGTAGTTTAGTAGCTATTGTGGGAGAATGCTGGGAGTTTCTCGTTCAAATGATCAACTTTAATGACTAATGATGATTTCTGCTTTTATGAGAGAGCGAAAAACATGGTTTTGGTGTTTTATGTATCATTTTCTGAAGTTTATAAATTGCTTTATAGCTAATAGTTATATATAATAGTGATAAAAAATATTGGGCTATAAAGATGTCAGACTCTTAATACATATAACTTTTTTGGGGTGGAGGCATATGTGTGTTACGTAATATCTAGGCAAATGGTGAAGATTTCTGAAAATATAGGTCTTAATTACTTGAATAATGTATTTTCATGTGTCTGTGATCTGAAGTGCAAACTCCTTGAAAAACCGCATGTAATGTATATGATCCCATATGTAATATAATTAGTTCCAACTATAGAATACCCCCACGGGGAATTAATGTGTTTGGTGCTCTTTCTGAAGAGGCACTACACTGCAGAGATGACAGTTCTGATCCAACAATGCAGTTGTACATGCTCATACCTTCCTGCCCAAAGTGTTCCCCTTGACCACAGCATCCCTAGTCACAAGTGTAGTGTGTACCAAATACTTCTCTGATTTCTTGGTTTAGCGTCTATTTCAAAAATACCTTCTGGCAACTGCTAATTGGAGTCTCTCTCTTCAACCCAGTCCCCAGTTACATTTCTGCAAGTAGTTTTGATTGTTTGCTTGTTTTATCTTTGAGATGTCTCCCTTACTTTCCTTGCTTTTGGCAGGGAAGAGAGAGATATGTGCTGGCAGGTTGTGTGGTTTTGTGAACATGACTTTCTCCTTAGCAGTCCTAAGAGGTCTTTAGTACTCAAATCCAGTGTGGCACACATTAAGGTCCACGGAAGCATTTGGTAATCTCCTCTCCTCCTCATAGATGTTAAAGTCTACCATTCTTCTCCACGCTCTAGACTTTCAGTCTGTATCTCACTTGTTTTCTGTGTTCCTCAACCCTCCTTTAAGGAGATGACTTTGCCAGGAACCTTGTGTTGTTCAAATTACTTTTCTTGTGTTGCTAGATTGCTTCCTGTTGCCCCTCTTCAGTAGGAAGTGAAAGTAGATATGATGCCTATTATGTTGGTGATACGGACGTAGAAAATACCCTCATAGAGTATATGGGAGGGCGAGAAAAGCAGAGAGGTGGTTAGTCCTGAAGTAGGATTCTTTAGAGACAACAGGAAAAAAAGGTTTTAACCCAAAGGAACTTAAGTAGTGTGGCTTCTCTCATGAAGGCTCCAGGGTACAGAGGAGGAAAACTGTGAATTTTAAAATAATGCGTTTACAAGGATAAGAAAGGAAGAGTTTGATGCTGCAGACAGAGAAAGCCTGGATTACATTTCAGCTTTGGGTGCATGGGCAATCAGAAATTTCTAGTAGCTTTTGGCTACTACCATTAGCAGGTTTTGAACACAGCACTCTGAAAAGAAGTGGTTAAACCAGCAGCGCAATAAATATTTTTCAGTCTGCATATTAGAATCCACATGTTTCCAGAACAGGAATCTCCTGCACTGAATCAAGCAGGAGGGGAACTGTGAGATCTAAAAATGGCAAGTGCTTTGTTCCCTGCAGTTTTCAGAGAGCTGGCAAGGAAAAGCTCTTTACTTTGCTTAAAAACAGGTAGCAGATTTCACAGTAGTCTTGGGAAAGGAGAAGAAAAGAAGATGGCATTTCCATTTTAACTACACGCAGGGGAAACAGATGTTGGCAGAGTTGAGTATTCAGAAAATTGCTGTGGTCTTCCTTCTTTTTCTGAGGGAAAAGGAGGACTTTTTGGTTTGTTTGTGTGTTTACTCAGAAGGGACTGCATTGCAGGGCGGGGAGGGGAGAGGAGGCCTTGAAAACATGAAATGTACATGAAAGCAAACCTGAAATGTACGCTGGGGTTTGTTCTGCCTCCGTACCAATGAAAATACATGCCTGGCTCATGTTCTCCAGACCTCGTGCTGGAATACTTTCAGCAAGCTGAAAGAAACCCTGAGGGGTGTCCAGTAGGGAGGAGAGATTGTCCCAAAGAAACTAGCATTTGATTAGATTGGATACCAAGCACCCTGAAACATGCAGAGACGTTATGAGCATATATATGAGCAGAGACATTAAAGTATAAACATATACGTGAACATATATATGAAACGTGAACATATATACAAGCAGAGACATTCAAATAAATGAAGATCTCTTGTCTAACTCTTCTCTTGGCCATTTAGCTTTTCAAACTCATAGCTCTTCGTTGCCACCATTTAATTCAGAATAAATCAGCAAACATAACTTTTGTCAGATGGATTATTTCCTTCTCTGTCTCTGCCCCTGTTTCTGGCTAGAATACAACCAGTGAAACACCATGGTACAGCAAACCAGCTGCCAGCTACATAGCAAATTTCTCTTAGATGTACTTAGGATAAAGAGAATCACAATTTTTAAAAAGTGGAAGAAGGAATAGGCAGACAAAATGTGATGCTACGTGTATATTCCAGAGACTGAAAAAGTTCTTCTCATACAGGTAAGAAGCAGCAAAAATCTATTAGGGATAATATAAGAAGAATATTCATAGTAGTACTACTAATTAATGTGTGAAATATTCTGAAAAAGCTTTTGAATTATGTATGATGGCTCATTGCTTAACTGGAGACAAAAAAACTTGGCTTCTAATTCTGGCAAAGTCTTTTATTATGCAGGCTTTTGGAAAATCACTCCCTTTCAGTTTATCCTTTAATGTCAACAGGGAGAACCCGAAACAGAATTCAGGTCGAGACAACATCTCAACACAAATCTCTCTCCCAGATAGAAAAGTCACCTCCAAGTCACACTTTGTTTTAGCGTTAAGAGAAAGTGCAGGCCCCTGCATGCTGTGCACACTGACAAGGTGTGGATGTGCATGGGCAACACCTCCCCTGTGTGATATAAAGCAATCTCAGCAAAGCACTGTGTCCTGGACTGTCATGCTTCTGCTCTAAGTCATTGCTTTTGCTTGGAAGGGAGCTCACAAGTGCTTAGCAGACAGGAGCAGCTGAAAGTACACTTTGGGGATAAGGCTGGGCGGCATTTTGGCCATTACGCAAATCTTGCATTTCATTTCCCAGCAGAACACATTTACTGCAGATCAGGACATTACGTGTGTGATTTTGGAGCAGATTTATTAAGTCCTCCAGGCCTGCATCTGCTTACTATTGCATTTGTGCCACGTACCAGACATGACTGGGTCTAGAACTTCTAATAATGCTAGTCAGCAAGGGAGGAATCAGCCACTAGCTATGCCAAACGGTGTTTGTGCATGTGTATGTTTAGCAGGGGCAGCAATAAATCTGTTATCTTCTTTCCATCTAAATACAAAAAATATCTACTTTGATGGTTTTGCCTGGCATTTTTAAAAACAGTGAAGTGTCACAGGACTGTGAGTGATATATGTGTGCAGGAATTAATGAATAATGTATTCCAGTGTTGGATATAAAATCCAGAGAAAGTTTTGTCAGTGCTTTGGTTTTCTTTTCAACCCTATTTTTATTTATGTTGTTTCTTAACTCCACTGCTTCTGGGCTCCTGTTGGAATAGAAGGTGTGTTCATTGCACTGGCGCTGGTCTCCATAGTTACCCGCTGTGGCTGAGGGGGGAGATGCTGCCCTTATCTCTGCAACTTTAGGGAAGTGAAATTAGACATATTACAACCTGAAAGAAATATATTGAAAGGAGACAATTGGGGCTATGTTGTGCTGGCTTTCAGTGGTGTGTTTTGAATTACCACTGTCTTCTGGGTGATTCATGCGGCAGAAAATAAGGCATTAGCGATTAATATTCCTGGCGAGTACCAAAGGCAGAAGTGAGTGTGTACGCTCCCTGGAACAAGATGAGCTCAATGCGGAGTCAGACTCCTGAGCATATCCCCACACAGCAGGGAAATGATGTGTACAGCACAACCCACTTAACTAGCCCATCTTAAAAAGAAATTTTCTCACACAGGTTAACCCCATATACTACTTTAAGGAATATTGTACAGGCCACAGGATAACAGAGCAGGAGGACGGGCAGGCCAAACAGTGTGGGCAGGCTGAGGCCAGAAAAGAGTGTGGCGCTGTGGGCTATGCAGAGATACTGTCAAACACAGATCTTCTGATCCCCATGCTGATGTGGGTGATGCTGGCTCTCTCGGCAAAAATGGAAATACACATAACCCCTGACGTTAGGGCTGTTCTTCTCCCAGTGTCTTCCACTTTTGCTGGAGGTGTGTGCTCTCAGCAAGGCTGGTGTCCAGTCTTGTGTAGCGAAGAACCACAGAGCTCTCACGTACAAGCCAAGCATGGCATCAGCAAGGCCCTTTCCAATACCTAACCCTTTAATTATCCCTCCTTTTTTCTCCATACTTTCTGGTCTAAATGCTGGCTGTTGCTTGCAGGGCTAATGATTGTCTGAGTTGTTGTGCAGAAAAGCAACTAGGTGCCTGGTCAGAGGGCCCTGTACCCCTGGGTTTACCACAAGGGGAATGACTTCACCTCTCAGCGGTTGGTCCGTGGTCACCTGGGCCTCATCCAGGCACACCACTTTCTATTTGGGGTCTTTCAGTAGATCTATGGGCAAGTACCCTTTCCGATCTTAGTGCTGAAGCCGAGGTGTATCTGCAGCTTCTCTCTTCCCTAATGATGTTTTTGATCTAAAAACGTTATCTTTGGGTTTGTTTATTTTTGTTTTGGGAGAAAACCTTTAACTTCTACTTCTCATATGCTGTCTGTTTTCCCAGTCTTGTAACCAGGTGGAGGCATCTGATCAGCCCCAGCTTGCTGCAGGGTAGGCAAGAGAAAGCACACAATTTCTTTTTAATTTGAACTGTATGTTTAAGTGGTAGAAAAAAACCTAAGCAAAAATTAAATCTTAGTTGGGATTGACTGTCTTCTATGGATTTTCGGATGCATTAACCATACTTTGGCCTTGTAGGGAAAGTGGTGACCATTTTGTTTAGATAACTTGAGGTATTCTTATGCAGAATTTCCATGTCATTTGGAAATAATGGTATGATCAATACCCTGAAGTCTTATCTGGGAACATCTAGGAAAACTAGTTTGTTGTTGTTTCCTACTTAGGGATAAAGGAATTTTTTATATCAACAAAGACTGAAACTTGTATGAGACCGCCACAACAAACTGTTCCACAGTGCCAGGCTCCCCTCTTGGTATTCCCCAAAGAGTCCCACTGAGTGTAGGTCTGCTTCATTCCTATTGACAGACCGCCTCCACTGAGCAACCAATTTCTGTCAGTCCCTTGAGCAGCAATTTAAGAGGTTTTGCTGCACTGTACAAGCAGAATTTTAAGTAGGTATCACCAAAGCTTTTTGGAATTTTTTTCAGCTGAAATTACACACAAAATGATGAGATCTTTTCTTGCTAAATTCAAACATTTTGAAAGCTAAGGTAAATATTTCTGGGTAAAGAGAAAAATGATGAAAACTCCAGAGAAACTGACACTAAGATTAATTGCAGAAAGAAAGGAACTGCCTTGCACCAGACGATGCAGGACACCGACTTTCACTTTGTCTTCATCACTGTGCTGGAGGGAAGTGGAAGTAACTGAGATTTCTCTTCTCTCCCTTATTTTCTTTTTCCACAAGCAAAACGTATTTTGGGGAAAGCAAAAATATATTTAGCAGTATGATCAAGTTCTACAATTTGTTGAAGGGTAGTTTATTTGGAAATTCCCAAACTTGAAATCACATTTTGTCCTCTTTTCAGCTTCCAGCCTCTCCCTCAGAAGTTTTGACTGTAATCAGGGTCAAATACACATAAATGAGAGAGAAAGAATAAGCAAAACTTCAGACTTGAAAAACTGAAAATATGTAAGAAAACTAAGCACAAAAATGAATGTAACTTCATTTTCATTAAGATATTTTTAGAAAGCAGACTACACTTCTCATTTAGCGCCCAAGATATTGTAGCTCTTTAATGAGGGTGACAGTAGCACTGGTCATGGCAGTGCTGTGGAGAAATTAGACAGCTGTGTGAGCCAGGGAAGACAGTATTTAAATGCACTCCTTGTTAAAACTTCAGGACTGTATCTTCAACAGAAACTGCTTATGTTTTGTTTTTGGGAATGGTGATGAAGTTTATTTTTCTATGTATACCTTTCTACTCTTTTTCTTTTTGGCATAAACAAGTAAACAGTACTTTTGTTTGCTGCTAAGCTATTGTAATTTGTCTCTAAGAACTGGAAAGTCACCAGAAATTTGTGTGCAAAATTGATTGTTGCTTCCCTCAAGACCTGAACAATTATAAGCTTCCCATTTTATTGCCAGTTGTTCTGGAATTATTCCTGTGCACAGTTCAAAGACAGCTCTGAAGCCATTTGAACAGTCATAATTTAATATCCCACTAGAGTTCGGAGCCTGAGAGAATCACGGCACTACAGCAGCTCCATCTTTAGCACACAATGACTGGGAGGCCTTCTGCTCCTCCTACAGTTCTGTCAAACGTATTTGATTAGTCATCATAACTTAGTGTTATCAGCTTGACAACGCTTAATAACGATATTTAATGTTGCCTAATGGCTAAGCATAGGATGAAACTGCATGAAAACTCTAAATAGCTCAGCTTTGGGAATGAAATTGCTAAACTAGAGCTACTTTTTTTTTTTTTTTCTCTCCCCCCTGACCTTTGGAGGGTATTAGTGAACAGGAAAATTATACACATGACAAAAGAGAGGGCAAATCAACCATGCAACCACGCAATTTGTCAGTACCTAGTTTCAGTGTAGAATTGGTGTTCATTATTTTAATCAGCCAATGATATTGCTACAAACAGCTACATCCTGAACATGGTATTTTTAATTCTACTTCATGCCTGTTTCTATCCCCAGTCCGTAGGTGAAGTGCTACCTTGCAGGATTTTGTGCAGCTCGGTGTCTTCTCTTCTGCTGCTCCTCCTGCCTTTCTCCTTCCTCTCCTCGATGTTGTGGCTCTTTGGTTTTCCACTTTGCTAGTCCTTTCCCACTAAAAGCTCGTGCCTTCACAGACCCCCAAATCAAACATGAAATTAAGAAAATAATAGACCTATTCCTATGACACTGGGAAGATGGTTACCAGGACTGCTGTGTACTCAGTCCTTTTGCGTGCTTTCTTTCTGCTGTGGCTTTTGTCTTGTCTGTTTGGCTGCAAGCTTTTCAGAACTCACACAAGTTCTTACTCTGTGTTTCACAGTGAATTTTGCATAACAGGGCCCTAGACTTGTTGTATCCCTGGGCATGATTGTAATGAATATAATAAACAAAATAACGTAGCCGCTTTCTTCCACTTGTCTGAGCTCTCCTTTTCACTGTCACTTCTCCACTCACAATGCATGAAGATAGGTCTGAATAAAAAATTTGGTCTCTATTGCATTTAAAATATTCCCTGTAAAAAAAAAAAAACAACAACCAACCAATCAAAAAAAAAAAACAACAAACCAAAACCCACAATGTATGGGGTATTTCAAATGCATGCAATAAATTATATTCAGAGGAGGCTGCACTGGGACTGTTTCAGTACAGCCCTTAATTCACAGCTGCAAATTAGCTTCCCTTACCTTCTCAGCACAAGTGATTGCAAGGTTAATTCTGTTCACCAGGCCTCCTGGTTTTAATTTTTTTCAAATTCTAACCCTTAATATGATATCATTACAGCTTTTATTGTTAAGCATGTATTCTTTGACTTCTTTAGTTTGAGAAACACTAGTAACACAACCTTGTTGTAGTATAAATACAAAGGTTGTATCTTAGAAGAAGAGGTATCTATACTACAGTACTGTTTTCTTAGCCTCAGGTCTTAGTACATGCCATAACAGAGCAACAATCTTTGAAATTTATTATCAGTGGGCCTGAAAATATCCCAGAAGCACTTTTCATTTTGGGTTTGTGTCTCTCCCCTCTCCATCAGCTGTGTTGGCCGCAGTTATTTACACATCTTTAGGGAGAAACAGATGTCAGCAATAAAGGCAATAATAAAGCTGATTCAGTTTTTAGATATTAACCAAGATCTGTAAACAGATATCTTGATGATACTCTGCATTTGCCATGACAAATAGGAAAGCATTTAACTTGGAAAGCCTTCAACACAATGTAGTTATTTCCAGAGGGATTAACAATAACTGGACTATAATAATGTCCAAAACCACCTTGTTTTCCCTTTGGCAGAGGTCCATCTTCACATTTAAAACAACAAATGCTATTGCTTAAGGACTGCACACATCCAGGGATCTTGTCTTTGAAATGACACCAGCGTGACTTCATGAATTTTTTCTCTTTTTTTTTCCCAGTTATTTTTATGAGGGATGGAATTGTAGCAAGAAGTTGGTCATGCATGCTCTGAATAAGTAATTCTCATACTAGGTACATACCAGTGTCATGTTGTTTTGGTTAAACACCATGGGAGATGGTGATCAGTACATGGAAAAATATCACTGGAAACAAATCCAACTTTACTGGTGTGTCTGTTCTGCTCTTGGGGCTCAAGTGCTCTGTGAAATGAGGTCTCTGTGAGCCAGCCACTGCAGCCATCCAAGGCACTTATTGCTTTGGTTAAGCAGTCAGGACAAGTGTGAAGCAGCTCACTGGTTTCTGCTGGCCCCCACATGGAAGCTGTATAGCCATGGTGAGTATCAGCTCTGCTGGTACTTGAGAAGGAGCTGAGGGCAAACCCCAGGGTAAGCAGGAAGGGTAAGGCAGACTTTTCACTAGTGGGGATTGTTTTTGATATGAGAGGTGCTGCTGCTCTCTGCAAGGCAGTAATCATGTGCACTCCCAACATGAAGCAAGGTAATCAACTGACAAAGTGACATCATCTGAAAAACCATTAGCTTTCTTATGACTCTTGGAGGTCTCATTAAAATCGGTCACTCACTGATTGTTCACATTACTGGAAATTTGATCAAAATATTGTAAGTTTTTTCCGTGGCTGAAAAATTAGAACACTTTTTTCTGTATTCTACAAACAAAATTAAAGAATAATAGATCTTTCTTGAGAGGCTTTAAGAGCTCCATTTGCAAGTGCTCCCTTTATTACTCTCATAGTTATCCCTGTACCAACATTAATTTTTCTGTCTCAATACCCTCCTTTCCAAGAAAGCCCCCACAAGCCCAACCACTTATAAGTGCAAGGTTTATTACCAGTGCTTCTCTTGTTCCAAGGAACTCAATAGTTCCCTGAGATTTTTGATCCTGCTTCTTGATCAGACTGTCTTCTGTTAATTAGTTTTACTACCTCACCATCACTAGCCAGTTTTACTTGCTGGTATAGACTCCCTTCATGGATAACAAATAGTATGGAAACTGGATAAGAGAGGGCTCATTCTCTGAAATGGTACTATATAGGCTCCAGCTAGAAGAGGGAAAATGGCTAATGTGATACAGATTTTGAAACTGTCGTGTTTTCCTCAGAATTTAGATAGGCTCAACTCATCTCTGAATTAGACTTATCTCCTCGATGACTAACTTATGATACACTTCTCTGCAAGCATTATTTCTGCCTCTCTAGTTCTCACAACTGTGCCTTTTAAGTGTTCAAAACCTGAGTTCCCTGAGTGGCTCAGGAAAATCCCTCGCATTGCAAACTAGGGCAGCTCTCCCCAACCCCACACTGTCAAAGGGGGACTGTCAAAGGAGCCTGCTTTGAGATCTGGTGGCTAGATAAGCAAATTGACGTATTTCTGGGTACTTGGAAAGACCTCTCTGTTTAATGCTCCATTGCATTAACTATTGATGCATCAATAATCAGATTAACAGATGTATTTGTAGTATTCATACAAATAATAAAGACATGTTCCTCAATTTTCACAATCATGCATTTTGTTCATTTGATAATGGAGTGGAAAATCTTTGTGAGCCTGGAAAATACACTGTAATTTGCTAGAAATGCAGCCGATTGCATCTATTCTTTTATACTCTGCAGCACTGCATGATGACGCCCAGTTGGCTTCTCCAGCTGTTAAATGAAATTTCAGTTTGCAATGGCTTATCTGCGTTATCTGGCCCCAAGCGGTTCTGTGGGTTGTTTTTGATAGTGCCCATCAAACTAAATCTGTACTCTCAGACAGCAAATGAAGTTTGATTGGTGCTGAATACGTTGTGCATTTACAGGTAGCGAGTAGGCTGTCAATGCATGTTAATAATAGAGAATTGGTTGTTCCAGAGGAGGAATTTAATAATGCCTGGAAACTATCTGCTGGCAATAATGCTGGAAATAAACAACTACCTGAACTGCCTCTCCAGCCGAGAGCTGTCTAGCATGGATAACTAGAACTTTGTTATTGAGACTGTAGAAATTAAAGTGTCTTGCGTTTTGTGATCTATACAAGCCGTCCGCGTATCTTATATCTGGCAGGGGCAGTGAACTATAATTTCTTCAATGAATGTAATACTGAGAATTGGCGCTTAACATCTGCCTTCATGAATAAATACCATGGAAGATGTGACACAGACACCACTAATATGCCTCATCCATAACCTGGCTCGTGGGCCAGGTTACTGTACCAATTCCATGCTACACTAAGACTAAGCTATGCTGCTTCTATTGACCCCAAATAACACCTTAGTTTGCTAATAGTTCTCTGACAGACTGTGTTACTGCAGCCTATACTAGGTGATATCTGTTTGCCCATCTATATTTGTTCCAGCAAGCTTATCCAAAGAGCAAAGCACTATAGAACATATGTTTTGTTAACACATTCTGGACCTATGGACAGTCTGGAAGCTTTACATTAAAGCAGTCTTTTTTACCATAATAATAAAATGTAGTCACTATTTTTATCTCTACATGTAGGGTCAAATTTAATAAGAATGCAATGATTTCAGGCAGGCAGCTTCCCTGGAAATGTGATTCAATATTCATAGAATCATATCCTGTCATGTTTCATTGTCAAGTCACAACTGAAATCCATGGTCTGCACTCCTAAACCATGAAAGGATATATAATGGATTTGGGATTCCAGATAGCCAGGGAAGCACAGGTGTTACCCTTGTGACAACGTTGTTGGTGTTCTGCCCTCTTCAAAATAATTCCAAATAACTTCTGAGGATGTGTCTTGACAAAAGTGACTGGGGAAGACATTATGCACCAGAGAGGGAGTTAGAGGGATTCTGGTTGAGAGTTTTACATACATAGAATAAGGATTTCTATCTATAATTTTATTTTATTTTCAAGGTCCTCTGAGTGTTACATGGAAAAGAAATAAAGGCTTTCAGTGATACTCTGCAACTGAATAATATATTCTTAATCAGTATGCTGCTTCAGCTATCTTTGTCACTATAAATATGCTATGTCTAAGCATGGGTAGTAAGTGACTGGATATTTATTTCTATTTGATGGTACAGCTTCAGTCACCAGGTTGAGAAAAAAGCCTGCAGCAAATGTTGTGATACAAAAGTGGCCCTTAGATCTGAGCTCTTTTATACCTTAAGCAAGTCCAGAGCCTTGATCAGTGGAGGATTTTCATTGCTGCTAAGTTCAGTGAAAGTACAGGCTAAGCTTCTTATGCCAAAAGGACTAAAAAGTAAAAAGTTGAAATCCTTTTTAGTAAAAAGTTGAACTCCTACAGTAATTTCTACTACTGGAGTTTGAGTAAGAACTTTCCTTTTAAGTGCATTAGTTTAGTAGCCCACTAACAGTTTCTGAAATATTTTATCTGAATTCTACTACTTTTTCTTCAAACAAAAGTTCTTGGTTTAGATTTTTTCCTTCTTGATACATTTTGTGAAATTCTGTTTGTCCAGTTTTCATTGATCCAAAGCATAAAATTCCTCTTTTTATTTCTTTCAAGGAGTTTTTACCATTCTTTTAAAAAATCTTCAGGGGAAACGTATGTACTCAGATAACTCAGAAATAGATTCTCTTAGAACACCTGTCTTGCCATGAGCTTTCTCCTCAGTAGAGGAAAAATGGCTTTGACTCACTTGAAAAAAAAATTGCCTCAGATGTTGTGAAGTTGGTGTTTGAGAACCTCACACTGTGCATGTACAACAGAGAACTTTCCACAAAATTAGCAACAGGCTCTTGCAGAATGTCCCTGATGTGGACGTACACCACATCCCACTGGTGTGACAGAAACAGTTCTTGGGGGCTTTTCTCTGATGTACACGTAGTCAATTCTGAAACATAACTGAAACTTTTGGCCAGTATATTCTACAGTTTGGTTGCTTTTCCTTTAAATGTATATAATTCATTGTGAATCTTAGTTTCTTAGCTTCTTCCCTTAGTACCTCTTACAGCCTGCTACTGAAGACAGGACGACAGATTTGAAGAATCTTTTCTCTGCCCTTCTGTATGTTGCATGACTGTTCCTTCCTCATGCTAAACAGCTGAAGTAACAGGACAATAAGGAAGTCATTCTGCTGCAGAGTTTGCGGTAAATAGCACATTCAAAATGCAGATAGTAAAAGGTGGAGAAAGAGGGAATGCAGAAAAGTGTCAGTAGCTGAATTTTGAACTGCAAAATCCAGTTTGATTTAGTTCAAAATCCTTGTTGAAGGCCCTGGCTTTATTTTGCATTACTGGAGCTGGTATTTTGTCTCATTTTTGCGCGCATCATAACATCATTTTGCCCTTTAAAACATTTTAAAGGTATTCAGACATTTTTAGTAAGTAGAACATAGTACAACTGAAGAACAATACCAGTGTACATTACATTTCATAGTTTCAGTTTTCCTAGGAATTTAAGTTAATGTAAGGTCTAATTCTTACTTGTTTATGTGCTGTGCATCCTATGGCCTTGACTTTCAGCAGCAGTTTTGAAGGCTTCTTTTCAGCAGCAGTTTTGAGGGCTGAGAACATCTGTCAGTCAGGCATAGAAAGGCTGTGGCTTGTCCTGATTTATTTCTGAGTGCACAATGCTTGGCTATATGAGTCTGAAGCTTGCCCCTCAAGCATGACCTTTTTATATAACAATCAAAAAGATACATTTATCTGCAAGCAAACCAAGTTTTATTTTAGTATATATACAGTGGGGAGCTGAGAAACAGAATTGCTGCTTGTTGATGCTGTCCGAGTTTCAGAACAGAAGGTATGTCAAGTGCAGTGTGAGAGTTTTACATGAGTCCGCGGGAGGTGATAGGTTCTGTGGCTGGTCTGATGTACCATTTCACTTGTTTGATATGAACTTGTGGTATAACAAATGAGCACATATGTTCACTGTGTAGCTTCCATGTGCTGCAGCTCATCTACATTGGTTGGCATCCCTCCAACATAAATGTGATAGAACTATGGACTGTGCTATTGTATTTTTATGCAGTTCCTGTGGAACTGTGCGATTTGACATTTCCAATCAAGTCCTGACGGTACAGAGAAGAGACGTTTTCAAAAGTGATGCCTGAGTTAAGTCATACCTATCTTGTGGTTTGATGATGTTAAAAAAGATTCAGAGCAATTGGAGACTAATAATGAATGCTATAGTCCAGTCTTGCCTTTTTCGTGATGACACTTCCAGATGTGAGTACATCCTGTTCAGTGGGCTCAACACAGCGAACAGCTCTAGTCTTGACATAGATTATGATTGCATGTTATTAAAAAATGCTTTCTTTGATGTTCTTTGTGTGTGGTCAGCCAATGAAAATTGACATAGAATTTCCAAGGAAGAATTAATGAATTAACACAAAAAAAAAGTATGAGACTTAAAAACAAAATTAAACTTCTGCAGCAAAGAGGTGGTCCATAAAAACTGAAACCATCTGAGTTTACTGGCTATGATAAATTCAGGTTGAAGAACACATATAAGTTACTGGTTATCAAAGTTAGAAACCCTGCTCTGCAACTGGCTAGGAAATATCATGATCAAGGGAATATTAGCAAGTTGGTCAATACTTAGCTTTTACATGAGACCACCAGTTAGTGATGCAAGACAACAAATAAAGCAAATCAAAGAAAATTTTGGAAGTGACATCCAAACCAATGTTCTGCATAACAATGATGAATAAGGGAAGTATTTGCAGCAAAATATTAACAGCGGTGATCATGTAACGAATGAAAAATGTGAAAATGTGAGACATGATGCAGGTGTCTGAACAAAGATTCTCTCCCTGTTGACTGATATCTTCTGTATGTTTCTTATGGAGCTTGTCAACAGAGTCCTGATCAGAAAGAAGAAAGACAGAGCTTGGTTGATGAGAAGGAAATTCCGAGTGATGAGTTATATTTATTTTACCAACAAAAATGAAAAGACAAAAATTAATTTTAAAAGCTTTATACTTTTGAAGGAACAGGGAATAAAGACTTTTTATTTTTTGACGTATCTCTGAGTATCTGAAAAGTGGTGAAGTTTATGAATGAAATGAAAATATGTATTTTCCAGAGCTCAACTAATTTTGTCTCATAGGCATTCTTTAGTTGATCTGATTGGTGACTTGTTGATTAATATATTTAATGGCTAATAGAAGAGCAAGTTTGTAAAAAGTAAAATAAAATATATATTTGAATGATCTGTAGAGAAAATATATGCAATTGGAAACTAAACACCCACTAACAGGAAATTGTACTTTATGACATTTTTTTCAATTCTTTTAATAGTCAGATTTGCAGAAGTTTTTTCTTGATGTGAGATGAAGAGGTCTTATCAAAGCACCAGGATGCTCAGGAAATTAGAGGAGTGTACAGTCAGTAGAAAAAAAAGGCAATAAGGGACAGTCAGTACAAAGGTCTTTGATTCTATTTCCAGCTTGTATAGGCATAGGAGCTAAAGGGCCTTGCAACACTTATGAATCTTAAGGGAAAGTTATATGAACTTGTGCCTTGAACTAAAAAAGAAACAAAACGATCTGGATTTATTTCAATCAGGGAGAATATATGTTTTTCTTCTTTCTTATCTTCATATTCATTTTCCATATTTCTAAACTAGAATAAAGGTGGGAATGGAGTAATCTCATTCAAATTAAGATCACCCTGTTGGCATTTGATTTTGATCTGGTTCCTTTGAACAACTTCAGGTTATAGAGAAAAATATTGTTATTTTATAAATCAAGCAATGTATGTAATTAAGTCAAAAGCGTGCCATAAAATTTGTATTACTCAAAGTCAGGATGGAAGTAAGAACAGTGAAGTGGGATTAGCTGTGAGAATCTAGCTATGATTTTTTGGGTGTGAAAGAAAGAAATATCTAGTTATTACAAGTCTATACATGTATGGGAGTATGTCGGGAGGGGCCCAGGAAGACATGCGGCCGACTCAATATGAGTGATAAAGCAAGCTCCAGTGTTTATTCGGATAGCTCAGATATTTATACACTTATCGTAAATTATGCCTACTTGTCACACACTAATTGGCTAGGCTTCTAAAGATTACATGTTCATACACCTCCTACTTGCAGTTTCTGCTTCAAGGTTCTCCAACATTCCAGAAGGACACTCTCCCTCTCTCCTTGTTTATCATTCTCGCAGGGTCTGTGTGACCTTGGCTCTTCTTCCTTGTCAGCGTAACTTACAGTTCTCACTGAGGCCTACTGTGGCTAAAATCCTACTTATGCTAAACACTTAGGCTAACAAGAGGATTGCTTGTACAATGCTTCCATGGATCCAGGGCCCTGCTCCCGCAGCCATTCTGCAACAGGAGTATTCAAGACTGATCTTTGTGCAAACTTAAAATTCTGGATGCACATTCTCCCCTATTCCCCTTCCCAACCAATTAAAATTACATATACCAAACATATTTGCAGCATCAAGGTTTAAGTAAAACACCAGTAACACTGCAGCTAGGCCAATCTGCTTTCTCTTCTTGATTCTAAAAGAGGGGAAGCTGTTAAGAAGTGACCATAATTTGCATAAATAATTTGTTTGTTTAATTCTAGTCCCAGAAATGGATAAATTAACTGTACTGTAGATTTCTGCTTCTAGAGGTGAGACATGTATCGATTACCTAGTAAAATGTTACTCATTGTACTACTTGAGAAGAAGATAAAGATCCAAAACGTATAAAAGTATTATCCAGGCTATTGAAAAGGAAAGTCAAATATTTTCAAATATTTAACAGCTACATTAAGCATCAGTCATTTGGGAAGCTTTAAATGAAGAGGTCAATAAAGAGGAACAATACCACTAGGCAGACAAATTGGAGAAATAATTAGTAGTACCGAAAAAGCACGAAGAATGTATACATTCTGAATGAATTATTAAGTACAGGATTATTTTTTGAAAGTTCCTCTAAAACTTAAAGTGATGTGCATTTTGCCAGGAGATTTTTATCATGGGGCCAGGAAAACAAGAAGAGGGGCTGTAGAGTTCCTCTGTCAGAAGTAAAGCTGTTTACATGCAAGTGGCTCTTGGGGCTATATTGAGACCAAAATTAAGAGACGTGGTAACTTGTGTTCTTTTGTTTTACAAGCATGGGAAAGAAGATAATAGTCTCCTATGAGAATCATATTATAGTTGTTAATAATAAATATGAAAGGCCAGGTTTGACTTCTGTTAGAGGCAGCCTGGCAGTTGTTGTGAAACTCAGTGTGAAAGAAAAATAATGTAGTCTCTCAAACACAGTCCTAGAGAAAGCTTCTCAAGACTGTTCTTTCACAAATTCTCTCTTAATCTGATCCTTCCTGTGTAGCAGGAATTGTAGCAGTGATTGCTGTCACTTTACTGCTGCTCCAGGATGAGGTACCTTATGCTTCACGTGCAGAAGATGGCACATGCCTCCTGGCTCTTGACTCTGGCTTTGCCGCTCTGTGGTGCTGTGGTTCTTTGAGCAGCAACTTACTTCGTGCTCCTTCTTTGCTGCTCTGGGCCTGGTGCTCAACAGCCTCTACACGCCCCCAAGATGAGAGGGGAATTGGCAGGTTTTTTTCTTTTTGAGATGGAGTAGCTTGCCTCTCGTGCTGCCATTCTCTAGTCAGACTAGCTTCTACTTTGGAAAAGAAGAATGCAGTCCAACTCACTTCCCATGAAAGCCTAAGAAATCCTGTGAAAAGACATAGGCAGGGTTATAGAACCAAGGTATTCAGTCTGAGTAAAAGTAGCAGAGCTGTACTGCCCGCTGAGCCAGCGACAGCAGTGCTCTGCCTGTCGGGACCTTACAAATTTCCTTGGCGTACCCAACTGCAGCGTTGATTCTAGTGCTGTAGACTGCACCATGACAGTTCTGTGTGGTCACATCCATATATTACAAATGAGTCATCTCAGGAAACTCTGCTGTGGGCAAAGCAGTCCTCCCTGTGCCAAAGCTGGGCATGTATAGGTGGGGGCACCGACAGCTGCTGAGTGTGTTGCTCTCGAGTCCCTAATTTGTCTATGCAAGCAACATATTAATGCAGTCAGCAGGGTAAAAGCAAATGTTACAGATACAATTTACATGCTGTCAGAAGAGGTTTCCATAGGTTCCTTTTGCTTAGTCACCCACAGGATGCTCGTTTATAAAGAACAAATACAGAGTCTGATGCTTACTGCAGGTAAAGCCTGTTTAGAAGGTATTAGCTACAAAAATCAAGTACGCTTCCGTATCAGCCTCACACGACCCAAGACCCTACCTTTTTTCATTAATATCCAAATCCTCTTTTTTCCTATGCATATCAAAAATACTACAAAAACAGGCTCTAGCAGGAGGAACCATTTCTCTCCCTGAAAGCATCCATGTGTATTCAGCGGTTTTTTTGGAGGAGGGGAGAACCAAGAGGATTTTTAATTACTGTTCAGCAAGTAAAGCCAGTATGATCACCCTCTTGATTGTACTACAATATTTTTACATGGATTTGTCTTTATGAAGTTCTTTAGCATTAATCCTCATATGTAAAGAGCTTGAGTGGTCAGTCTGTGAGGCAAAACACATTAGAACACTGCAATAAAAGCATCCCCTGCCTTTAGGGAAAACTTCCGAACAATAAAAAAAAACACCACAAATTCAACAAAGCCCCAAAAAACGGTCTGACAGGCATATGGGCAGGGTGGGGTTTGCCTGTTGTAGACTGAAGACCCCGTCTGGAGGCAGAAGGGCAACTGGTGACCAAATGGCATCAGCTCAAGTCAGTCAGCAGTGTCTGTAGAAAAATGGTTGAAGATGAAGAGATCTCCCTGTGAGGGAAGGAAAGTCACATATAACAAACACATAACAAACTCATAACAAAGCCTCCAGTTTTTAATGAAGATTATTTTCTCCTCAGGTTGACCTCATATAGATGGGAAACTTTTCTGGTACTGAGGGCCAAAGGTGTAGTTTGCACTTATTTAACGGGACATATAGCAATATTTACCTTAATATTAGCCCACAGTAACACAAAGGATAATAAAGCCAGAGATAAGAAATAAGTAAAAGGAAGTGTCCAGCTGTAAGTAGATTGGCCCATGGATTTCCAAGTCCGTCTTGGAGTCTTTATCTGGCAGCAAGGTCTTGTTTATTCTTTCAATTGAGTGCATAAGAAAGTGGACCAGGAGACAGTGGCAATGGCTTGGGTATGTGATAGAGACCACATTTCTCAGATTGACTCCAGGGAGGTATTTTTGGCTGGGTTTTCCTCTCTGAAAAATAGGTAACTGATTTCTGACCAAGTTGGCTTGGAATAGCATGCCCAGGTCTCTCAGGATCATTTGGAAGTCCCAACCTGAAATGAACTCTCTGTCTTAGCTCAATATGTATAGCATATAGTGACTAAGCCTCCTCCCTCTCTTCTTTTTTGGACAAAAAGATACTCCTTTGGGAAGGACCTAGTTCAGTGTTTGGAAATTATTTGGCAAAGTGGGATACTCTCTTCAGCTGCATTTGCTGAATAAATCACCTTAAATCTTTAACGATATCAACGATATCAAGTTCCTGCCAACCAGTGTGATCATAGGCATACTTGGCAAGAGTATCTTGTCACCGAAGGCTCGGTGAGGGAATAGGAGTTGGCTGTCCTGAACGCTGGCAGGGAACAGACGGCTATTTCCACACCTGCATTAGAATAGCAAGGATGGAGCTGCTCACACTAGCACAACTGCTCTGCTTTCACAGAAGAGATGCAATTAATGCTTTTTAATGGAAATGAAATTCTATAGCAGCTGGTGATCCAAAATGCTGACCAAAAAAATGGATTCTAATGAACTGTGCAATCCTCTTAATTTAGTTAGTTTACATAATTACATTTCTACCTCCTACTCAGCTCAATAATTGCACGGATGCCCTATCTTGAAAACCCATCTTTGTGCCTTAATGGAAAGGTTTAAATTATGCTGACCCACTATGCTAATAATAGTGATCAATAGCACTACTTTGTCTCTGTTTATTTTTAAAGAACTATCCATGTTGTTGTGTTATTTTTACTGTAATTGGGATCTGCAGCTATAATCAGCTCTTACAGGTGTTGCAGAGATGGGGAGGGTTGCTTCCACTCCACTCGGGACAGTTAGAATTTTTTTTCTTCCCTTTTCCTTTTGCTTCGTCAGTGTGTGTGAAATCAATGAGCAATCCCCTGTTGTTCTGTAAATGATTCCTTGGTAGCAGCTTAAGTTTACAAATTAGTAGCTTGAGGCCAGCCAACCTCATGCCACACATGAAGTAATGGAAGGTCACTGATCTATACCATCTGACTATCTGGTCTTACAAATACTGATGCATCTGTCTTTTAGTGTGAGGCCTATGACCAACATCAGTGCATGAGTATAGACAGCAGTTTTGTCTTTGAGAAGGGCAAGATCACAACATCTCTTCTGTTCAAGAAAAAAAAAATAATTCTACTTTTGACCTTGGAGACAAGGAGGTTTTTTTCAGGCTGTTTCAAGAGCAGTGATTAAAATATAGAATCTGAAAGGCACTCATGAAGCTGAAGACCTAATGTACTCTGCAGGAAATGTTTATAATTGCATGTAGTCTTGAACCACTCTGCATATATTATTGCTTTTATTGCCTTTAATAACACCCCCACCCACTCTGTTCAAGCAACAGACACTCAGCAATGGTAAATGCACAGACGGGGACCGCACAGGCTGCATTAACTTTGTCTATTTATTTAACTTGTAAATGAAAGAGATTTTATTATTCTTAGTGTTCCAAGGCTTTGAAAAACTAGACATACAGCAACTGAGTTGCAAAAAAGAAGCTGTTGAGCTTAAGCCCTGGAAGGGTTTTTCCTTAGTATTGTTTTTATTATTCCTGCTCACCCAGCAATGTTGTTGGGGTTATCATTCTAAAGGAAACCAGGAAAAAATTCTGCTAATGCTGAATTTGTGTGCTGTAACTCCTGTCAAGTCCCCTTCACATCCATGATACTGTTTCACTGCCATTGAAGTTTTGTTTTGCTGCCCTTGTTTGGTTGCTGTCCTTCTGTCATTCAGGGGTTATTTCAAGTCCCTCTCTTTTGACTTCTCTACCCAGAGCTGAGCTGAGGTGTTCGCTAAGCGTAGTGATCCATGCAGAAGTGTCTACCAGAAATTCTGTCAACATTCTTCTCAGATACATCTGTGTTCACCTGAGCAGGCCGGACGACAGTTTATGTTCACAATCACTGCACATGAAAATAACGCACAGATATCTCATCAACTTAAAACATGGCTTTGTGGGATATTGTGAAATACTCTGGGAAATTACTTACTGCCACGGCAAAGCTGTTGAGATCTATGGCTGGAGTCCTTTGACAGCTTTCTTTATCAAAGTTTTCCTTGATTTGAACAAATCCATCGGTCTCCACAGGGTGGTAATGATGCTACAGTTCCTTGGGTGAATATGAACTTCCATCAGCAGACAGCTCAAATACTTTTTGAACCCTGAAGTTGGCTTCTCAAATCTATTTGCAAATGGAGGCCTTCTGTGAACACTGTGAAACAAAGCAGCTACAAAAGCAACCCCACCTATATCAGAAATATGCAAAACATCTGAAGGGAAAAGAAAAAGCAGTAATATATTGCCCTCATTAGTAAGTAAGTGAAGCTCCGGTGATATGGAGAGGCTTGTGTTGACTTTTAATATGGATTTGGCCTTGCAGTATGCATGCCTGGATGCTAAAAAAAGCATCAGGTTTCTCCACAGAGTGCATAATTTTTCCAAGTTTTATTCTTATTTCAGGCTTATGATCTCCTGATTATACTGTGTCCTTTTGCTGCAGAAGTTGTTTATCTTTGCAGGAAAAAAAAAAAAAAAAAAA
>VXBW01002851.1:69117-100017 GCA_013400375.1 Thinocorus orbignyianus | reverse complement strand
AAAAAAAAAAAGAGAGAGAAAAAAGAAAAAGACTGAAATATAGAAACTGTAGTGCTGGCGGGAAAGATGCATCAGCATGCAGGTTTATTCTTATGTAACACATAATTGCTCAGAAGCTATTTTTAAAACTGGGCTGAAAGAAATCACAAGAACAACAGGGAAGCTGTCTTTGACAAACTCGCTTGGGTTGTGTGTAGGGAAAGTTGAGGGGTGTAGAGACGACTCTGCACCTACTGAGGCAGGAGAGGGGAGCAGAACATCACCTGCCCAGTCCATTCAGCTTGTGTTAGTGACCAAACTGCCTGCAATGACTGCTGCTTCCCCACTGTAGCATGTAATGGGCTCACAGAGAAATTCTGGCTGAGGAAAAGCCTTCAGGATGCTTTGTAGACCCATCTCATTGCTTCTTATTGCAGCTTGCTGCAATAGGCATTTAAAAACCTCTAACATGCCAGACATTGCCTGTACTTATAAACTTTCCATCGCTAATGTTCTTAGATCATCATGACTACAGCAACATTATTCCACTATATCACTTGGATTTCCAGCACTTTGTGCCAACAGTTGCTTGCAGTCAAAACCAGGAGGTTTAGATTAATGGCCTCTTAAAAACCAGGAACAGAAATGTCCCTGTGTCTGCCTTTATTCTGGGCTTTCCAGGCACTCCATATAGTGATCCTGTACCACTGCTGCACTGAACTGACAGTAACTGCCACAAGTGAAGACAGCCTTGTATATTGACTCCTGATACTTTGTCCTCCAGAGGGGAAAGTGCACAAGGCCACTTGCTTGTGCTGGTTCCCTCTGCCAGATGACACCTCTTTATTATCTCTCTGTGTTTGTGGAGCACAAGGCCAGGGCTGAGGATTCTGCATATGTGCAGCTGGGCAATGTATACATTACGTTATCCCTCCACTGAAGTCCCTTGGACCCAGATTTCTTTGTTTATCCTCTACTGTGCCCAGCTCTCAGAGAAGAAAAGCACGCTTTTGCTTTTATGCTTACAAAACACTTTTCAGCTTTTCATCTGAATCAAGTTTCCGTTACATTGTGTTCCCCATTTCCTCCACAAACAGCTGATTTGCAGCTCCAGGTATGCAGGATTCAAAGTCATCTACTTTATTTCTCACACTCTGGAGATTGCAGCCAAGATGAAAGAGTGAGAGGTCTGGCAGCTCCTCCTTCAGTGAGAATTGATAATGCCCAACTGAGATTATTTCTTTGTCCTGTATTTTGTGAGTATCTGACGAGACAGTCAAATGTCCTTCCTGCAGCCCCTTTAGCGCTCATCGGAACAAAATATGTTCCCTCACCAAATGACCATTGCAGCTGTATCTTCAGGACTATGTCTGCTTGGGATGAGAGGGAAAAGTTTCAGGTCCAAGAGCCACCCACCACGTTAACAAGGAGCTAAACCTCATTTTACTGAGACTCTCCTAGAATGTGCTGGTGAGAAAGGAAGGAGTTTGACTGCCTCTGCTGGTATGATACTCACTGAGCAAAGATTTTGGTTTGCTTTATTGTTCGTCTTGAGGTTTTTTTGTTGTTTTTTTTTTTAAGTCTAGCCTGGTACTTGAAGTCTTTTTAAGCAATCCTAGATTACTTTTAGGGCATGTGCAGAGTAAGCAGAGTGCACTGCTACTGCTGTGCCAGCCACACAGTGGCTTACCTTTTCACACAGAGAAGCAAAACTGCAGTTTAGACTGAGATCTGCAGTTCTTGAACTGCGATATATTACAAAGGACAGCGCCTTTGCCGGATATTTGACACTCACAGCTGAAGCTTATTTCACGGGCTATGTTGGTAACCATGCTGATTTCATGGGCCATGTTGGTAACCATGCTGATTTCACAGATGTAGAACAAATAACGTGTCCTGTTTCATAATGGTAAGTTACATTAAAATATGATTAGCCTTTATAAGAAGTAAAGATGCCATCAGAAGTGTTACCTTTTAAACATACGTACGGGTCTCCTATGTTCAGTCAAGCAAGATAAACTATCATCTTGGAGTTCATCTGGCAGCAAGCAAGCTGAACAAATATGTTTTACATAAGGCACAAAAACTCTGTGATGTTACTAAAAAACTGAATTATTACTTTTATCCCTGAAGGTTGAATGTTATTTAAAATTTCAAGTTATTGACTTTTAGACACTTTGCAATATAATTTATTCACTTTGTACATTTTCAAATACAAGTATCAGAACATGTTCAAGAATACTATGGAAATAGACTGATTCAATTTAAAGAGCAAGCAGCTAATCCTCATAGACCTGTGCTTCTATAATTATATGCTGATAGTTTTAGAAAATCACAAGCCTAGGGAAAAATTGTTTAGTTAATGTGAATTGCTCTAATTTATCATTCGTATTAGGACAGTCCCTGGACACTCTGAACAGTAGATAATAAGTTACCGTACAATGCCATGTCCTACAGAAAATAACAGGAGAATGCCCATCCAAAATAACTTGTTGTCTGCATAGCCAAGATTCAAAGAAAGATGGATGAAAAAGTATTATCTTATCCACTTTCAAATATGCTGCTGAGACAGAGAAATGGAGAGATCAGAAACCTTAAGAAAATCTGAGGAAAAAATTGCAACGGAGCTGAAGGAACCTCCTCAGAAACTTTCTAGGGGAACTGCTTTGTACTGGAAAATTGGGTTTTCTAGGCATGTATTTTTCCCCTCATAACAAAGATCTCCTTTCTATATTTTTTTTACAAATTAAAAATTGAAAAAGCTGACATTAATTATATCAGATAAAATATAGCAGTTTTCAGTATTGCAGTTCCTTAGAAAATTTACAGCAAAAATTGTAAAAGCTTATTTTACATCATTGACATTCTTTACTAAAAGTTCCTGTTCTTCAATTAGGTCAGATGTTGAGGCCCTACCATTTCAGTAATCACCAGGCCATCTGTCTGCTCCCTGAAAAGTTGCCACAATTGCTTCAACAGCATCAATCTATCCAAAAGCAAGGATGGTTGAAACTCATTTCGTACCCCATGTAATCTATAAAATGACAGTGAATATTTGTGGAGTTGCTTCAGTGCAGTCTAGGAAAAATACTGTGCCTGGAAGGTTATATTTCTATTTATTTTTTAATCTAGGTTGAACATATGATTGTGGAGTATGTAATCCACTAAAGGAGGGGGAAAAAAACCTACCTTTATCTTATAATTAGTAACAAATGACTATAGTGGCCTAGGGGGAAAACCCACTGCGCCAAGCTTTTGTGCCAGGAGAGTTTCTGGCACAGGGACAGTTCCCTGAGAGAAGACTATGTGAATTTAAAAAAAATACTATTTGTATCTCCTAGGCTAGACTTTCTCCTCATAAAAGTTAGAATACCTCGAAGACTGCAGTAACCCAGTTTCTTGGCATGCAGATGAGCTGTTCTGGAGAGAGCCGACAAGTGATGTTACAGCAGAGCTGTGCACCTCCTAAGGCTCTGGACCACTGAAGCTGGGGCGATGAACAGCTACACTGGGCTTTGCACTGTTCAGCATTTGACCCGTTGCTGAGGGGGTTTCCGAGAGAGGTTGTAGCCTCTTTGCGCAAGAGAGATGGCACAACAGGGGCTGTAATACAACTGAGAACTGGGCCAACAGTGTCCTGGAGCACTTTAAGACAGAAACTGTCTGGGTTTATGCTTATATACAGCTGTTTCTTGTAGCCCTGGGAGTTATAAAATGTGCTCTGCTTTTGCTGTCAAAGACCCTAATTTAAAACCATATTCTTTAGGAACTGTACAGGGTGTAAAAAAAAAAAGAAAAAAGCAAAACAAAAACAACAACAACAACAAAAAAAAACCAGACTGGGAGAAAGTAGTTCATGTCCATTTGCTTCTCTCATCAAGTTAAAAACTCATTCTTGTAGTTCAAAATGACACAGCATCTCAGAGATCATAGCAAATAAGCATTTAGCTACAAGATAGGAGGCTACAGCTTGTCACACAATCTCTCACCTTTAATAGGGCAGAGAAGAAAACTTCTTTGGATTTGTGGGGTTTTCTTTTATTCTTGAAAAGACACGGGCTATACCCCTATTTAAAACTAATGTGAAAGAAAGAGGGGGGTTGTGCTTTTTCAAGAAAAGTATTTTGCATGCACAAAATGGTCATGAAGTATTCTTGTTCTTTTAATCAACTTACGCTTTATGTAAAAATACAGCCTGCCTTTGGGCTAGTCATCTAGGAACTTGCAAAAATTGGTGATGCAGTGAAACACTAACATAAAAAGAGTCAGGAGAGCAAAACCATCAGTTTCTATAAATTTCCATATTGCTAACACACCTGAGGGTCAGTTCTTCACCAGAAAAGGATGGCGGTTTAAGCAAAATGGAAGCTTTTACCTCAATGCTTCCTTAAATCTAGATATATCCTGACAGGAATGAGCTTCCATGGTGCTGTCACCTATGAGATTAGCATCTCTCTATAAGCTGAAATAGTGATGCTGTCTAAAAGAAGCCAATCTCTCAGTGTCCTTCCTCTGTGTCTGCTCTTTGTCTTTTTGTATGGACAAGTCCTCAAAGCTATGGAAGTGGTGTTTTTTGACCACATCACTGGTTTGAGATGAGCTTCTTGGCTTTTATGCATTTCAAGGTAGTGCAGTAGAGAATTTGTTTTATTTTCTAGCTCTCGGCAGAATTAGGTAGCTTTCCTCCAGGCTTTTGGCTCTTTTCTGAAGTCGACAGGACAAATCCAGAATATCTTTCCACAATATGTGAAATTTTATAAACAAAATCGAATGCGGGAGAGAAAAATGGCCCTTAATAAGGCTGCTGAGTTTCTTAAGGCTGGGAAAGATTGCAATATTTTTGTTAATGCCTATTTACTATAAAAGGACTAATGACAAGACTAGTTTGGAGCAAAGAAGATGCTGATAGAGATTAAACTAGTTCCTATATCACATTGGGTTACGTAGGAAACACTGTTAAGGTCATGGGGCTTTGAGCAACGTGGTCTAGTGGAAAGCCTATGGCAGAGGGATTGGAACTAGATGATCTTTAAGGTCCTTTCCAAACTAAACCATTCTATGATTCTGAACTTAGAAATAGAAATCAAAGCTACATTTGGTGTTTCTGTTATTCCGATAAGCCACAAGCAAACAAAAGCACCAGTTACACTTCTATTACTTTAAATATGAAGGGACAGGAGACACAATTTAGGTAGTTTAACATACCATATCCAAGTCAGCTTTAAATATCTTAGAAGCTGCTGTAACTTAGGTGTTTGTGTTTTCATTGCTTATCTCAATTAACACAGTGATTGGCTGTAGAAAGCACTACAGCTGGCACAGCTTTGAGGAACATATGTTAAGAAAACATCAGTTTGCCTGGAAGCAGATTTTAATGGGGTAGTTTTGTGGCTGATAGCAAAATAAGGATAAGATTCAGAGCTTTCTTCTTCAGGCTGTTTTTTGAATTGTAAACCAAATTTCCTTTTCTTGCTTTCTGAAAGGTAGATAGAAACCTCTGATACTGAAGAGGAAAATGGAATTTATTAAGATTACTTAATGTTCTCTGTTAAAGTAAGGGAAAGGTTGTAGTGTTTATATTCTTTGTCAGAGCTGTAAGGAAAGATTCTGTAAGAGAGGATGGGAGATGTGAGATGAAAACCAAAAAGATCAGAAAACTGTATGGGTAATATACCTACCTACAAGCAAAGAGAAGAGAACAGTTATTCTCAATAAAAGTGAAAGGGTGACAAGTTATGCCTTGGATGTGATTGGCTGAAGCCACTTCAGCGAAATATTTGGAGAATACATTGTTGTTTTTATTGAGGTGAAAGAAATGGGAATGTCATTTATCAGTAATTTGTGAAATAGGTGGGTTGTCATTGTCCACTGTAACCTCACCCATGATCAGATACTTCGTCTTTCTGAGAAAAAGTAAGTTGAATTTGTAGAGTCAGAGAAGCGGAGAAGGTATATTTCTAACTCTGGACTTAGTATCTGTCCTTAAAAACAGCTTCTGGTTGAAAACCTCTAATCTCTGGTGCAAGCTTTGAGCTTTCTGATTGCAGGGTGTAAACTATGAGCACGTACCTGTTCTAAAATAAAACACACTTTGTCCTTTTAAAGTAGCTTTAACATTGTTGCAGGGTTGCCATTGGATAGGACAGCAAGGGTCACTGCCTCGATGTCTTCAACAGCATGCTCAATTCTGCAGTTTTAAAAGAGCAAAAGATACTCAACCAAGTACGAGTCGTCATCAAGTAATGTCATTCTGCTACAATGTGTGCCAGAACTGGGAATCCAACTAGTTGTTATAAAAAATACTATCCCCTCGTTTTAATTCCAGAGCCCTGAGTTTAGGGTTTTTTTAGGTTTCTTGTTGTTGTTGTTTTAGCCATATATTAATCCCTCTTTCAGCTTGGAGAATGATCCAAAAAGTACCTGCCTGAAAAGAAGTGATTCAAGGATATAAAGATTTTCCACACACATTAGGCATTTGGATAATACTATTCTATACGGAAAATAAGCAGAACGTATTTAAGTACCCTGCTTTGCAGTCACTTATGCAGTGTAAGAGAAGGAATTTTGTGTTCCTGTGCTTCATTTAGTTTCCAGAAGGATCCTGAGTTTTTGGGGAGTATTTGCTGATCCTACTGGCAATGAAAGCAGAAATATACAGTGACTGATTCAATTAAATGATAAAAATCTATTACCACCATGCCAAAAAAACTACTCAAGGTAAATAACCCACTGAGAAAGTGGCAGATGGATAGCTGTCATTTCCGTCTTTGACAGGTGCCCCTGGATTCTCTCTGGGGCTGATGTAAGGTAGTACCAAGGGGTGGTAACACGAAGGGTGAAAGTAATTTATTCTACTTAAGCATCAGAAGTGCCAAAATTTCAAAAGCCAAAAGTGTGATTTCTGCACAGTTTCTCAGCCTGTATGAAAAGATCTAAAGTAATTTCCAGTCTCTATAGCTTTCTTTGAAGACTTCTGCTGATGTGAAAACTGACCCTTATAGGGACAATGAGTTGATGGAGCTCACCAACATGGGACTGGAAAGACACTTTCCTTCTTCCTACATAGTATAGAGTCCATAGGCTAGTCTAGGTCCATAGGCTGTACCTTAGTATACTTCAGATTTACTAACAAATTTTTCTCTTCACAGAGAGGAAAGAAAAATAATCCTGGGATAAGCCTAAAATTAGAGTTAGGCAAAATAAAACTCTGAAAATATACAGGTCCAGACTTTAGACAAGCAAGAAAATGAGGGAATCCCAAAGCTGATGAGTCCAAGTGAAACAGCCTTTGTGAATCTATAAGATGTTCCTGATCCTGATAGGATATGAGGTGGTGGTGGTGGCTGAGCTGCTCACTTGATACTGTGAGGATGCTATTGCCCAGGAAATGAGGTCCATTTACCATGCTAAAAAAAAGAAAAGCAGCAGAACTTCTCAACATCTCATAAAGATTGTCAATTAGATGAATATACTTAAAGATTTTAATGAAAGCTGACACTTTCTTGGCTGTAATCTAATATTATCTCTTTAAAATATTTTTGCGGAAGGTCAGTGTTGCAGTTAACTTTAGCTGATTATTTAAACTTCTCCTTCTAAATAAATTTGTCAGTGAGCACTTTTTTCTTCTAAGAAATAGAACAACTTGTCCTCTGAAGAAGAGAAAAAAATATAATTACCGCAATAAAATTATATTAATGGAAAATGTGTATGTTGACAAAAGATTGTGGAGATTTGGGCATGCATTTATCAATAGGACTTGATTAGCCTAATCCCTTTCCTTCCCACTGCTTTTAGAACTTTCTTATTAATGTAACCTCATATCGATTTGATATGCATATAGCATATAGATATATATATATGTATGCATACAGCTAGCCCAGAAACCTGGAGTATCTGTTGGAATTAATTTTCCAAAGGTAGCAGTCTGAGGATGCTTGTGGGTTTTATTTTAGCTGCAAAGTGGTTAGGAAAGGTTGAACTGCAAAGAAATTAATAAGTAGAGTAAATCGGTGGGAGATTTTTGCACCAGCTGAAGTGAATTTTGACCCTTTGGGAGAGTTCAGGAGACCCAGGGAGATACCTTTTCATTCAGGTTGTTTATGGAGAAACAGCAGTGATCAACTCCAGCTGTCGCTCTCACTAAAGGCAATTACAGGCGTACTTCCCCACACTTGACATCTCATTTTCTAAGTCTGGGAAGCTAGGATAGCATTTAGTTCATTATCCCCCAGTGGCATTGTATGTATCGTTTTCTAGGTTTTAATGAAAGTTAACCATAAAGCCATAATACATGCTGAAACTCTCTAGTGCAAGGAAACAGGAATTGGTTTTGACAGTTCTCATAGCCTCTACATTTTAATATACTGGGATAAACAGGACTGTAGGCTATATGAGCATTAAGGGAGGGGAAAGAAGTTGGAATCTATGTGAGGAAGTATAAGATAACATGGCTTTATAAGTTTATTACAGTCATTCCTGAAGAAACCTGTCGGGATTGGTGTCTTGTGCTAGACATGGTATACAAAGAAAATCAAGAAGGAGGGATGTCTTGATGAGAAGTGATCCCCCTGTTTAAGTCATATTGGCAAGACAGAGGAGACAAAAGGAGAATTCCCTTGGTGCATGCTATTCATTTTTACATTTTTTCCCCCTTTATTAAGACTCCTCTTCCCCGTCACGCTATTTTTCCCCAAAGAATAACACAAATCTGACATGCTCACATACTTACTCATTCTCTACCTGAAAATGATGTGATATAATTATTCACAATTTCTGGAAATAAGTCTGAAGGCTGTTCTTTTCTTTTATGTCCCCATCCTGGCTTTTTGTTTCCTCTGCAACCCAGAAAACTCTTCATATCAAGTTGTAATTTTAGAATACCTTTGTAGAAAGCTCACCCAGTCCCAGAAGGACACCTGGGAAAAGGGACATGTAGAAGGAGAAGTAGACATACAGGCTAAAAATTAGAATAAAGAAACCTAAATACATTTGGGACCTTCTTAAAACTTCTCTCAAACAGAAACTTTTCACTAGCTTACAAAAATACTTCAGGTCATTTTGGTAAGGATTTTAAAGCTCCTTTTCTGGTTCTGATGATACAGAGACACAGCAAAGGTATCTTCCTATTCTGACAGATAGAGTTTCTACCCAAGCTTAAGGGGACAAGATCAGAAAGTGCCATAGAAACCCTTCTGTGTACAAGACTCCCAATATACTTAGGTGGAGCTAAGAGTTTTCCAGTGGCTTCCCTGTAAAGCGTGACAGTGACATTTGAAACTCTAATGTGTGGTTTTATGTGGACAGGCATCAGCAGCTGGGAACAAAGCATGGACATATGAAAAGCTTGATGTGGTGTTATGAATAAAGCATGATTGAGAACTTCAGTCTCATTTCATCGATGTTGGAGTGAGTAATTTAGGATGAAACCATTGATTGACAGACTTATCCCAAGAATGCTGTTTTGTTACCTGCCCTGTGATGTGCTCAAGCCCTAGCACATGTGGAAATTTTTTTTTTAATTAGAAATAGTAAAAGCTGAGGTAAACTGGATGCCAAATATTCATCTGTACCCAAACTGTTCAAACCTCCTGATTTCTTTGGCAACTTCCGCAATGCAAATTTGATTCACAAATAGAGGAATACAAAAAAAGGTGAAGAAGAAAGAAATTCAACAAAATATGTGAACAACTTCTTTAGTCTATTGATGAGGAGTTCCTGCTCTGGCTGCACTGTTTGTGCTCACACAGATTTCAGTTAAATGCTTAATTTTTAACATCGAAATTAATCTGTCAGCACATCTGTAGTCTTTCATGTCAGCCTGCTCAGTACCTCAGGGACTCCACTGTTAACTGTGGCTCTGCTTCATATGCGGTGCATTGACAGCATAGGAACCAGGAGATATTGCTGCTTCTCTATATTACTCTGAGTTACAGAGGGTTTTTGCTCACAGGTTGTTGTGTTTCCACCGTAATCTTTTCTGGATCTTTTGCTACTGGTTCAGTACTTCTTGGAAGCAGCCCTTCATTAGGGTCGCAGTCTTAAATAGGGTGTAAGCCCAGATGCTTCTTTTTGAAAGAGTTTTGGATCATGTTTGCTTTAGATCTGTGTTACCTTACTGCTTTTGAATACCAGACTGGTTTTACTGTTATTTGCATAACCCTTTCTGTGCTTTCTGAATGCATGTGACATTTCTGTACAAAATGGTCCTAATTCAGCAATGAAGATAAGAGATTTAGATTGGGGTTTTGACAATCAAATATGGATGAAGGCATCTCTTAAAGAGAACCCTGAGGGTTTGAGATGTTGTAACCTGTTCTGGAATACTAGGCAGCATCTTCTGTGGCAAGTAGTGGAAATGTGATCAGCACAAAGCCATAAAGGCTTTCTGTGTCAACTGATTTGTCAATGTCAAGGTTTCTGTCTGAGCAATGGCAAACATGTTAATAGCTCTAATTTAATCTCACACAGTTAAAATTGCCTCCAAAATTAGTAGTTAATGCTCATATACGTTAAATAAATCCTCTGTATCATGATGAACTTTTTATCCAGCAGAAATGTTAAATTGCAAACACTGTGGGAAATTAGAATATGATAACAGAGCTGAGACTGAGGAAACATATCCTTCAATTAATTTATTCATGCATGTACTGCTTTTCTACTAATATGCGATTGATTGAAAAATATTTTTCCCTGGAGGTTATTCTACACCTCAGTGAAGTTGTTCATGAGCCATGGATTAAAACCTTAAAGAATGAAGGAGCAGCAAAGTTCATACCACTGCTGATGTATAGATCAGTCACTGGGAATACAGTTTTGTCTATGTCAATAGCATCTCACTTTAAGTAATTTGAAAATTGCATGTTATCCCTGTAGGCATAGGTGAGACAAACTGCATCAATAAACATGCAGCTCTTTTTTTATTTTTTCTAAAGACCTTGAAAGAGATTGCACAGAAATGGATGTAACATCCTCCTGGAAATTCTGCAACACTGTCTCCTGGTCTGCTGCCTCTGCTCTTGTGGCTGAAAATGTTTTTAGTGCAAGCAGTAAAACAATACTGCTGAATACTATGTACCGGGTTTTTCTCAGTTTATGTTATGTGATTTCTGTTCGCACAGAAGTCGGATATGAAAACCAGAAAATCACAACAGAAACCCAACATAGACTGTCTATGACCATCCTGCTCATGCCATAAAGGACAGGTAAATCCTAAGTAGGAAACAGATGCAGCACAGAGCACTTCAGCACTGAATGGCACACCAAGTCTTGAAATGGCAGGTTCTTAGATCTTCATGCCTTTTTGGTGCTTAGCATTGAATGTCCCATCTTAGTTTTTTCTCTAGATCATGCTTCTAGTGTTCACACAGGCTGCACCTCAGCTCTCAGCTACCTCTTCTGCTAGTATCTCTTTCTCAGTCTCTCCTCTGCAGTAACCACTGCTCTCATCCCCTTCCTCCACCTTTACCTTTTTACTGAGCAGAGACTTTGATCTGTGTGGTGGGTAGAACTTATTCTCTGTCTCCCAGAGAAATCTAATTCCCTCACAAGGAAAGATGTAACCCTTTAACAGCACATTTTCTCCATATAATCAAGAAAGGTGTGTGTTATTCCTACATGCGTAGAAGTGATTCCAGCCTCCTGTGAACCTGATTTTGTATTAGAACTTCACCGGATATGTGAGGAACAACAGTTTTCCAGACACTAAGAGATTTTGTTTTCTTGTGTGTAGATCTTACTGTGCTAAATGCCACAGTTCACACAGCAACTGTCTGAACATCCTTAAAATTTTATCTACATCTGAGAACTTGATTGTATTGATTTTTGGTTTTCATCTCTAGAACTTGTCAGACTTGTCAGATATCCCTCCTAAATTAAGATAGTTCAGACATTTGCGTTCACAGGGTTGTGCATGAAAGGCAGCACTCAGTGTTCAGTGATATGGTCCTGACTGGCCAGCAGGTGGTAACCAGGAACTGCTATTCCCACAAGAGACATTGCTTTCTTGAAGGGACATAATTTAAAGCATTGGTATTCGGTGGGGAGGAGCACAGAAATCAGTAATGCCAAAAAGAAGAGCTAGAAATAGCCAGCAGTAAATTAGATCTGATTTTGTAGGAATTATATATTGGGGAAAAAAGCCCAGTAGGATTTTATGCTTCAAATGTAGGCTTCTCAACACACAGCTGTGACATACTTATTCCTCTTTCTTTAGCTTTAGGGGTGACAGTAACCAAGAATAATTCACTGTGTTTTGACAATGGAATATACGTACACCCCCAAAGGGAAAAAACAACAACCCTGAAGAGATCAGACAAGAAGTGTATTGCTAAGGCAGTGAAAATAAAAGACTAATGGAAGTCCATGCATTTATGGTAGAATTACATGTAGACAGAAAAAGGGATGAAAACCTAAATTTATGTCAGAAAGATGTGAACACGCTTACAGAGGAAGACATATGGATGTGTAGGAAAAATGAGTAGAATAAAGTGCTTAATAAAACCGAACATCAGGCAAGATCTTCTGAAATTAAGAAGTCGCCCAGTCGAATTTTTAGAAGTCCTCAATACATTTAATGCTTGGAAATACCTTTAGTGTAAAAAAATACAGGGTGGACAAGCTACCAGAAACATGGGCGAAGAGGAAGTAAGGATATGATGTCCATTTCCTCTGTTTGCCTTTGCCTGGAAAAACAATAAACTGTAGCGATTCATTGCTTTTCAAACATGTTCTGAGAGTATTATGTTTTGAAGCAGCATGGTAGCTAAGATGTCTCTGCCCAAGTCCACAACAAACTGTGCTTCACTCCTGAAATTTGCCAAGTAAGCTGTTTTTCTTACCATCGAAGTGTCCAGGAACTATCCCTGAAACAAGAGCCGTGAGAAGCCCTGCTTGGAGCATAATCATGCAGCTAACCAGTGCAAAGGTATTATTGCCCTCTTTGTACATAGACTTAGTTCTGTACTGTTGGGGTGTCAATCTCCAAGTTTAAGAGCATGACTGGTAAATGTCAACAAATGGAAAAATTCAATGGATGACAGAATCAGAATAATTTGGATTGAAAAGCATTTCAGAAGGTCAACTTGTTCAATCTTTTGCTCAAGCCAGGGTCTACGCTGAATTCAGACTATACCAGTTCGTTTCCAAATGTTTAAGCATTAAGTCTCCAGCCTATCAAGTACAATTACTTTTGTAAACAACTGAGCAACAGGCCTTTCTAAAAAAAAAACTGAAAAATCTGATCTTAGTAGAAACTTTCTCCTAAATTCTTAATCACTTGACCCTAAATACGAAAACATTTCTTAAATCTGTTAACACTCACCTCCATCTTCTGCTGAGAGTACATGTTGTCCTAAATCAGCACTGATAAATATTATGGTTAGATAAGAAGTTACTTCAGCATCCCTCCTTGTGTTCTGGAATGTCTTTTTTTTGGAGACAGGAGAATTTTGACCCTGGTTAAACATGGCAAGGACTGTCCCTGATCCCATAAAAAGAGTACATAAAACCACAGTTTGAGTTTCATGCAGGACCTTGCTAACCTCAGAGTTTGTAGAAACCAGCCAGTCTTAAAGAATCCAGTGAATTTTTGGTTTGCTGGTGTCTCTGCAGCGGTAACCTACACTTGTATATGTTCCCATTATAAAGCTTTAAGACTTCCTTCTGTGTCCCCAGCTGCGCTCTTTGATTATTTTATTGTTTGACTTTTCTGCATCATTTTTCTCCTTTCACTTCTCTTCTTGTCTTCTTCCCCCTTTTTGTCCCTAAAGGCTTAGTGTTGCAGCCACTAGCAGTGCCTGATCTGAGGCTCCAATAGTACAGTGAACTGTTAAATTCCCCTAGACATTTCCCTATGGCAACTATCCATAAAAAGTTGTTTCACTGAGGGCAATTCATGTAATCTAATAAAGAATTGCAACAGGAAATCTTATTTAAGGTAAGAAGGTTGTGCACTTCCCATATCATAACCATGATGCTACAATTCATTTTGACTATCACAGATTTTAAGTTCTTCTCTGAGATCATTTCTCCTGCCTGGCCCTTATTTGAATAGAAATTAGTTATATTACTCTCCCACCAACAAATTGAGGTATTCTGTTAAAGAAATTTGTATTTCTCCTGAGCTGTGCTCAACAGTGATGTTCTTCTCCTAGAAGTAGGCCTATCAAGAAAAAGGTTTGGACAGTACTCTCTAAGAGCAAGAGTTTACATTAGGAACCTGAATAGATCTCAGAAAACTTGCAGCCTAAGGAAAATGTAGTGTTAATAAATTCTCAAGACCATTAGATTAAGTTTCCGTTTACAGGCTGCTGGAAAACTGTTCTCAATTTCCCTGTCTAAACATGAATTTTTACTTTTATTTTTGTTTGTACTTGTTTTTGCTTGGAATATTCAATTGTTCCCAGGGGTATTGTCTGCAGGAAGCTAGGGTCACTATGTTGTTATTTGTTACCATAACTCCAGATACCTACTGTGTATCTCAGCTACCCATCTAGACTTTTATTTATAGCTATTGAAAGTAAACATTTCCAAGGTAGAATGTAACCTGTCCTAAGCAAGTAGCTTTGACATCTGCTTGTGTAGGACAGCCTCTTCTCAGCAGTAGTCATCTTATCTCAGAAACATGCATCCACCTTTATGGATGTGTACCCACCTTGAACTGCCCTACGTAACTTAAGGCTGTTAATTTCATTTAGCCTTAGGGTAAGAAAAAGCAGGCTATGAATTGTTTCAAAACACCTGTTTTTGTTTCATGTCTTGAGCCACATGATGAGTGCTAACAAGATGGCATATTGAACTTTATGCATGTCAGTGCACACTAGGAGCTTTGTGAAGTTTGGTTCATGCAGTTAAAGAATCATGGTTTTGGATAGATTAATTTTTTCAGTTTCTTTTTGGCAAAACTTAACTGTAGAGAAGGTGAAATACTATGGGAATAAATGCCAAAGTGTTTATTGCGATATGAATTTGTCTTCTATATAATCCAATATACTTTTATATAGAAAAAGCGTTGGTATATTTCTTCAGTTGAGTAAGGGGAGAGAAAATGAAAAATGGCTTCTTTCCTTCTGGCCAGAGAATAATCTTAAACAACTACAACACCATAAAAAGATAGCTGTCCTTCAAATGTGTTATGATAACCTCAGAGTCTCTTTTTAGGTTTTTACAGAGGCTCAGACTAGGAAGTCAGGAATGAAGGATTCTACCTCTTCAGTCTAGAGTAATAATATATCCCAGCTAGCACAGTTTTCCTTGCTTACAACCTGAGCTTTTGAAATGAGGTAATTTCTGGGAACTCTCTGGCCTTTCTTATTTGTTTTTTATTTAAACCCACTCTCCCACCCGCCATATATATTCCTTTAGATTTTTGCAATTTTAAAGGTAGGCTTGAAAATGTAAACCAGGCACAATGAAAACCAGCTGCCTGAGCCTGCAGATGACTGAAATGCAGGTTTGAGAGGTGCAGCAGGTTTTCCAGGCAAGACAACTAATACAGTAGGCTTTTCCAATGCTCTGTTAGTGCAACTTGAAAAAAGAGGGACCATCTGTGACATGAAATTGTAAGACAAACACGGGTGGGAAGAATGGAGCAGGTCCGTAATGCCATGAAATCATGTTTGGAGCTGAGTCTAACATTTTACTCTCTGCTTACAGATAGATTATTGCTGCCCCTTGCCATGGACAGGGCAAGACTGGAAGACAGTTCAGGGTTGGCAACTGAGCCCAGCTGTGCTCTAGTGTACTGGATTGTCAGGGTTCAGCCACATCCATCAGTGGCTGGAGGTAATCAAGTAAACCTTACTGGGGCTGTAAATGATGTTGTTGGTCTTAGAAGGGCAGAAGTTATACAAACATCCCTGTTTTAGAGGGAAATAGGCTAAATCTGTCCATTAAGGCGAACAGTCATGGTGGAGGAATACCTCTCTCATCCAGTTGAAGTTTCTAGTACTTTTGAGCAGACTGAGTATTAAAAACTCCATTGAACAGCAGTACAGAGGTAATGGGAAAAGCCTCCCCCACGCTCCCCTCCCTGCCCATGCCTCACCTGGGTTGGCTGAGAGAAGAGGCTACTTAGGGTGTATTCAGACTTATTTGTTATTGTGTATGGCCCTACTGTCTTAAAGATTTACTCCAAAATCAGCCAAGTCGTTCACCTTAGCATACTCTGCTAGATTGTTACTGAGCCAACAGCTGCATGACCAGTGTGAAGATGTAAGAATTATTTGAATTGAGTGCATTTTTTCAATAGATAATGGATTTGATTAATGTAGCCTCTTCATCTTTGAATTGAATGTAGTGTCCATCTGCAGATCACTGTCTGATTGAGTTAGGTTCTTACATTAGTGTCTATCATGCAGCACACATACAGATAATTTTCTGATTATTAAAATTTACTTGGTAATTTTTATTAACTGGGTTTTTTAATTTCCTTTGGATTTATTATAAAGAAGTCATTAACTACACAGTTTGTACAACTAGAATTTCTATTAGAAGCTACTGAATTTTTTTCAGAGAATTGATAAAAAAACCCAACCAAACAAAAACAAACAAATAAACAAACAAAAAGAATCTCAAAAAAGGTTTTCTTTTTAGTCCTGTCTGTGTGGGTCTTCCAAAATACTGAGCTCTAGGAATATTGCAGATATATGTTAGGTATTTTATACATGCATCTGGTTGGTTTTGGTTCCTTTAATGACCTCTTGGCCAAGAATTTAGCATGAAGTTTAGTAAAAGCATTCCTTTTAGATTAAACCAGCATCAAATGGTGTAAATATAGCACGGTTTTCATTACCCTATGTGGCAGTGTGCTCTCCCTGGTTTTCTGCCTCCTGGAAATCTGGAAAGGTCTTTCACAAACTTAAAAAGCCAAATTCTAAATAACCCAACAAAACAGCAAAGCACACAGACCTACTATGTCTCTTGTGACCTGGATTTCTTCATTTTTGGTTAACTATGTGACAACAGTAATTTCACCCCTAGGGTTTACCAAACATTAAGATACTTTTTCCAGATGTGTGAGATGCTGCTTCTGCTGCCTCTTCATTCCACTAGGATTGTGTATTAGCCTAAAAAACCACCATTCCTCTGAGATTAATCCTATTATCTGCCAAGAAAGGCAGAAACACCATCCAACTTGGCCTTAGATGTACATAATCAGACTAAAGTACATTAATACAATGCTGAGGGCATTCAAGGTTTTCCACAATGATCATCACTTTTTTTTTTTGGGGGTGGGGGGTGTTTCTTTTTTTTTTTCCTGCTGCTTAAAATCAACTGGCTAAGCTAATCATATTTCTGTTTCCAAAACAGATGCTGGTTTAGCACAGAGCACAGCATAGGAAATTTTGAATCACTGTGTTTAGATGTGGCCAAAAAGTGATGATTGATTTAATGGTCATCTATGAGGTGTTGAAATATTTGTCAAATTTTTCTGTCTACTAGTTTGAATGACCTTTTAAGAATTCCCTGACCTGTGCATCAGCAAACACAGTGCATCTGCCCAAACATATGTTTTCTAGGCAGAGACAAACAGACTTATCATTACGATGATCTCATTGCTCAGACATTCCATTTATTCTGAACAACAATCTGTTTTCGCCTTCCAAATCTCAAAATACTATTTTGCTTCTGGTTTATATTACTGAAGAATGTAGACTTGTTCCTAAAAGAGAGCCCTCATCATTAAAGTTCTCCATCTGTGCAAGGCTGGGGACATAAATGACTTGGGATAATACTCAAGTGGTTTCCTTGATGGGTCATTGTTTTTAATGGTCTGTTTCAGCTTGACTCAGGAATCTCATTACAAGGCAAATTAGAGCAATTTGATGGTCAAATTCAGACTCTCTTTCAATACTAAAACTTGTGAGGTTATAGTTTCTTTCACAGTGACATATAATATTAATGCCTTACACTTAATGATATCTAGGTAAATATAAAACCCCACCATATAAACATCATCAACTTTTGAAAACTACTTAAGCGTCATAGAAAGTACCCACTTCCTAAGAAATACAGTTCACATAACCAGTCCTTTAAAAAGCTTTGTTAAAACATTTCCAGGGAGGCAAAAGCACATATTTAATGACACAATAAGAAACTGAGGCACTATTGCATTAAAAAAAAATAAATTCTCTTTTTTTCTTGTACCTTTTCTCACCTGCAAGTCACCATCCTGCTTTCTCAGAAAAATATCTAAAAGTACTACAGTCAAACTGCTGAGCTATCACATATACAACACAATAGATAGATTTTGAGTCTCCACTTGTGCTTTAAAGAATATGTAACATGAATTCTCAGAAAATCTAGCATTAATTGAACAGAGAAAAATTTTCAATAATTTTATGCAATTCCAAAGGACAATTAAAACATTAACGTATTAGTACCTGTGACACAATGAATGTATAGCTACCCCTCATAATTCTTCTCCCTCACTCTGCTTTGGTTTTTTATCCAATTTAAATTTAAATGTAACAATATAAAATTTACACAACTATACTTCAAACATGAATGTGTATAAACATTGTCCTTGATCTTTTTTCAGGAATGATTTCTCAGTGTCTGGGGTATGATCACACTGTTTTGTATGTCAGTTAAATTTGTCAAATCTTGAGAATAATAGCAACATCTCTATTCATGTATCATTGCAAATCCTGAGTGGAGACAGACAGTTTCCAAAGCTTAGCTCTCAGAAATTAGAGGTCTACCCTGCCACGTGATAGTTCATAACACAGCAGTAAAGTTGTATTCTATCGCTTCAGAAACAGAGGCTAGACACATTAAGGGCCCTGATGCTGTCTGTTGTGGGGGCTCTGCCTGACTGTAGGGACCAAGCAGAACAACCAGAAGGCACCCAAACCCATCATTTGGGCACTAACCACTGCAGGATCCTGGTGATGAAACCAGAGAAGAGAAAAAGGCCCTCCAAAGAGAAAGCAGTTCAGAGCCTGTGCTCTGAACATAGGTTCCTCCAGGGCGCTTTTCGAAGCAGCTCTGTATCTCCATTGGCAGCAGAGAAAGCCTACAGCAATTAGCTTCCCCACACCACTGCTGACTTGGGCAGCACCTCCCTCTATAAACAAAACAGACCCCTCTCTCCTATGATTTGTTTCTCTGCTTTCCCTTTGGCCAAGGTCAAATACAATAATTTGATGAGCGTAGGATATGCTGCTGGCTTTCTTCTGACAGAGCTGATGGCAACTGTTTAACTATATGGCCTCTGACTTAGATCAGTCTGGCAATTGTTATAATCCCATGCTTTTTAAGCCCGCTGCTAACAAGGGGTTTACAAAGGCCTCAATCTTCCCAACAAACTTTCTGCCCCCAGGCTTATAAAAATGCTGACAGTCTGCCAACACATTCAGTTTTCTGCATTCTCTTTCAAAGACTTTCAAAGAGCTCACATTTTTAGTGGGAGTGCTTCACTTTATGTTTACGTTTTTCCCTTATATTTTGGTTGAAAGGATTAATAGCTTTAGGGCAGATGTCTTCAATATTTTGTGATTAAAAATGTGACCTCTAGTAAATACCTTGTGCTGTTTTTCTCCTCACTTCACTTTGGTTACTGCAAAGAACACATACTGCACCTAAAGAAAATGTTATCTTCCCAAGACACATCGCCTATTAACATGAGACTTGCAATAGTCCCAAGACTCCACTATGAAACCATTTAAGCTACAGATCCCAAATGCAACTTAGCGTGTCCAGGGTCGATGAGTGTGTCTGGTTCACGGGTATACTATTTTTTAAAAACAATTACTTTTTTCATGTCATGTGTCATCTTAATTTCAAAGTGGGGCTGGAAACAAAACTTCTGTGATGCACAGAACGATATTTAAGTCTTGCAGTTTCAGAGTATAACAGATTCAGTCCTTGGAGCATTCGCCACGCGGCATGGTGGTTTTGTACCGAGTCCCATCACCTGCGGAGTTCATGATCTGCTGGAACAGGCCAGATGGGGTGGGAGGTATCTTTCTGACTTATTGTAAAATCAAGTCTGCAAATGGAAGGCAATGCTAGTCTTAGTCCTCATAACTGGGGATGATCTTCCAAAAGGAGCTACAGAAGACTGTTTCTTCATTTTATGTGAAATAATTACTGGAAAAGAAATGGAAGCAGAGAACAACTCCCCTGGCTGTTCAGGCTGCTGCTTTCTTCTCTCCAAGATGCTGCTTTTTACAATTATGTTTGCTCAAACTATATTCAACCACAAAGTAGGTGAAAACTAAATTTCTTCAGGTGCCTGTCTACTTTCTGGATGTCTGGAAGCTCGATGTATAGCTCTTCATGCCAGGGCTAAAGAGCGCAGAGGAAGCTCAGAAACCCAATTCCTACTGCCTGGAGAGCTCTAAGTTCAGAAGGGAAGTGTCCAGTGAGTTTTGTACTTACAGAGTTGGTTAGTCCTGGGACAGATGTTCTGGGAGCTCTTCGGTTATGCTTTGATAGCCCACAGCTGTCTTTTATTTGTGTGTCAATATTCCTTTTTGAATCTGCCCCTGAGTCACATTTGGGAACTTGGACAGAACTAGCACTGCCTGTATTAAATACTTGGCATTAAGTTAGCATTTTCTATGCAGGAATATTCTAGTGCTTTGCAAACATTAATTACACTTTACAGACCCTCTAAGGAAAGGCAGAACACTAACTCTGGTTTTAGAAGACATGCTGATTTTGTTGGTTGGCTGTATGCTGAAAGAAATATAAAATCAATCTTTACATTGCCCAAATACATAACCAATGTAAAGTTAAAAGAAAAAGCAGCAAGATTCCAAAGCCTGCTGCTTCAATGCCAGAGAGGAGAAAATTAAAATCAGTTTGCGACTAGAAAGGAGTGCTTTGATGACTGGGAATCTCACTTTACATGTGCTACCTGACGGGTCTCTTTTTGTCAGTGTATATGACACTATTTTTTCTCATTAGCCCTGACATTTCTTTTGAGTTTTATTTTTGTTTTGTATATACATATTGGAGAAGAAAGCTTTACCAGTCCCTGGGAATCATGTTTAATTCACAATAGCTGTTAGGTCTTTGGTGAATAGAAAGCATATTTAAAACATAGGTAGAGAGCAGGAAATAAAATCAGGAGGCAAAAGTAAGGAATATAGGTAGTGTCCTCAGCATATCGGGTACAGATCTATGTCCTCATGTCCCAGAACAGCCTGAGAGAAGGCATTGCACCAGAATACTGGCCAGCATCAGGGAAGCTTATAGGAATCCCTCTGAGGGAAGTGTAAGAAATCATAAGTTCTTGTCCAAAACCATCCTCATAACCATTCTCCATTCCGTCTCTGGTGCAGTCCTCCCATACTGCCCTGTAGGCCTGGGCCTGAAGCAGCTCACTCATTGCTAATTGTCATGAGCCCCATTACCAACCTGTCCAAATGAGAGATCCTTTGATCTTTAGTCAATAAACACAACAGAAGCATTGACAGATGTTATAAGGCAGAAACATCTTTTTAATTATGTGTTTATTCGTTCTTTCACTATAGTCCCTTCTGCAACACATTGTTGTCTTATTATAGTTTATACATTTCTTCTAATGATAATTGAATCCTTTTGGGTTTTCAACATCTATTCAAATTATGTGGTTACTAGTTTGGAATAAGAGTCAAGCTGCTGGAAAACATCTCACTTGAGGTTAGATCCATGTTGTGCTTTAAGGGGAAAAAAGAGCCTTTTGTGATACGTTTTTTTCTTTACTTCTAAGAAAAGAGAAAGAAATTTATTACAAAGCTAACGTACTATGTTTTTACTCAGCTAATTGGAGATGGAATAAGGCACTGGACCAATTAAAATCTGTTAACACTGAATCAGTAAATCAGCTACTTCAGATGGTTGTGTTACCAGTGTAACACAAAGGGTGATCAATCTGAACGATGACTCTGACAAACAAAAAACAACATTTGAGTTAGTTTTAGAATAAGGAGAATATAAGGGAAATGGAGGTTTTGCTCACTTTGTGGGTGTATTTATTTAGTGCAAGGATGGTGATTAAGCTCTGGCCAGGCCAGAAATATTTGTGTGGCATTGGGAAACAATCTGTGGAAGCACTTGCTTTGTACATTACAGGGTTAGAGCTGAATGGCGTACTCATGTTGGTCTAGTCCCTGCTAATCTAGTGCACGGCACTTGGGTAGACCTTGGTATTAATAGCCTAGGCAAGAACTAACCCTAAAGAAATTGAAACAATCCATTCCTTGTGAAATACAAGGTATGTCTAATAATAAAATGTAGATTATTGTATTTTCTCCTTTAGGAATTCAGCAATTTATAAACTGTTAAATTGCAGTGAGTTCCTGTGTTGCTATATTTGTAAAGGCAGCCTGAAGCCATAATTTCATGGTCCTTCTGACTGGACTTGTGAACTACTCATCACCTACCAGCACAGGCCTGATCCAGGCTGAATTTGCTGTTGAATTTATTGTGCAGGTCCCAGAAGGACAAGGGAAATCTCTTCCCAATTTAAGGCTAAAGTAGTGAGATGTATAGTACTACAGATGACTTAAAGTGTACTGGTATGTAGTAAACTCAGCAAACTTTTTGACTATTTTGGAAGCAGTGGAATGAGTTCCTGCAGTATCAGAATGTGACTGCGCAACTTTGAAGTTTTTGCTGTAGGCTTAGACGTCCTATCAACAGCTTTTGTGAATCTTACCATGGCCTCCATTTATATTGCTGTTCACAGGACTTGAATTCTTGATACTTTCTAAAGTGAGAACACTGCTTGGATTCAGTGGAGAGTTTTGAGCTTTTGTGAGAATGGGGTTATTATGAGGCTGAGAGTGTAAACCAGGGGGTTTTACCTACTGTGGTCTCTATTATTGGAGCACAAAACTTAGCCAGAGTATTCTCAAGGAGGGGGAGTATAGCTACACGATCTACAGAACAGCAGTTTCTCCCAACTTATTGAAAGGCTAGAGATGATAATTAATGAAGATAGCAACACTGAATTTTAATTGGACTGTAATTATAACACGGTAATTTATATTGCAAGACTTTCAAGATGGTTCAGCCCCTACAGTGCTTTGGTCCTCGGCTGAATCTAGCTCTAAAAGTTAGAGTGAAATAAATAATTGGTTCTGAAATGTCCTTACCATAAGTGGGTCTTGTGCTTGTGTGTGTGGTGCTATTTATCATAATTTACCTAGGGGAAGCACCTCTGTGTCAGATCTGATAGACTAGGGACCAGACAAGTTAGGGCATTTGCTAATAAGCAAGCAGAGCCGATGCTGGAGCAGTACTGGATTTATCAGAAGGCAGGAGACATACCAGCTGGATTTGGTCTATTTTCTGAGACACAGGGAGAATCTGAATATATCCCCCAAAATTCCTAAGAATGTGAGCAGGGCAGATGCAAGGATTTCCTTCCCTGAAATGTTACAAACTCCATCTAAAGAAAACCTCAGCCCACGTTGTCATGGTTTGGCCTTGGCAGCAACAAAAGCACCACGTGGCAGCCCGTTGGCTCTGACACCCCACAGCAGTGGGGAGAGGATGGGAAGAAAAAGGCAGACTCGTGGGTTGAGATAAAAACTGTTTACCAGAACGACAGGTATTATAAGGAATGATGTAAGGAAAGGAAATTACAAGGAAAGATTGTTACAAGATGGAGGATAAAAACAGGAGTACGATACCGACTACAGCCCGCGCCGTCCCGACTGCCACTGAGAGGCAACCCAGAGCCGCCCATCCAGATATACGCCTATGCCATGACATCACCATGTCCACTTCCGGTTGTGACTCCTCTCCTTCCCGGCCAGCTCCCTGCTGCCCTCTGGGCCTGGCGCACTTGGGATGGTATAACTGTTCCTGCTAGATCCAGGGGAGAATCAACCCTGTCCCTGCTGGAAACCAGGACACAGGTAAACTCAGATTAGCCAAGAGAGGAAGGAAGGAAGCTGATGTGGTTCTGTAGAAAATGGTCGGTTTAATTAGGTTTTAAATGTCAAGCAATGGTGAATCAAATCTCTTCACCTTATTTGGATCATTGTTTTAGTAGCATGCATGGTGGTGGATTTTTGCTTCTGCAAAAAGGTGTCTGAACTTATGAATGGGAAAATTTCTAAAATGTCCACTGCAGGGATGGCTCAACAGATAATATGCTTATTTCAAATATCTAACCCTTTGAAGAGCTTGATCTCAACTTCTCTTATGAGATCTCTGATTTTTCTTGCTTCCAACTGAGCTAGAAATGTCAGAAGGGCAGAATTTCCTGTGGTGTAGAAGAAAGATAGAAAAACTGTGCTACTGTTTGCTCCTATCATAATTTATAAAATTCCATCTACAAGTACTGCTTTACCTCAAATAAAGACAGTCTCTAGAAGAAAAATCAAAAGATGGCCAGCTGGTCACAGTAGGGGTCAGCATTAAGGATTCCTGCAGGAGGAAGGTAGAAACCATTACCTGTCCTCAAGTAAAATAAAATTCGCAAGAATAATAATAATAGTGAAGTCCGTAATCCAAGTTGAATTATGAAACGGGTCAGGTCCAGAAGGCTGCTTGCAGCCAGCTCATTACCAGACCTCCTGTCTCCCACAGGAAATTTCTGTTGTTTGCTGAGGTTCCAATCCTGTAATTACAAATAATGGAGAAAAGTAAATAAATATGTTGAGCAGGGTATTTAAATCCTAACTTGTAAAAGTAGGTTGAGGAAATGGAATTCCATCACTAAAGAACTTTTGGAGCAGGTCAGGAAAAAAGTCTGTTAGGAATGGATCTTTGGAGAAAAAGAGTCTAAACTAGGTAACTTTGCAAGTTACCTAGTTTAGACTCTTTTTCTCCAAAGATCCAGCTCTACTTAACGATATTTTGTCCTCAATCAAAGCTTTGTCACATACTAGGCTATATTTCAGATGTAACATTTGTTTTCCGCCAGCAATTGATAGTGAAGGGACTTCTGGGTGAGATTTTCTGGAAAATATTGTGTTCTTATCTAGGGAATTTCTCAAAAGGAGTTGGGAGAAAAAAGAAAATAGCTACAAATGCCTCAAGATTAATTAAAAATTTTGTCATGTAAAATTATTGCCTTGTTAGAAATAGAAGAAACATTCAGGCAATGCCTCCTCTCTCTTCACGCACACACGCAAAATTCCACCACTAATTCTGTATTAGCTAGTTCTGTTTCACACAGAGAAATATCCCATTAGGAATCTTTGCACATACCAGGAGGTGAAGCTTTGGGTATATGGAAAGCAATATAGGTGGCTATTGCAATGTTATTTCAAATGGTTGCATTTTCTTGTTATTCTTACAGAAGCTAATCATCTCAGTATAATGTCAAAGTCAGAGGTATCTTCTCTGTGTAAGAATTGAGAATATCGGAAGTGACTGACATTTGGTGGAAAGAAAAAAGACTAGAACATGAATGTCTCAGAGCTGGAGCTTTTAACTCAAAAAATTAGAGATTTTAGGGAAGAAAAATATGTTTCTTTTGCTATACTTGATTAGAATTTCCTTTATTGTAAGGTGACAGAGGGGAGTTGATGTATATTGTTTTGTCTGCGAAGGGGTTCTGCTTTTTCCATATCTGCAACAACAAAATTGAAAATTATCTCAATTTACCACAGAGAACTTAATGAATTAAAACTGCATGAACATGCCATTTCCAACAAAGGCGTTTGTTTGTTTTTTTCACTGTATCATGAAAGCTCTCTCTATTCTGGAAACTATCAGGGCTATGCAATTTGGTTGCTGATAGAAGAATTTTCTCTCATTATGTTTCTTTTCTCTCATGTAGAAGCATTTAAATTATTGAAATTAGTAAGAATGCTTTAGTTTACTTCTTCAGATGTACCAGTTAGCAACAACTTAATTTGCAACTGCCAGTCATGTTTAACCAAGCAAGGGAGCAAGCAAGCCAAGAAAACAAGACTGTGCCTGCATGTACGGAGTGCTAAGATACACAGCTAGAAGAAACAGCTCATGAGCAGAAAAGAGATTTGCTTTACCACACCATGCTACGTGACCAGTTCCTCTTTGAACTCTTGTGGTAATCAGTATTCTTACAACTTCTATAGGATCTAAACAGGCATTGGCACTCTGATATCTAGGTGGCTTTCGATCAAAAGACAAAACTTAATTAGACTGCAAGCAGTGGCAGCATGAATTCCACAGTGCTCCACAGCAGGTGACACAGTGCCTCATACAGCTCTGAAGCTCTATGTGGAGATTAGGAAAAATCTGAGCTCACACTGTCTTTTGTTATATCAATAAGCACACGACAACTACACACTGTACAGCCAAGTTTACCACATTGTCTCTTACTAGGACTTTATATCTCCCTGCTTTTAATCATCTCCATCATAAAAATGGAGAAATGTTGTACTATTAAAGCCTGTAATGGTTATAAATTGAAGAATAGATCTACTTGTAAACAATAATCATTTTGGTTATTACAGAATAATACTGAACACCTGTCAAAATGCATAGACGTGTAAATATAGTATGCACATGCATATATGATACGATTACTCATCAGTTTTAGTTATTCAGGCCTATGGCTTTAGGATGTTTCTTAATGCTTCTTCTTATTCTTTAAAATTCTACAACAATTTGTTGGAAAATTATTGACATCTTTGGCTAGTTTAATGAACAGAGCACATATGGAGAATCTAATACGCTGCACTTTCATGCAGAATGAAAAAGCTACCAGTAAAACCCAATACCATGGCAACTTTCTAGTAACAGAATATCAGCAAGTGTTTTCCAGGATTTTTCTAGAGCTGTGAAATGGTTAGTTGTGCAAAATTCTCCTTATGACTGGGATTTTTTCTGCTTATTTCCTGCAGATATAATTTCTTACTAAAATACTGGTCTTGTCTGAAAGGATTCTTTTTTTTTTTTTTTTTACAATATGGCTATGAGAAATTGATAGTCTGCCTATTCGCACTAAAACAGTATCATGGAATACTGGATTTGGTTTAGTGTTCAAACTTAAATCAGGTGAGGTTAATCTCTGGAATTTTAGTGACAGTATTTCAGACATCTTTATTTTTACTATTACATTCCTGAGAAAATATCCTAGTGTCAGCTTCATTTGAGGGCTTTGGCATCTTCAAGACTTAGGCATAGGAAGTTTTATAAGAGTTATGTTAATATACTGAAACTACTCTATAACTGAGAAGATCATAATGACTCTTAGTTTAGAAATGAAAAAAAAAAAAATCTCTATTATCTTAGTTGTTCAGCTTGCTACCATGAGGTTTGGGGTTTTTTTGTTGGGGGGGTGTTTGTGTGTTGATTTTTTTGTTTATTAATTTTTTTGTTTTTAAATTTATTTCGGTTTTGTAATGAAATGCAAGATTAACTTGCAGTAATAAATTTACATAAGTAATAAGTGCTGATATTAGTTTGCCATAGGGTGTGTGTTGCCAGAATAGGGAACCTTAAAATGCCAATCACATACAAATTTCTGCTTGAGAACAGAAATAATAACATAAAACTGAAAATAATAAAAAAGAAAATACAGAGACTTGTATGGGGTAAAAATGTTTTAAAGCTTTCCTCAAGGCAATGTTTTTGTCAGAAGACTTTCTTGTCGTGCCAGGTTGTGCTAAAAGTAAAGAAGAATTTATGTCAAAACGATGATGGAAAACTGCTTTGATTTTAATAATAAAAGAAGCATTGTCTTGTTCTTTTGCTGAAGTAGGTTCATAATACCTTGGAATAATTTGAGGGGCAGATCAAAATCAAGGTTAGTAAAAGGATATGAAATATTATCTGAATCATTTCTCATCTCTCGGTCCAAGCTCATAGTTTGTACGGCTGCTACCTATTTCCCGGATCTCACCCTGTGGCTGTGTATTACTGGAATGTAGGGAACTGATATATCTTGGATGAAGGAAAAGGGACTTTACTACATTGTACTACTGTTTTATTGGGCTGACCTGTACAGACTGCAAATTAATTAAGACCATAATCCATTTGGCACTGAGTTACGTGTCCTAACAGGAACACAGTCAGCTCTCAAACAGACTTTTTCTGCCCCTAGAAATTGTGTTTCCAGGTATAGCACAGCAATCAACGTATTTGTTTAGGGCTTTTTGGTTGTTTGGTTTTGGTTATTTTTTGTTTGTTTGTTTGTTTAGTTTTGTTATTTTTTTAGTACTAGTCGCATTCAGCTAGTTATAAAGTACTGCTGTGAGTTAATATTCTTGGAATTTAGTTTAAGATGCTGGTCTTGGCAGGAACTGTTGCTATGCAAATAATATCCTCCAGATGTGAAGTGTATTATGGAAATAATAAAGAATGCATCGCTATGAGTGTAGCTAGAACATACAAAGTAATCTCTGCCATGTCTTTTTATAATAAGAACTATGAAATATAAATAAAAATTGTAGAAAAAGCGTGCATTATGGAGCTCTCTCAGAGCTTTGACCATGCCCTAATTTTGGAAATGGATGTTTTGTGACACTGTTCCTGCAGTAAATTCCCTGTATGATAATGTAAACTATTGAAGGATGGATTCACTTATAGAGTGCATGCATTTATACTACACAGCACAAGGAGAAGTGAGGAAAGAGGGACTTGTGCACCCATGTGCTGTGAATGTCTCAGTTGGCTTGATATTTACCTACAGTGAGTCAGAAAGGTGTGCAAACCCTAAGTATAGGAAATATCAATGAGGTTTTCTCTATTCCAAGTTCATTTTTATGTAGTTTGGAGACTGAAAAATGAAACACTTCTTATTTGTTTATATTGAAAGAGCAATACATTCTTCAGTGACAGGTTTTGTCTTGAAATAGAGAAGCAAGGAACCTGAAAAAATATACAGAATAGCAAGCAACTTTGAAATCTTCAGAGTTCCTTTTGCAACATCTGACAAATATGTTCTCTTTTTGCAGCAATTTACTGTACATTTTTTTGTACAAACAAAAGCTTTACACTGTAGGGTTTGAGCCCCAATCATGGTTCAGCAAATTATGGCACTATGTACCCCGTACTGTGCAAATAAGCCTCATGTGAAGTCAGGACGGTAGAGACTGTCAGGGTACAGTAGAAGTGAAACAAAGGGAGTTCTGTGAAAAATGCACAGTCACAGCCCACAGCTTGCTTAAATACCAGCCCTATCTTTGCCACTGACCCAGCAAAGAATGAGGATCCATACCACCTTTCAGCCTCAGGTTTGTAGGTGATGACTTTGTGGATGGTGAAAAAAGCTTTTAAGAAGGCTGATTAGATGAAGATGTCAAAAAAAATCCACCCTCAAAAATGCTGAGCAGCATTGTTTACTTATATTAGAAAGTTTTGCCAGTTTGGTCAATGGATTTTTAAATTTGACCTGCAATTAAACATAGCAGCTCATGATGTGCTTTATACAAAATGCTGCATGCTGACCAAAGGTGCTCATAAACCATGACTTGGAATGTACTCTTGTCTTCTGCATTAAGAGGTTTTCTTCCTCTTCACATCATAATTGTAAGCTTTTCCATTTATCTCAGCCTGATTTTTTTCTTTTTTCTTTTTTCTTTTTTCTTTTTTTCCCTTCTTTTGAGAAAAATGGAAAGTTCAGTAGTTGTAACTCAGTAAACACATTTTTTATGCAAGGCTTTTATATCTACCCTAGAAAGCTCTCATCTGTTTCTTTCTTCTGTAGGCATGAAAGATTGTTTATTAAATATAATAATAATAATAAAGCAGAGATAAGCTTTCTTAGCTGGCATTACTTCAGATTCCAACGTGTTTTTCCCCAGCCTCACTTCATTATAGCTCTATTTGGTAGTGCATAACCAGCATGTGTCACACTGAATGAAGGCTGGCTTCAGAATAACATGTCAGTAAGATGATTGCTCTTGGAACACATAGTGCCCTTACTCTATAATTAAATGCAAAACCTGTGTGGAAAAAAATGATGGTAAAAGTCTTCGCTTATGCTCACCAGAGACTAGTAGTGCAGAGACAAATGCCGTCGTACTAACCTTAATTGCTTCCTCTGTGTGTCTAGTTGTGGGAGTTTTGGCACCGTGATACTCCTGCTGGGGATGATTAAACCATGGACTGAAGTGGATGTGGGGGTGAAATGGTGCAGCCAGGGCTCACCCTGCCAGGGACGCAATGTTGGACTTCTAACTCTTCAAAGGACAGGGGCAAGGAGGAAGGGACAACTGCACCACTTGTGGAGGGGCAAATCTGACTCCTAAGGCTCTCTATTGCTCCCCCTTCCTATCTGTGGCTGCCTCTGCTCTGCCTTCCCTAAGTGGGAGTGCTCAGCCTCCATCCAGACTTCTCTCCTTGGAGTGGCTATGCTTACTTCTGCCCCCCTGGCCAAGGGAGGGGGAGACATCTCGGCGTGCATACCCATGGATGAGTATGCCATCAGCCCAGGTTGTGCTATCAGGTTTGAATGCTTTGAAGGGCATGACATTTTAATCTGGCCTTTTTTTCTTTTTTTTTCTCTTTTTTTTTTTTCTTCCCCATGCAACTTTTAGGGTTGGTCAAAATTTCAAAATTCAAAAATGAGAAAAATATAATAAAAATGCCATCTTCCATTTTCTATTTGCCAGTAATTGCCAACAATCCTGGCAAACTGGGGAGGTCCCAGCCAACAGGCGCCTAGCAAATGTGACGCCCATCCATGAGAAAGGTCGGAAGGATGATCCGGGGAACTACAGGCCTGTCAGTCTGACCTCGGTGCCTGGGAAGGTCATGGAGCAGATCATCCTGAGTGCCATTATGCAACGCATGAAGGACGCCCGGGTGATCAAGCCCAGCCAGCACGGGTTCACAAGGGGCAGGTCCTGCTTGACAAACCTGATCTCCTTCTATGACAAAGTGACTCGCTTGGTAGATGAAGGAAAGGCTGTGGATGTTATTTACCTAGATTTTAGCAAGGCCTTTGATACAGTGTCCCACAGTATCCTTATGGAGAAACTGGCTGCCCATGGCTTAGATGGGAATACTCTGCACTGGGTTAAAAGCTGGCTGGAGGGC
>VXBW01002851.1:0-68817 GCA_013400375.1 Thinocorus orbignyianus | reverse complement strand
GAGGCGGGGGTTGGTCTCTTCTCCCAGCTTGCAGATGACAGGACAAGGGGTAATGGCTTCAAGTTACGCCAGGGGAAGTTCAGGTTAGATATTAGGAAATATTTCTTTACTGAAAGGGTTGTCAAGTATTGGAATAGGCTACCCAGGGAGGTGGTTGAGGCACCATCCCTGGAGGTATTCAAGAGAGGAGTTGACATGGTGCTCGGGGATATGGATTGGTGTTGGATGTATTTTTGTGTGGTGTGTTGGGTTTGCTAGTGTTGTGTTGTGTGGTGGTTTGTGGGGCTTTTTTTTTTTTGTTGTTGTTGTTTTTTGGTGGGTTTTTTGTGTGTAGTTTTTTGTTTGTTTTGTTTGTTTGTGTGTTTGGGGTTTTTTTGGATTTTTTTTCTTTTTCCCTCTCATTGGTTGGATTTGATGATCTTAAAAGGTCCCTTCCAACCTAGGTGATTCTGTGATTCTGTGATTCTGTAATGAAGCACCTTCTGGTTCAACTGAATTTTAAATGGACAAATTTTTAAGGGACAAAAGTAAAATATGTTTTAGGAAAGCTTGGAATTTTTAGAGTTTCTTTAGATTTTCTTAAAGAAATCTGAATAAAGGCAAATAATTTTAATAGCAGTTTCTAACCTGAGTTTTTCAGTCAGTACACCATGAATATTTAGATAAGTGAACTGGCTTTTTACAAAGGGAACAGAATGAAATTATTTTTAAAAGTTTAAAAATGTATCATGTTGTTCTCTTTTCAAGTTTCCATTGGCTGTCCCCTCACCTTCTTACCAGAAGTGAAAAAAAAATTGTGTTCTTCTAGGACAGTTTGTAGACTCTCAGACCAGAAGTTTCTATCTCTCTTTCCCTGTAATGATCCATTTTTCTCTTGTAAAGTTACCTTCACCCCTACCAGTCCTTCTGTTTACTCAGTTCTCATAAGTCATAGCCACATCATACTTCAAATCAGTCCAGCATTTCAAGACAGTAGGTTGCGAGCTCCTTAGACAGCCGACAGTATCTGTTTGTCTGATATACTACGTGTCCTCTCTTGAACTGGCTCCATGATTTCCAGAGCCATATTTTTTTCAGTCTCCTGAGACAAGGCATTCACTTTTGATCTTGTCCCTGTCTTCTTTCTTCACACACAACTTTCAGTTTTCAGAAAGACGATCTGAGTGATCTGTCATTTAGAGGAGACCACTTGATTGCCTTCTTGACTTAGCTTTAGAGTTACACAGTAATAAATTGAGCAGCACAAGTAGTCACCTCAGTCAAGACCAAGACCCTCTGAGATGCTCTGTGAGAGGCTCTTTCTCATACTGCCTTTAAAATATTGAATTTCTGCTTTTTGATATTTTAAGTTGAGGAAGTCTAGTTTTGTACCAGGTTCAGCTCATAAAAGTATGATGTATGCTACTGAAGCCTTCAGTCAGTAGGAAATTAGTAGCTTTTATCAACTGATTTTTTCTGGGTGATGAAAATAACAATGAAAAAGAAGTGTGAATTTTGGCTACACTTCACTGCTGTCCGTATTCATGTTGGTTTTGACATTAAAATACTCTAAATGCCCAAGAAAATGTTCTGGTAGACACCAAGCAAATGTTCTAAAAATTTCTCTGACATTGCCAGCTCCTTTTCCTCCGTTCCCTCACATCTCTGCAGAACTCTGAAGTAAAGTTATGTGAATGGATGAGCTCTAGCATCTAGGGCAGTTGAGATAAACCTTAGATGTCAGATTTTGGCTGGTCCTGAAGCTGTTTTTCACTTATAGAAAATACTGCAAAAAAAAAGGTGGTCTTTTAAAACTCTAGCAAAAATTTTATTTTTATTTTTTACCACTACTGCAAGCTATCAGTCAATGGTCTTCATTGTCCTCTCTGTGGGAGGTTAGCTGCATAGAGAGGTCACCATAATGTAGGGTAATTACTCCCATTATATGTTGTTACCCTGCCTTGGTTTGTAATGGTTTTATCCCATTTCCATTGAATCCTGAGATACTGCAAAACCCAAATGGTGTAGATCATATTGTAAAAGTTTTTCAACTAGGTTTATCAGCAAGATCTCTTAAAAGCTCTTATGAAAATAAGAGTGTCATATAATAAAAGGGAGGGTACTTTATTATTAAACAAATGCATAAAATCTGGGGAAAAAATGTACTAGTAAATGGTTGGTGAGGGGAGTCCCGTGGTCATGCAGGGAGACTCTGAGATGTGTACTGGCATCTGCACTGCTCAACACACTTATAAATGATACGGAAAATGAGTGATTTGTAAAATGGCAAGATGTGCTGATGCTGGTAAATTGCAGAGGGTGAAAAGACAAGACTTGGCTGTGAAGAACTGCATAAGGCCCTTCCAGGAGTGGTTATTAAATTAGCAAGTAAAATTCAGTGTAAATAATTATAAAGTGATGCATCTGGGGAAAAAATAAGTCTTTGCATACAGAACAAGGTCTCAACTGGCCACTATCGCTTGGGAACAGGACTTGGAGTAACGATAGTTCTGTGAAAAAATCAATTCAATGCTCCATAGCAGTCCAAAAAAAGGGGAGGGGGAGCAAGAGCAGGGGGAATTATAAGGATTCAATTAAGAAGCAAAGTAGAGAACCTCATTATATCCCTGAATACTACCTAGATAAGCTTGTATCTTGAATACTGCTTGCATGTATGCAGTCATGGTCTCTGTTTCAAAAAGGATAACGTGAAAGTGGTAAAGATATGGATTTTCTCAGTACAATTTTCCTATGTCTGTCATATGACACTGAACTTACTCAGCTACTTAATAATTGTTCAAATTGAGAGACATCATTAACTATTCTCCATGCCCCAGAATATGATTTTTTCACCCTCTGTTTATAGTCAGGGATGGACTTGTAAGCTTCTAGGCCTCTCTGTGGGCAATTGCCGTTGACAGATTTTATCTGGATCTTTGAGTGCACACATTGCTATTCATTTAGCATTTTGGTTCAGAGGTCAGAATGCAGCTGGGTTTGTGGAAGAAAAAGTGTATGTACTTGTGCTTTAGACCCTGCACCTTTCATCACCTGCACATCTCTAACAAGTTTGTGTGAAAGCCATGATGTACTGTGTACATCAGGGGGGCAAGTCCTTCATTTATTTCCAGCAGCATAATATTAAGGTAACTGACGTTGAGAAATCACTAGGAAACTCTGTGGAGACTGGAGGGAACTTACAGACAGCAGTATTTAACAGAGCTGGGATCTACACCACCTCCTCTGTTTCCTTCTTAATTTTTTTTTTCCACTCAGTAATAATTTTTGGAATGTGAAAACAGTGATGCCAAAGGCTTTAGATGGCAGACATAGTTCTCAGATAAATTATACGTTTGTACCCGGGGAGCAGAGGTTAGAACTGTACTGTATTTATTACAGAATTGCAAACCTTTTGCATGTGGGCGAAAAGAAGTTTCCTTTCACTAATATCAGTAATACAGTTCATTTCTATTTCACAGTGAGTGTTATCCTTATCGCTGTGATGTCATACCATCTTCTTTTAGATTGCTAATCACTGAAAAGATTTTCAAAGACTGCACCACCCAAACTTTTAACCCCCTATCTCTATTTAGTCTTTGTAATAAAGAAACTGGATGTTCAGCAACTCTCTTGAAAGTCAGCTGAATGCTGCTGGATGATCAGTCCTCTTAGGAACTACTTTGTCAACTTACAGATAGATTCAGGATTTGATAGACCACATGAAGGCTTCTGTGGTTAAATTTTGCCTCTTCCTATCCAGTTAGCAGCCAGTAGAGAGCAATATTGCGCACACATGAGAAATTAGTTCACTACACCGTATTATTCTAATGGGAATTAGCCACTGTAATTATTGCTTTCCTTCTGCAGTACTGCTGTAATAATTAAGCTATACATAAAGGAGTTTAGGCTTTGCTAATTTTTTCATTATTCTCAATACTTACTTCTTATCTTGCACATAGTCAATGGCTTGTCAAACCTGAGGCTAATTTATTTGGTATTATATATTTAAAATGTTTTATTCTTTAAGAACCCACTAATGGGATGTAGCATGTAAAAATTAGATTAAAGAGCTATGGAAAAAAAATCTTTTAATCAGCTAGTTGAATAAAGCTTTCTGCTTCTGCAGTGAGTTTATATAGGTTCCCTATTTTGTATAAACTAATATTATTTTCAGAATTAAATTTCGACTAGGTTTCCGCAATGGGGTCACAAAATGGAAATGTGTGCACAAATATGTATTACTTCAGGATCTCCTTCAACTTGTTTTTTTTTACCATCTCCTTCTTCAAATTTAGTCCAAATTTTTCCTCATATAATATTTATGTGATATATAAAAGAGTAGTGACTCAATTTATGAAGTAGCTTACTACCTTAATACCTGTCCATAACCCCAGTTCTTAATTTGAAGTCTTCCAAGTAAAGAAGGGATGTTCAAACTCTAACAATTTATCCACTATGTCCAGAAGTCTCTGAATACAGTTATAGAAAATAATAGTAGATGCACACTAAATATATCTATATAGTTTTTATAATAAACCCTTTGTTTGAGTGACTCTCAGTAACTGTTGCCACATCTTACCCTACAGAGCAGCTTAAATAAGTCTCTACCAAATTTCAGATTAACCAAGGCAGAGGAAAGTCCTGTATTTGCCCTTCAGGGCAAAGCGAGGCAACAAGGAAAGGTACTCCAAGCACAGAGCAAGACCCTTGTACTCCACTGGAAGAATAAGTAAAACTTTATTCCTGCGTGGAGTTCAGGACATAGGATCCCTCTGTATACCATGGACAGGATCAGCAGTTAAAAAATATAAAACTTGAACTCTACCAGAGTCCCAGAGTCCCATCAGGCAAGGTCTGAAATGTGTGTCAGGCAGGGTGGAGCTGTCATCTCTTCCTGAGCTCGAGTTGCTCATCCTGTGAGCGTGTCATCTTTGTGCCTCACCGTGCAATGTAGACTTTGTTGTGAAAGAGAGAAAATATGTCATTAAAAATAATGTTTCTTTTCTCCATCATTTCATCATGAACCTTCGATTCAATTTCCCAGAGACTTCTAGAGGTTTTTAGTAAGTTTGGAAGACAGAATTAGGGAAAGGGATAGGGGGAAGGGTTTACAAGCCTCTTTAATACATGAATTGTAAAGAAAGTCACATGGAAAGTGAAGTCTACTCAGCACTGGGATACACTTCACTGGACAGCATGCAAATAACTTTTCTGCATTCTCTGGAAATGAAAAATGCATTCCTAATGCTAATACCCAATAGAAACAGGGGAACCTTTGGCAGCAAAGTTCTTTCCTCTTCTGTATGAAAAGGCGAACCTTTTCTTTCTAATCTATTTTTTCTTTTAAGCTCTTACAGACTTCCTCTACCTGTGTGAGTGAGAGAATCTAGGTGATTATGGATAATATGATGGAGTCATAGGCCTACAGACAAGCTTTGAGGAACTTTAGTTCATTACTTTAAGAAATAATACTTCTTGTTTAAAAAACACCAAACCACTGTCCTTCGTACTGCCTGCTTGTCTCTGCCAGGTGAGTCCTGCTGGGCATCGCTCGCCACAGACATGTGTGAGCGGAGCAGGAGGAGATGTCAGTCTGTAAAGAACAAAAATACACAGATCATAAACTAGTACTTGTCTTCTTTCATACATCTATTCTGGAACAGAAAAGATTCTGAACCAAAAATGCCAACATCACTCCTCCTTTGGGTCCAGACTGTGCAAATGGCTTCTGTCTTCATGATGAGTATTTCAGGTCTAGCTTTAGGACGTGAGCATCTGCTCCTAGGAGCTGAAAGCCTCTCCCTTGCCTGACAAGAATACACTTAATGAAATTAAAGAGCAATAAAATCAGCTGCATTACTCAAGATTATTACTTTCTGCCACATTGTGTATTCATACTATAATTTACCACCACAGGAGATCGTGCGAACAAACTCTAGGTTTTACAAAGGCCTTTGAGATGTTACGGCTATAATCAGTGTCAGCTACACCAACCACCATAATGAGGGCAATCAAATCCCACACTTCAGCATGCAGCCTCACCCCTGCAGAGTCCACACTGAAATGGCTCACAACTGGTCCTGTGAGTTATGGATTTAGGATTTTATGGAAGCATCAAGAGATGCTGATGCCTGAAGACAAGGGAGAAGATTGATACAGTAAATGTCCATCAGATAGACAGCAAAATTTCCTTTGCTTTGGGAATTCCTGACAAATTATTGAAGAGCTACTGACTTAGCTGATCGTCTGCCAGAAGGAACATAGAAGTGGCTTTTGAAGCAGAGAGAGATACAACAAAAGATAAAAAATAAAAATGGGGAAGAGCAAGTGTGGGTCTGTTAACAGAAATAGGCTTTACCACCTTTTTCCTGTTCCCATGGAAATCTTTCACTGACTTCCATGGCATGAAGCTTTTTATCTCGAGATTTCAAGTGGCCCTTTCCAGCTTTCATGTGTTGAGACTTACCTTGCAGGAGAGCACTGTCATTAGTGTCTGGATACACAGCATAGAGCTCAAATGGCCAAGAGCATCTGGGTTGCTGAGAGGAGGAAGATATTTCTTCTTTATAGAAGCAGCCCAGCTCTCCCAAAGATGTACCTGGGTCATAGATGTGCATGACGAGCTGAAAAGAACAGAGTGTACCCATTTGAATCCTCAGAAATGGGCAGCACAACTGAACTCTAATGACTTCCCCTGCTGTCCCCGTGCCTGTTTGCCATCCACACTGAGTAGCACACCTGACTGCTGGCCTCTGCTCCTTCAGTGTTGTCTGTGGTCGGCAACCTGTATCAGATCCCTGCATAAAGGCAGCTCATTCTTTTGCTCTAGTTGCTCTATTATTCAGGCTTTTCTTTTTTAGACACTGCTCTTTATTAAATTTTAATCTTCCAAGACATGATTGATACGATGACTGGAGAAAATAAAAGCAGACTGCAGAGATTCCTTCTTAGGTCAAAAAGCTGTGACAGTCTCGCTTGGTAATGTGGAATAGAAGAGCTAACAAGTCTCCCACTCTCAGTCCTCTTTCTCTCTGATGACCTATGAAATCTTTTCAAAAGCCCATTACCTAAGCCCAGATTTTTGTGGTCTTCATCAGCCTACCTAAGTAGACAGAGGTCTGGAAAGCACCCCAGGAGGGCATGTTGGACACCAGAATTTGAGCAAGTGGGTCAACTGGAAAAAGACTCTCTACCATCTGTCTAATGTTTGTGATAACAGGCTTTCCTGTGAGGGTGTGGGCACTGTGAGGCGTCTGTGCAGTGATTAGAAGAAAACAGAAGCCTGAGGTCTCTTCTGTGTTTTATTCCAAAAGTCTATGCCTTTTTGTAATGGGGGTCTTGGCTTCTACTCTTTCTCAATATTGCCTTCTCTCAAAATGAAAGAAAGATAACAGACAAGTATTCTTAATATTTGGCAAGACAAATGGGAATAGGAAAGGAAATAAAGGGGCACCTAGCCAAGACCTTTCCCACTGCAGAATACTAGCTTTTTTCTCCTTTTTAAAATGGCTTCACTATATTGTTAGGGAGACAGATGATGAACCACTGAAAATAATGTATAATGACTTTCTAATAATTCCGATTTATGAACAGATCCAAGAGTAAATTAGGATGAATTTTTCAAGGAAAATTAATCTTGAAAAAACTATGAGAAAAATGTATCTTTCAAAACTTTTGGAGAATTTCTTCCAATGACATACCTTTGTTTGTCCTGGTTTCCATGCAGACTATTATGTAATAACTTTAAATGTTCAACTGTGTTCCTAAGTCATTTGAAAAGAAGCCTCTTAAAGAAGTCCTGTAGCCAGCTCTGATTTGAGATACATATGGAGACATTTTTATATGAGGAAAGGTCAGGTCCGGTGTGGTTTGAATATTCCTGATTTGTGTTTCTTTCAAGGGGAGTGAGGGGTTCTCAGAACTAAACAAAAGCAAACAGCACTCTCAGGAACCTTTTGTCTGTTTAAAATTATCACTTGACATTAGCCCTGCCTCAGTTTGCAACCTTGAGACTATACTCATAACTCCAAGGTTCTGAAATGTGCCTTTTTTCAAACAGGAGTTTGCGTTCAGTCTGAATTTATTGTGGGTTCCACATAAAGATACCCTTGAGACTGAGAGTTTGAAACTCACAATGAATTCATTGAAAAGGAGATGAATGTTCACATCACAGTATAGTCATTAGCAGTGTTTTTCTGACCTGCTTGGGATGCCTCCTGTGCGGTGGATGTCTCCCAGCAAGCCTTCCCACCCCCTCTGTACTGCTCAAGCAGATTGTGATAACTGTGTGCATTCATAAATGCAGAGAATTGGCTCACTATGCCCAATTTAAAATAAATTGCTGTGCAAAAAGCAAGTCAGTCAGGCTCTGACCAGAATTCAGGACCTACTTTCATGAGATCACAAAGCAAGCAGCAGAAAAACACTGTTGTTTTCCTTCATGTTCTTGACTTCTTTTTCCCTTCTAGTTTTTTTTGAATTGTGTTTAACAGTAGAACTGCTTCATACTACAACTTCTCCTTACCTCTGAGGAAAGCTCCAAGGGCTTCATCTAGACAAAAGCAAAAGATTTGTACTGTGAAGGTCTAGGGAGAGATTCAGAGGACTGAAGCTGTCACCAAGCACCTACAGAGGTGAGAGAAGCAAAGCTTAAGAGGCAGAGAACATCCTCAGCATAAAAAGAATTAGAGCAGAAGAGAGATACCATCCCCAGCAGGGATGATCTGGGGATATGCTGAGGCAGAAAGGGAGGCAATCCAGAAAAAAATTTCTCTGTTTGGCTCATTCTATCATAAATGGTAGTTTTGAATACTTATTTCAGATTTTATGTAGTTAAACTAATCAAATATGACCAGTTGGTCAAATAGATAGAACAGTGCTACTGTCATCTACAGAAACAAAAAACTTCACCGTTTATTCTGATGATCACCTGTGTATTGGTGTGAATCATAGTCACTCACAATTAAAATCATAAGCTCAGTACTTAGTCTATATTAACTGCCATTTATTTTTCTCGCTCCCCTTAGACTTGAATCTTCTGAGACAAATCTTGTGTGCATCTGTGACTGTCTCACACAGCAAACAGACTGGCAGGGTTCTGTTGATGGCACAGCCCAGTTCTGTCCATACCTCCTCACTTGCTCTCATCTTGGGGCACTGGTTTCCCTACTCTGTGCATCATTATTCCCAGGCTGTCACAGTGATTCCACATCAGCTCAGAGCCTTAATACAGAAAGATATTCCTATTGTTAGGAAGATTGGTACGCCCACACCATTTTAAACTATTAGCGCTATGATGTTAGAAGCCACTTTGATTGCAAAAAAATCTATGGGGTAGTATGCATTTCTGACATGCTTCATGTACAGCCGGTATGTGTAATATAAATAGAATATAAAATGACAAAATAGTTCAACACAGTGCATATCCAAACTTCACATAAAATTAACATTTAAAAAAAAAAAAAACAGTATTAAGAAGCACAGAAATGATCAGCTCTGTAATTTTGCATTGATGCAATTCTATTTACAGCTCGTAAATTCACTTAACATTTCCACACGCTTTTGACTTTGTGCATTCCCGCAGCACTTACATTCTGATTCAGAGACACTCACAGACTCGTACTACAGCTCGTACTTATGACAACAGTGATGTGAATATGTAAATGTTGCCGCCTTCCTTTTAAGCCTGTGTGGTCACCGGAGTACAGAGCTCTGTGGCTGCTGTGCAATAGCTCAGATGGTGAGCATCCAAGGGAGCAGAATCAAGAGATCAGCGAGGACAGCATAGTCATCCTTGTGTAAATGTTACCAGAGGGTAGCTAGCTGCAGCCAACATGCTCCTTTGCAGGGAACGTGGTGTAGCTCCTGTTGACATTTGCATCCACCATATGGCAGAGTGCAGGGTGGCCGTCCAAGGCAGAGCTCCTCACCTTAAAAACAATACGGTTGCTCTTGGATTGGTTCCTGGGCTCTGTTTCTGATTTCCTGCACTGCTTGATGCCTCAGCTTGCACTGCACAAGCTTTTTTTTTTATTTTGAGGAATGCCATTATCACTGTTAATACTCTGGAAACATGCAAGCTGCATATGTACAATCAACACAAAGCCAAATAAAACAAAGGGTAATTGGGTAAAACAGGTAGCTGGTTGTGGTTGTTGCAGAAGGCATGAATGCAAGTTTTCAGTGTGTGTATGTGCATGCTCTCTTTAGCGGGTGCAAAGTCACATCCTACCGCTTCAGACTAATAGCTCATCTCGTTTCTTGTCGGAAGTCATAACTTTGTCTTCCATTTAACAGTGGGGTCCACAGTGGAAATCACTATAGTGATAGAAACAGTACAATGATTTTGATGTTTTCTGTAGGAGAGAAGTATAATTATGTGAATGCACTCATTTATACAGAATTCTTTGTGTAATGGAAGATACATTTTCACAAGACTCTGGGGAGCAATATTACAGATTTATTACCCACAGAATAATTCATACAATAATTTCTGAAAAATATTTGTGCTTTTTTCAAGTATATTTTACTGTTATCATAAAGGCAAAATACATTTTATATGACAACATGAATATTATGTATTAGAATGTTTATAATTAGTTAGGAAGGTTGACTTTAGAAAAAATAATTTTGGTAAAATAAAATAAAAATATGTGTTGATTTTACATTGCAAATATATTTTCCCACTTCATTTTTCCTGTAAATTCATCTCAGCAGCAGCTAAGACAAACAACAGAGAAAAGTTGCCTATTTATAGTTGCCGGAGCAATTAGTTAGGAATAGGGAAGTTTTAAGCTCCTTATGTGCATGTCGTGAAGGTTATGACATTTCAAGGTAATTTTGAGGGCAAGCTCTTTTATAAAGATTTTGAAATGCATTGATAGCCTTCTCCAGCTCACAGGTGGATGAGTTGTTGCATCGCAAAAACAATCCCTTTCCTTGGAGTCATCTTCCTCCCACACTTAGCATCCTTGCTGCGCCTTCTTGTTAGTTGACTTTTATAAGTAACAGATGTGGAGATAAAAACTAATCTTTCACCTTCAGAGCCATTTCTTACAGGTCAAACCTAAAGGATTTTAATGAAATATTATAATGAAAAACATATCACTAACTATGTAAATTCTTAAGTGTGGAAAAAAGGAGGTTATCACTTGCCACTGATGGGAATCTGCAATCTTTTGAAAGCGTAATTCTCTTTTAAAAGACAAAGCAAGAATTACAGTTAATTCTGTTCTGTACATCGCACTGGGTGTGATATATGAGTCTTATTAGTACATAGAGATTTATGAGAGATCACACAGACCTTGAGAAGAAAAATCTCTTAAATTATCACATTTTAGCTCTCTAACCTTTGTTCTTATGCAAGGTCAAACTGCATATTTAAAATGTGCACCTGTCACATACTTTCTTTAAGGATTAAGACTGCTGAAGGTTGGACTATGCTGAATTTGCCACCCCGAGCACCCTGAACACTGAAAGCAACATGAGGGTACTGTCAGGTCAGGATTGTAATTTGCCTGAGAGACAAGAAATGATTGCTTTTTATGGTACTCAGATCCTCATCCCCATTAATGCAAACATAAATTTTATCCGCACAGTGCTATTTAAAAGTAAGCAAACCTTCTTTAACTATTCAGTATTCTTTTCTTGATTAAACCAATTAACTATGCACAGAAGTGGCAAAGAAATAGCTAAATAATTGTGGTTTTGTACTTGTTGAAGAAGAAATTAAATGTGAAGCAGCTATAGAAACAGAGACAGTGGAGACAAAAGGGAAATAGAGAAGGCAAGATGAATGGAAGGGAACTTAATTTCCTATTTTCCTCTCACAGTAATTTGTGTATTTGAGTAGTCCATTTCAGTATAAAATTTTGCAATATATTGAAAGTGATCAGCTGTAGGTGTGGGAAGATTCACTAAATCTAATTTCTCATTGACAGCTAGAAGCACTTTCTGAATCAGCAGTAAGGTTGTCAGGGAAGTATGTCAAAAGGCAGGGTTTACCTGAAACCTAACCATGAACAAATTTAGGCAACTTCAAGCGTAATGAAGGTGGTTGCTTTTAAAATTTCCCCTTCCATAAAGCTTTTTATAAACAATGCCCAAGCATCCCCTGCTGCCCCAGCAGCGAAATGATGCTTTTCCAGCCTGTCAGAGAAATGCCATCAGGGCCAGTAGTTCCTGAGGGCCAGACTGGTGCAGGTCTTGCTCCTGATGGGGGATGGTTTGGTGAGAAACTATTTCCTAAGCACAGGAGAATATTATGCTTCAGTAGAGATGACTCGATGATAATGTCTGGGAAATGGCAACTCATTTAAAAGAGGATTATGGCAGACTCTAATACAAACGAAGGAACTTGCTTCTTAAAAGATTGTCACCGCTTCTCTATCTGGATTTCAGATATCAATTCATAATCAGGTTAGAATGATATGGAAGCAAGTTCCAAGTTTAATCTGATTTTGACATGCTATAATTAGGCACTCCCCAAGAAGCAGATCACTTTGTATTGTAATTATAGTGCCCCCAAATGATCACTGAAACAATACTCACAATTCCTCTGTGACACGTCTTGACAGATTCATAAATTGGAGGAAAGAAAACTTTCTTGGGTCCCTTACTGCTGCTGTATTCTTCTGTTTCATTTGAAAAATACATTGGTGTGTATATGTTAATGACTTTTCCTGCTTGAATTCAGTTACTGGAAGTGCCCTGAGAGAGTAAAACCTTATATTTTCCCACTCAGCAGGCACCTGAGACCTGGTTCTGCCAATGTGGTGTGGGTAGGATTTCTATGTGCAAGGCACAGTGCACTGGTTTCCAAGGAGACAAGCATATGATGCTTGGGGTAACAGAGATCTTGGAAGAGTGAGATTGGGTAGAACAGTCCTCTATTTATCAGTTTGCTCACTGATTAGGAATATAAAGAGTGAGTCTCGTAGCTTTCTAATAACTTTACAACTGGCAGGCATTTGCTGGCAGCTGTGGCAGTGCCCTATGCATAGCACCGACATCGAGCCGCTTTACTTCCAAATTATTTCCTTTAAAGAACTACATGTGTGGGGTGTCTTTGCATATTAGAAATTATTATGGTGTTCGTCATCAATGGTAGAAAATGCTTGGGGTGAATATTCCCTCTCTCTTTGCTGTTCACCCTAACACCAGCCAGTGATTGCACTGCACAGGCACGTTGAGCTGCTTCTTGCTCCCATGCCACCAACTCACTTTCTGTCCAGAATGATCTCTAGCAGTGTACACAGTAGCACATGGCAGGGCTCAGATTTCTGAAATCACACTGGTTTCTGTCATCAAGAACAGAATAAAACCCCAATGTAGACACAACTTTTAATGCAGCAAAAACTTGAGGTGAAAATCCCCTGGACCAGCACTAGAAGTGGACTTACAATGATCTTGCTGTGAGTTAAATAGAAGTGCTGTCTTGACACCTTATTCTGAAGTGATCTTTTATTCTGTGAATAATTTAAATAGATTTTCTAGTCAAATTACATTAAGCCCAAGTTTAATTTAGTGCTTGCGATCATATATATTAATAAAGGTACAGACCTGGAAAACTCGGTGTTTTGAATTGTATCTAGGAGAGACACAATGTAAATACCCAATGACTCTATGGCTTTAGTGACAACCCATTCTAGAGCTAAATGGAAACTTTTTTTATCCCTTCTCAAAACAATGAAATTATTTTTGGTATGTGCGACTGAAAGGAGTGTACAAAATTGTGCAGTGATGTAGCTGACAGGTAATAGGGAGACAGATATGGACTATAAAAGCAATTGCGGTATCAAAAGTAGGATGCAAAATCTGGATTTTTCCTTATACTGTGAATTCAAACAGTGTAAAGTGTGGTGGTTTAACCCCAGCCAGCAACTAGGACCACGCAGCCTGCCCTTCCACCTCTAGAGTGGTAGGGAGAAGAAGGGGAAAAGGAGGGGAAACTAAAAAACACCCTCATGGATTAAGATAAAGACAGTTTAATAGAACAATAACAGAACAGGAAAATAACAACAACAGTAATAATAATAGACTATACAAGTCACAAGTCGCTTGCACTGCCTGGTGAGTTGGTTGCACATCCTGACCTGAGCAGTGATCACTGGTTCCCACCCCCCAAGAAAACCCCCAAGTGCATACCAAGCATGAGGTCTACAGTATGGAATATTCCATTGGCCATTTCATTGTTCTGTCTATGCTCCTTCTCAGATTCTGTGGAAAACTAAAAGAAGTTCTTAAATAGTATAAACATCCCCTTGCAAGAACTAAACCAGTATGTGTTATTGACTTTTTTTCATACCAAATCTGAAAACACAGCAACCACAAGAGACAAAATTAACCCTGTCTCAGCTGAAATCAGGATACACTGTCTGAAGCAGATCAAAAAGTAGCTGTAAAATACACATTCACAATCAGGTGCTGCTTGTAATTCCTTTGACATATTATGTCTGTCAGTTTATCCATTTTCCTTCCACATGGCCCTCCAGAATCCAACTAAACTGTGGATAATGTAGATAGTCATGGGTGGGTTTTTTACCTTTTGATAGATAAAAATGTATTTATGAAATCACTTATAAGAAATCAGACCTTTCTAATGCACTGGTTTAATAGAGTAGGTTAGCATAATAACTCAGCTTCTTATACGTGCTCAGATGATAACATTGGGAATTCTCTTCTCTCTCAACTTAATTCAAGAATCAGTTCCACAACTTGATTTACTCTTGTCCTTTCTCCAGTTATGTTGATTGATGTAATAGACAGGCAAAGAAAAACGAATCAATGCCACATCATAGTAGAAGCTGTATTTTGCTCAGGTTAAATTATAAGTAGTATTCTATAGTACATCTTTCTTGCTTGAAGAAAAATAAATTGAAAAGACAGCTCTTTTTGTTGTTGTTGCTGTCTAGAGCATTTTCTGTAGAAGACTCTGCAGTTTCTTCTAAAATTCTGCAGAAATTACTGTAAAGAAAAGTCTATATATAGCATGAAAGAGAGAATGAAAGCCTCTTCTAACACGGAAACTAACTCATCAGTGCTCAGAGCTGAATAAGGGTGTGGATATGTTCAGATAGCGCTCAGTGCTCAGTACACACAATATAATCTTTCTGTGTTAGGAATGTCAGGAGACAGTCATGCTTGCTGATTGTACATGGACTCTGAGTTGATGTTACCTGCAAAGAGCATTCAATTTAATAGTAAATGCATGGAACATTTCTAATTTAATAAACACCGTAGAGTGTGCATAGATGTCTTTACAGGGAAGAGAGAGCAAATGTCATGAGAGAAGGAGGGTGAGTGATGTATGAGATGAATTTCTGCTTGCAAATGAGAGAATGGAAAAGAGTAAAGTGAACGTTCTGAATCAGAGCACATTAGCAGGAATTTATTTTGCAGTGCCCTTGTTCTTTCTGCAAACATGCTGAGGCAGCTAAGCACGTTTTGGATTCCTATACAGGTTGCTATTATGTCTTTGGAAAATCTGCTGATTTAGAATGCATATGGTCATTTCTAAACCATAGCTTTGGCAGAGCACTGCGATCACAGGAGGCCAATCATTACTATGTTTACAGTAGTTACCATGCTAGTGTGATACTGTACGAGATGGAACTGCTGAATGTAAGTCTTTTATAGTTGTATTGGAACAGTTAAAGAAAAGGATGATTTGAACAGACTAAACATTACTGTTCTTGGGTATTTAGATGGAAAGAACCTTTCCAATTACATGAAATATTTCATGGCTGCAGGTTGACTTCCTCAGAATTTCATTGAGGAAAAAGGCAGCATTCCTGAGAGAGCAAACATTACAGTTTAGCATTGCAAAATACAGCACTTCAAGTATCATTTCAAATGGTATAAAAATGAAATATTTATAACAGGGAAATGAAGAGGCAACATCAGAAGGAAAATGAAAATTAAATGTTTGGATGTGGCACAAACATTCCTTCACAAACTGCCCCTGTTCCCTTCTTTGAGAAACATCCCTGTATCTGACCTGATTTAGAAAGACACGTTAGATCTTCTATTAGCAAAAAAAAAAAAATTTAAAAAAAAATCGTATATTTTTAACTAACTTTAACAAGAGGCTGATATTTCAGTGTTTTTGAAAGTGATGTCTTTAGTCTAATCTATGAAGGTAGTTTGTAGTGGTCTTAAATGGGATTAAGTGCTGTGTCTTCTTCCAGTCTCAGTCTCCGAGGGTGATGGTAAGTAGTCTAGATCCAGTCATATTTGTATTGCTGCAGCTGGATATTTATCCATTCAAGGTAGCTGTCAATCAAGAGTTGGATTCCTTGACAAGCAGGACTTTAAAACAACATTAGAGAGGTATATTGCAATGCAGCAGGTGGAAAGGTGTCAGGGTTTACCTGGCTGCTAGAGCACAGGTCCAAAATCTCCCCTTCTTGCTCTCAGCTGTGGTGGGAGTTGAAGGCAGCCACTTCCCTGCAGTGAGTCCCTGCAGGCTGGGTTAAATGCTGGGAGGAGAGCAGGGCAGTGGGCAGCCTTTCACCGAATGGTACAGACTAGCAGCCTCTGCACTAGATGAGTGAATTCTGGAAGAGATCCCCAATGTGCAAAGTTAATCAAGTTGTGGCCTAATTAAACAACATGACTGTTGTTTTGTCTTCCTTCCTGTGGTGTCCAACACAATAAGCTTCATTAAAGGAGGCCTGGTGGTATAGTTTTATGCATCTTTTAACAGGTCAAATAACTTTAGTATATGAGTGTTGGTCATATGGAGAGACAAAAGGATAAGATTTGTTAACTTTATCTTTCCTGCTAAGTTAATTTTAGTACCTTTTTGACAGTGCTAATTAAACCATATTTCATTCTTTTCCATTCTGTAGTTGCTAGATATTAACAAACAGGACTACTGAACAGCTGAAACTTGTTTAAAGTTATTTCTGCTTTGTCATATACAAAATTTTGTGACATATAGAACATTTTAAAGTCAAAGGAAAAATTTCTCTTTTAAAGGAATGCAAGCATATTTACGCTGGCAATCTTTACATGACCTCTAATGATTACCTTAACATTCTTGAGCACCATCAGACTATACTTTATATCTATTTCTTCTGGTTTGTGGAGGAGTACTGACAATTCAATGGTGTTCAATGGCTGATTAAAAAATATATCAATGAGTTTTCCCTTTTTTCCTTTCACAGTACAGTAGCAATGACTGTACTGTAGTTATTGCTGTAAAAAAATTACTGTAGCAACATAAAAATATTTAAGAAACTGATGTTGTTTTGGACATAGAACTGACAGAAATCATCAATAAATCATAGTTAATTCTAGTTTATTTCTATTGAAATAAAACTCAAAGCTTAATTCTGATTTTCTTTATATCACCAGACGGTGTAACAGTGTAATGTTGGCGTGTTCTGTAATTTTCTTGTCAGTCTTCCGTACCTGGTGTTTCTCTTTCAGTCCAGAATTCAGCCAGAATCTCAGTTTGTCTTTCTTTTGTTTTCTTTTCCAGCAAGTATTTGGCTTGCTACAGGGAAAATCTTAAAAACCAACTAGAAATTCTCAACAACTAGTAGACTCAGAATACCATTAGGTTTTAGTGTTGTGATCTCATACTTCAGAAATAATTTGTTTGTGAATTTTCACTGTTTACATTTACCAGTGTAACAGAGGCAATAAAAGACTAGAACCATTTTTTTTTCCTTGGTAAATGACAGATGAGTCCTCTGCCTGGAATTCTTGTTCAGTTTTGCATCCAAAAACATTTTGGAAAAAAACAGGAAGTGTCTTAAAATATGGAAAAAATTCTGGTCTTTTGTTATTGTAAATCAGGTGTGATTAGTCTGAAAGCAAGAGAATAAGTTATATCAACTATTATGAGAGCATAATGTGATCAGACACTTTCATTCCATCTGTGGTGAGCAAAATATGTAATTTCTTATTTCTGTAGTACATTTATTTTAGTAACCAGTGCTACCTCCTAATTAATACATCAAATACCAGAATATCTATATATTAAAATTGTTCTGTTTTTTCCCTGTAAGCTATAGTCTCCCCTCTCCTCGGAGAGCATCACAAAAAAACCCAGAAATTAATGACCTAGTATTTTTATCTGAGAGTGATGAGAATTCATACTCATTCTTCTTAATCACTGAGGAAATAGTGAGCCACTTTCAATTATCTAACTGCTGGAACTAGGAAGCAGAATGAACTGCCACTATAGAGCGGCAGGAGATTTCTGGTTACTTCCACTTTCAGCTTCTGACACTAGGGACTCCTGAGGGTTTTGGCTTGCACGGAGCAGTTGCACAATATCCTGAGGACCTGCAAATTCTCTAAGAAAAAATCTGAAAATGTGATACCTGGAAAAAAGATATCTTCTGAGAAACTGGAACTTAAAACTGAAGGCCACCTAAATCAGGAGTCACTTTTTAAAAGCTTAGGATCTGTACAGCTACTTTAAACATTTTGTTTTAGCAAGTACATCTCACAAATTTATCATATCTGAAAGATATGCAGTGTGTACATGACAGTCTCTTGCAGGTTGACAATAACAGAAAACTATGGTTTCACTGATGAGCTACCAGAGGCCCCAGATTGGCTTCCCTTAAGCAGTTTGGGCACCAAGGGACTGTCTAGAACCTCTTACTTGGTCCTACAGTATGCCTATGAATTTGTGCCTCATAAACACTGCTCCCCGTATCTCTCCATCAGATTGCTCTGGGATCCAGGACCTGAAGCACCCAGGTAATCAGATGAGGTAGGGAGGATAGGAGAAAAAATGGAATTTTGTCAATAATCAGACAAATTCCCATAAAAAAAATTTTTTTAGATTTGCCAAAACTTCTTCAAAGTGTAGAATTTTCTAATTAAATGCTTTTGGTTGATTAAACACAGATTAATCAGAATATTTTTGACCATCTAATTAGCCAGAAGGAGAGGCCATCAAATGTTGAGGAATCAATCCGATAATGAGAGAAATTTGCATTAAAAGGCTCATCAGTCTCATAGCAGCAGAGAGAACTGAATATGAAAGTCATGACAATTTAGCAGGTTAGCTCTAAATATTCAAGTGACACGTATGATTTATAAAGAAATGTTCTTATATCCTTTATTAACTAGTTTAATGATGATTTACTAAAGAAATCTGCCATCTGTAGTTATGCTAGATGTCTGCTTCTCTGTCTGTCAACTCCTTCTCTTTGAACCTGATTAGTATGACAGCTGGACAGACCTCAGACAACTCTGTTACTGTCAATGTACAAAGCCTCATGAGCCCAGGTTAATTCATGCCCTCTTATAGGGAAGTCTGTGATGTCAGCTCAGCACTACTGGGAGACTCAAGAGAATCAGCTCTTGAGAAACCCTCAGAAAAGTAGCCTATGTAAATGCTGCTAATTGTGCAACTGCCTTTTTCTTTTCCGGTTTATTATTGTTAATTAACAGGATTGCGTTAATTTCAAACTTCTTTTAAGTTTTGCCCAGGAGGAGGAAAGGGCACTACGTGAAAAGAAAAGCCAGATCAACTGACCAAATGCTGCAGTCCCCCTCCACTGTGTAGGTTATAAAAACAACCCAAGAGGTGATTTCCGAGACATGACACTTCTGCTATACCAGCTGTAGGCACATTTTTATCAGATTGGTGGCTATTGTGACAAGTCATGGAGATCTTGTAGTGACATGGGGGGCTGGATGTTTGTTGTCAGATGGTGTTTTCTATTTCCTCTCTCCTTTCCCATGTCCCTTCCCTTGATTACAGGATTTTACAACATCTGAAATGCCATTGTCCGCAATGACACAAAACTACATCCTGGAGGATGTTACCTCCACAGGAAAAGATGACTGAGGCAAGCTTAGGCTGTTTGAACTTCTACAAGAACACTGTCATGTCTCATTCATTACCTGATCACAGCTGCAGGACCAATGACTTTTCCTAGCACTGAGGTTTATTTTTTGAGGGAAGGCTCACTTGAATGATAATACAAAAAATTAGTTTGAACATGCTGAATGGAATGGAACCATTTTGGTTTCTGATTTATTTTCTGTTCAGTAATTCAAGAGATATATGTTTTCTGTCTCTGAGCATTTGTCCTTCTGATGCTGCTCACGGAAGTTGTGTGTTTAGACTGAATAGTCCCCTGTAGCCCTGTGTCTCAGCTTCTCCACACCAATGTGCTGGTGCAGACACAATAATGTTCCTCTGCTCTCTCTTTTCCTTTGCAGAGTCTGTGCTGGTGGGTCAGAAAGCCAGGAATTGCCTTTATGGCCGTGCAGTCTGACCTTGGGCATCACACAGAGCTATTGCCCTCCTGCAATAAGACATCCTTTCTCTCACATGAGTTATATTTGTTGTATTGTCACTTTATTCTGTAACACATTTTTCTCTCTGTCCTTTATCAGTTGTGGTTGTTGCAGCCTTCCACAGGCTAAAGAAAGAGAACACAATACACACTAAGAGAGATGTCATGGCCTTTCCACACATTCATTCTCAGTAAGCTTTTGTGGAAGAAGTGAGAAAAGGGCCATGGTTGCTATAGAAAATACATATGGTGGGGGAGTAGCATTGAAGCTACAGGATTCAATGGCATTCACTCAGGGAACACTTTTGAATCAAGAGGATCACAGTCTGTAAGGATACAAATCTCAAGAGGTAAAGGAAAAATGCTGCTAAGATTATACTCTTGGTTTTCTTATCATGAAAAAAGATATCAAGTGTGCAATGTTCAAGGGGACTGAGGAAGTCCAGTAAGACTGTAATAATAGGTGTCTTGAAGTATTACACAGATCAAGTAAATCAACTGGACAAGTTTTATAGATGTTATTTCTCATTCCTTGAATCTACTGCTTCCTAAAATAGTCTTAGTTCTGCAACACATGAGGCAAGAGGCTGCTGTCATCTTAAATAAGCTGGGGAAAAGGGAGAATTATAGAAATAAAAGTGAGATTAGAAAAAGAAAGAAGAAAGAAGACAAGATTTCATTCAGATTGTGGGCCCTTGCTTCTCTCTTGCTCTGACTGGGGAAGAGCTCTAGATTAGTCAAAGTGTTGATAAAATTAAGGCAGGAAGGGGAGATTCAATTATTTTGTTTCATTGTCTAATGAAAAGTGTCCCTCTTTGGAGGTTAAGTATGTTAGTGACTAAAGAAATAACATTTAAACCAACCATGAGTTTATGCAAAAGGGTTGAAGATGACCCCATAACTGCAGCAAGCTTGTCAAGGCATAGCAGACTGCCATAGGAGCTAGAATACAGGACCACTCCTGCTCTTCGCTGATTCCGAAGATGTAGTGAGTGCCAGATTCTAACTCAATTTTTTTCTGCTGATGTTTCTCTTTCTTCCTTCTTGCGTCAAATTTCAGCTGCTGAAGTTTCCACGTCTTCATTACTGAAGACTTGCTCTGCTATTTGAGTGGACCAAAACAAAAGAAAGCGTATTTACAGTGCTGCAGATGTTTATTTAGTGGGCACCCTTGAAAACAGAAGTTGAGAAGGAGGGGAAAAAAATACAGTATAACACTTAAAAACGGATTTAAAAGAATTGATAGCAAGACTTGTATAAGAAACTTTAAAAAAAATAATTCTTTAAAAATAAGATATTCTGTAATCTAGTGGGATATGTTTTGCTATGAGCTCATACCTAATGCTATTCTAATCCTGATTTGTCTTCTTCCTTTACTTCTTGTAGCTGCCAGGTGAATATTATGAGACATCATGGCTCCTTCCTGACTCTTGCAGGATAAATCTACCTGGAGTTATAACTGACTCTCCCTCAGAAAGTAAGTAAGTCTCTCTATTTGACACAGCTGCTAAATAATATTTTTAGGGACTAGATATATCTGAAAGTCTTACCCCTATCAAATTTGAATTTGAAATTTCCCAAATAGTGGAAAAAATTATTAGTGAATGAACTGGAACAAACACAAGCAGATAGACATTGCAAATCTTAGTTTTGCTGGAAACCAAAATAAAAATTATCATAACAAGATGTCATTTTAAAGAAGGGCCGTCTTGGGAAGTGCTGATTATCTTCTCCCATGTGTTGTAAGTGAGGGCTTGCCTGTCCAAAAAGAAGAGACAGGTTGGTAAAGAGTTTGCTTTATCTTGCTCAGCATGCATATATTTTAGTTGGAAATTAAAATAAAATATTTAAAGTACCAGAAAGACAGGAGGACTTGCAGTGACTGTTCCCTCAACAGACTCTTTCCAGTCTGTTCCCATATGTTGGTGAAACAAAGTGGTGCATTTGCTGAAGTAAAAAGACAAAATGACTTGGTGCCAGGGGGCTGTAGGACACATTGCTTCCTCCCATAAGGCTGCAGGTACCTGCTGCAAGACGTGCTCATCACCTCACAGTTCCTTTCCTTAAATAATAAATGTAATTACCGTTGTTGTCTCCTGGCCTACATGGCTAGGCCTGCTGGGTTTTCAGGTTATGGTTTTGAGCAGACTACTTGGTTTAGATTCAGTGAGAGCTTGCCAATCACCTGCTATACTTATTCATGGGATCAGACATTACCTGAGACATGGATTTTAAATAAAATCATGGTGCACGTTTTATCTTGAAGAAAAAAATTATTCTTGCCAGAGACAATTTTTTTTGAAATGCAGTTTATAATTTATCTTCTTGTTGCCAGTCATTTATAATAAATCCTAAATTATCCTGAGTGTAATATAGTTATTCTAACTATTGCTTGAGTACTTTCTATGAATAATTCTTGGCTTAGGGTTGATTTCATTTGTGAAACTCAAATAACCCATGTACCTGTTTATTTCCTGTCCATCTAAACTCTTCAGAAGGATCTTTCTGTTAAGTTCAGGGAAAAGTTCAATAATCTCTCTGAGTGATTCTGAGTACTTGTTCATGATGCATATTATTCACCTACTTAGAAAAAGTTCACAAGAAGTGTGAATACAATAAAAGTAAACTAATGCATTCATGCAAATAAATATTCATGGTGAAAAAAATTCACATGCTTTGCTGTATCTTGTAATATGCGTTTATAGAAAATGTGAGTGGAATGGAGAACTACAAGAAATTCTTGTTAAAACAGTCAAATCAAGAACCAAATCTTTCTGGGAGGTATTACTGAGCTAAATATTAGGTAATGAGCTCTCTAAAAGAATAACTTGATTAAATGAGGCTAGAGCAGCTGATCCAGTGGTGTCTCCTTGTTTAAAATCTTTTGATTTACTATGGCATAGGAATGATATACACATCTATAGTTAAGTATGAGTTATGACTTGCACTTCTTAATGGTACTTAGCACATTAACAGGAAAAGAACAATTACATTTAAAAAATGGTTTTTGATGTAAGGTAGTGGTGATATCTACGTACTCTTGCATTCTGTCTATAAATATGGTACCTGTAAGTAGTAAGTGCAAAAGTTCCATATGTGTTGGAGCTAAGAAAATATGTTTGTGGTATGCTATGATTAGAAAAAAGGTGCCATTTGAAGATACTTAGAGGTTTGGAGCATTAGCATTAGTCCTGAGAGAGAGGGATTGTGATAAATTAATTATAGATGCATGCTAAATTAATTAATCCCACAGCTTTATCACACAGCGGATGTTTTTGAGAAATAATTTGCAGGAAAAAAAGTTTCCTCGTATTCATCCATATGGGATTTTCTGTTCAGTGATATATTTTGCTTCATGTTACATATGCAAAAGATTAAATTCTGGGGTAATGGTATTTTTATTTCTCTACTGTAACTTTTACTGTGTTATATAACTGCAAATTATGAAAGGCAAATATTTGTATTGTTCAATGGACCTAATACTTTCTTCTGATTGCAAATTACCACAGAAAGTAGACTTTAAAATTGACAGTTTTCTCAATAAAAAAAAAATAATGTATTTTAGATAGATTTGTGGCTCTTTAATACAGAGTTATACAGAGATTCAACTCAAATTATCTTAAACACCCAAATACCAAGCATTTAATCCAACCAAGTTTAAGATGCTTAAGTATCATTTAACTGTCTAAAAGGGACTGTAGCTGATGGAAAGTGAAGGGAAGTGCTTAAACCTTGCACGTCTCCTTCAGGGGAGACGAGCCCTCCTGTGATACCTGTGATCTTCACTAACTTTAAGGAGAGCCTCAAGAAACTACTTCAGGCAGAAATCTGCCACAGCTGAGGGAAAAGGATAGTTCAGAATATGGCTTTTAACTTCTTTTTACCGGAAAGAACGAGAAGAACAGGATCATTTATGTGTACTGTATATGCATATTTTCAGATGGCATATATACGCCTCTGATATGTTTGCCAGGCTCTGAATCAATTTTCAATAATTGTACTTTATAAAGTAAAGGGGCTGGGCTGGTACATGGGGTTATGACATACTGGCACTTCTCCCAGGCTGCCGACATGTACAATTGAATCTCGTTTTTCATTTCTGCTCCTGCTGTGAAAAATAAGCCTTAAAAATGTTTACTGAAGTGCAGACTCATGCAGCAGTGTCTACCCACATTTGCAGCCTCAACCAGTGCCACTAAGAGATGTGAACTGATCCTTTCATTTCAGTGGCTAACTCAGAAGTTATATGGCAGCAGAGCAGAAGTCAGTGTGAAGTGCAACTTTGCAAAAGAGTGGGGAGGAATCACAACAGGCTGACTCTGAGCAGCCCTTCGTTTCCATGCGGATGGAGCTAGGTAATAGTACAGCTCTTAAAGTCATAAATAGTATTGCTACATGTTAGTGCATCTCTCACCCATCTTACACTTAATTTTTATGGTACAAATACTTGTGAGGTGTAGGTGTCTGCTTTGTTACACTGCTAGTACTCTTTCTGCATCTGCCTAATATAAACAGCATTTTTACCAGCTTCTGAATTAGATTTTGTTATAAGAAAAAATTCTCTTTACCATATTCTAAATTAAACTTTCATTCCTTTTCAGTCTGCGTACATTTTTTTTGTCAAGGATGATACTGAAAATATTAAGGAGTTCATTAAAAATTATGATTAATTAATTTTATTACAGTAGCACTTAAAGCCCCTGCTGAGACAGGAGACCTATTGCACTGGGCGCTGTAGGGACACATAAAAGAGTGAGTTTCTGCTTCAAAGAGCTGAAAATTGAAGCAGAAAAGACATGTTTCTCTTGGCTTCAAGGGAAACTGAATAAGCCTTTTGTGATATTCTTGAGCAAGCTGAAAGCCCCATGTTTCATTGAAACCTTCTCTTTTTCATTCCGCAGTTTTATAAAAGATATATAATGAATGAAGCTGGATTCAATTTTCAATTAAAAGAATCTCAGACTATCTGCTGCTCTGTCTCCACGCATCCTGCTCCTTTTGCTTTCTTCATTCTTCCTGTGCAGGAACTGTACAACAACCCCTATGCTCCCTGTTCTGCAAACCTTTTCAAACAGCTACATTTGTGTCTTGTCATCACATTTCTAATATTGAATTTCCACATTTCAAAAGGGATTTTACTTCTAATTTTTGTTAGCTCTGTAGTTACGTGAAAACATTCAAAACTTTCAGAGTAGTGAAAAAAGAAAAGGAGCGAGGAGAGAATGGCCTCTCTCATTCTCCTTTCTACCTGCTCTATTAGCAAAAGAGTTAGCAAAATGCTGAACAAGAAGTGTGATAGCTGAAGCCCATGCTCTCTCTTACCGCTTGCCTTGAGTCAGTCCCTCATTGTATATAGGAAGAGAAAAAGGGAAGATAGCAGAGCTGAAGGTTATTGCCTTTGTTGATGCAAAAGCAGAGAGAAATCTACCTTGAGAAACAAAGTAAACTGACAAACTACCAAGTTCACAAAATAAATCTTCCATTGTGCTTGGATTTAAGCTTTTTCTAAGTTTCTGCGCTGCATCCAGTGAGATGTCCCTCTAAGCTCCCTCCTACCAAGCCTAAGAAGTTGTGAAGAAGTAGAAATGAGAGGTGAAGGAAGGGCTATGTGAGGGGCAGCCCAAGAGAGTGCCAGCCAAGCTGTGAAGTGACTGATTAGTGCAGACAGTGACGAAGCAAGTTCCAGTCAAGCGTGATAGCTTCTAAGAGGAAACGGCTTTGTTTCAACTTGACTATTGTTCTCTGATAATCTGTGAAGCTAGAGTGGAATTCAAAGTAGCACTGGTCTGAGTATTAATCTAATGCACAGTAGTTCCTTGCAACTTGTTCTGATCTCCAGTGCCTTTAATCTTGCAGTAAATTTTGATTTGATTTCTTACTATACCTCCCCAAGGAGACAGTATACACGGAGCTGAGGAAAGCTGTCCAGACCAGTTGAAGTATTGGGGGGCCTACTTGAGGCTGTTGTGGAAAAAAAAAGGCAGCTTCTCAGGCTCTCTAATCTATTTTCTCTTCTGAAAAACAAGTTGATGGTTTTAAATTGAGTAAAACAAGTGGCTAAATCACCTTCTTAAAATGAAGTACTGAACAGAAGCACAATCTCTCCCATGAATTTCTGTAGATGACAACCAAGTTCCCTGTGGTCTCTTTCTGACACACAAACCTGTTATTTAGTTTTCTGTGGAATCCAGTGAATTATATTAGCTGACTCAGAAAATCCATTAGGACTACTTCTGTCTGCTCCAAAACACCTGTCTTTCAGGGGTGTAACTGCTATTTGCTGCTCTAAGCATGAGATGCTGCAGTCCCAAATCAGTCATGAGGCTCATGATGCTCAGGCAGACCAGGACTGGATGGTCCAAACACAGGCAGCAGGACTCAGAGGAGGCCTGGGTGCAATGTGGGAGCCAACTTCTTCCTCGAATTTCTTGTTGTCAGCATCCACCTGCTTCTTCCAGGGGAGGCTGCACCGCCAGGTGGAGCAACCTTTCATATGTAACTGTGCCAACCTCCAGCAGAACTTTGTTCCCTGAGGGGCAGCCCCAGCTTTCCCTCAGTGGGGTGATGCTGCCCGGTGGCAGAAGTGTAGCTGTGTCCTGCTTCCCTTTAGTTCAGCACATGCTCGTAGCTGCCTTGTGTTTTACTCAGTCTAGGGAACACTTGGGATCAGCTGGCATCTGTCAAGGGAGTGTCAGCACTTCAGTGTTTTCTCAGGAGTTTTAAACCAGGCAGCCTCTTGCCAGCTGCTTAGCTATGGAGCCAAATGAAGCCTTTGAACATATTTTAGACTGTGAGGATTTCTTCCCCACATCCTGATATGTTAGGAAGGTTAAAAAAATAATAATCCCTGTAAATTGAATTATGCTGCTGTGATAGTTTTGTAAGTTTCTTTTTTCATTCTGTACAGTTTCAAAACTGTAATGGAAAATGAATTGGAATCTTTCTATGTTTTTTAAATGCTTTTACTGTTTTTCTCCCTCCTCTATTGGGAATTTTATCATAAGTGATACTTCCCATTTTTATTGGGTAAATTGACATCTTCTATTTTTTAATAGAAAAAGGAATGGGAAAATTTCTGACTAGTGGACTGAAAATCACAGCTGGGGTGAATCTCTTCCTATTGTGTTTGTGGATTATCTAGGAAATAGGACAGGAAGATGGACTACTGGTAGCTGCTATTCAAGTAGCTTGGTAGCACATGAGGGGTGCAGACGAGCCCTCCGTGCCAGGCAGAGGGCTCACAAGCCCCTTAGCACCCTCAGCACCTGTCTTGCTTCACCCAAGATGCAGCCCTCTCTTCCCATCCTGTGGATATATCAGGGGACGCCAGTTAGCTGAACTGTCAGTAATGGTAAATTCACCAACAAGCTTTTAATAAATAACATAGTCTAAGAGAGATGGCTGGATTAAATTTGAAGTGAAGGTGAAAGCAGGAGGTGTATTTCAGGCACAGGTGCATGGGATTTGCAGAGAAAGAGAAGAAAGTAGGCATAATAGAATGAGTGGATTATTTTGTTCATTTGTTTGCTTTTCAAATACCTTAGATGCTTCATGTTCTGCTGTCTCCAGCTTCTTGGTGTGTGCCTCAGTTTAAATTTTCATAGTACTCATTTCACCGCTTAGCTGTGTCATGTCGCGTTTCCCCTTAGCACCAGGCATCAAAACTTAATAACAGAACAAACACAGCAATCACTTTAAACTAATGCTGCCCCTCTTTCATTATTCAGCAAGTTACATCATCAGCTACTGACAAAGATGATCTTGGAACTAAATTTAAAGGCATATTTACGTAAAAACTCTGTAAGTTAGTCATTTTGGTGTATTTTTTCTGTGTACTCTATTCTCATCATGGGAGAAAAGAGTCCTTGAATGAATGAAAGGAAGAGGGAACAGGCACAAACAAGAATTCTCAAAGAAAAACTTTATACATGCAATACAGACTTTTAAAATCCACTTTTTTCAATTTAGGAAGTTCAATTCAGTTTATCAACCTTATGGTTAATATTGCCTTGTTTTATACGTGTAATTTGTAAGTTCATTTTGCCTTCATAAACAAAGTGAAGAAAAGGAGAGGGGTAGTCTTGGTGCAGCGGTTTGATGGTGAGTTAAAACAAAAATGTGCTAAAATGGTACAGTGAAATTTTTACAGTTAGTTGGTGTCCTGATTGAGAAAAATAGTGAGACAACCTTAGTGGCTTTTTCTTTCTTCACAAAACTGGCAGGAGAACTAGTGTGAATGGCAGGATCTGGCAAAATACTGAGCATGCAAATGAGCACAATAATAAAATAAACAGGCAAGCTGATCACAATATGAAGTCATACTGATCATTCACTTGGTGTGTGTGGGTTTAGTGCTAATTATTTATGATACTTCATGCTGTGATAATGAATATTCTTTGGTATGCTTTGGAAGGATAATGAAGTTCTACTGCCAGATTCTGACACCTTTATTTTTAATTATCTACCAGTTATCGTGTACATGGTCCCGCTGACTTAAGGAGTACCATATTTCTGAACATGGAAAAGCGGAACAGATTCTTAGGAAAAAAAAAAGGAGAAAATTGGACATATATGTGACACAGGACAATCTGGATTAATGAAAGGTTTTTTACTGATGTTCTGTGGAAGCAAGAAGTATATCTATTTTGATTTCAAGAGGTGTCTTGCTGGAAGGGGTTATCAAAAAGAACTCCAGCAGGGGACACAAAAGCATTTAGAAAAGGCACAATGAATTTTGACTGCCTTTGAATCTATTTATCAAAGCCATTACTATTCCTACTTCAACGCAGGTGGAACAATAACAAATACCGAACAAAGCAACTTAATCCATGTTCAGAGCATTTCAATACATGGAAAGTTAAATTCAATAAGAAAGAAAGCTTGCGGAGTCAGACCTATTGACTCCTGCTACTTCTATTGTTGATCAAAAATGAATGGTGGATGGTGCACAAAGATCTGCAAGATATTTACATTACTGTGATTAACATAAAATAAGAAGCACATTCAGTAATGTGACTTTATTTTTAACCAAATCAATGATCTTTTACCTCATAGGAACATAATCCAGCTGTAAACTTTATCACAGTCTTCCATTTTAAGTGGCTGACTTTACATGTCTATTTTTCAGACTGAATGAAGCCATACTTTTGCCTAGCTGCCATTTGTCCCTATAGGAGGGACTTTGTGCCATGAATGGGCCCCTATATGATAAAAACCTGCATCTTCTGTGGAGGACAGGCAGTGGGAAGACTCTGCATTCAAGTTGTGAGTCCTGACTTGCACAGGTCAGGAGCAGGCAAGTATGGTACCAGCAACTCTTTCTCACTGCCAGTCCTTGTTCATAATCTTTTAAAGATCATAGTGTCTGCACAGCCTTCCTCCCTTGGATTTTTCTCCCACTGTCCTTATATTAGATACCTGAAGAAAATCACTGGAGAGAATTTCATCTTGCTCAGCCGGAGTGGCAAGTGGGGCTGAAGCATGCCAGGCACTCAGCCCTCCTTCAGACACAGGCTATGGATGTGCATAATTCCTACTTCAACCAGAATTCCAAAACAGGTCCTTTATGATACAAAGGAAAAGCAAAGAAACAAATCCTGAACATACTGGGTCATTATAAAATGCACTTAAACATCTAAAGGACATTGCAAGATCAGAGAAAAAAAAAAAATCTGAACACACACACACATATTCCAAGAAACCAAACCAAACCAAAACCCTAAAATACCAACCCCCCCACAAAACAGCTTAGTCCAAAATTGCAGTGGGTATGTCTTCTGTCCAGATCTAAAGTGCTCTGAGACCAACAGCAGAAACCTCATTGCCTTCTTTGCCTCCTCTGGCTTTTGGGTCAAGTTATCCAGTATAAATGAGTCTTTTATCTCCACGATTAGTGCCTTGTAGCAGATGATAAAAATTCCGTATCTCTCTTTTGTCTTGAAATTTCCAGGGCTTATGGGTTTTGCCTGATTTCACCTGAGTATTCAGCAAACAGCCTAGCACATCACTGTTTGCTTTTGGTCATTTGATCTGTCCTTTGGGCAGTCGTGCAGGCGGTTTTCATTTCAGATATCCACATTCACAATGCACTTTAGCACTTTCCCAAAGCTGGTTCAGACCCTTAGAGCAAAGCAAAGAAGTGGATTTCAATTTTGAGTTGCAGCTGCTGTTGTCAAAGTTCAGTGCATTAAGCATGGATTTTGTTTTCATTGCTCTCTCATAACACCAGGAACTACATTAACTACAAAACACATGTGCTTAAAGTAAGGTAATGCAGAAATACATTGTTCTTGTTATTTGAAATGTCACAAAAGATCTCAGGTTCATTTCAGTAGTACAATGAAACCAAGCTGCAGTTTTCAGAAAGGATTGAATTCTTGACATTTCCATTTCTATCTCTTCCAAATACGAAGCTATATTCCCTCTTTAAGTGTTTGAAAGCTTTTTCTTTTTAAATCTCTGTTTTCATATCTTTGTTTCATTTTTCTTTTTCTTTTTTTTTTTTCCCCCACCCTGAAACACTTCAGAAGCACTGTATAACCAAAAAGCACTCGAAGGCCATAACTGACTATAAACTCCCCCTCAGCTATGTATGGACTTTCTGGGAGCTGACTGCAAGAGAGTTTTCAATGAATAATGTCATTACTCTTCACTTGCTTTTATGTGCTTTCCCAGACATGGGAGTCTGATTGCTCTTCTTTTATCTGTTCCTGAGGTTTGCTTTAATTCTGTCTGATACAATATGCATACATCCTGTGAAAGTCTGCCAGACAGAACTTTCTCACTCTCCTACTAGCTATTATAGGCAATCCCCACTGTAAATTGATTTGAGTGACTTGAAACTGCAGATATGTGAGCAGGAATGGAGTGTCCCATTTACTCCCACAATTATTCTAAACTGGTCTGGCTGAAATGCAGATGCAAGCAACTAGAAAAAGATATGCAGGCTTAGCACCTTGTTTTTATTCTCATTCAGCTTTGTGTAGCTACAGAGCATGGACAGACACATAAGAAGTATGAAGGATGTCTCTTTGCCACCTTCTGAATAAATTATTGGTAACTCATCTGAATGATTGCTTCCATGCAGTTTTTGATCGGTGACTTGTGAGATGTAAGGTCAACAGAGAGTTTGATGCCCCCAAAGTGCTGATGTTTAGGTTTTCAGTGCAGCCCAAAACAGATGTTTGTAGACTTTTCAAACCTGAATTTTGGCACCCTGTGATCAGGATGGTCATTTTATATAGGCAGGTTTCAGAAGCCTGATTTCACAAATAGTGAGATACACAGACAATGCCAAGGAATTAAACTATTCCAGAGTAGTTTTTCCATAGAATAAATAGCAGAAAATTAAATTTATGGTATGATGCAATGGTTTCAACTACATCTCTCAGTCTGAGGCAGATGATGTATGGAGAGAGTTAGGAACTGCATAATGCATGAGTTGAGAAAGAATAGTTTTCACTTAAATGTAAGGGTGAAAAAAGTGCACAAAATTTAAGAAAGAAGGAAACAGGCTAATGCTATTTTTTAAGGCTCTACTTTTTAGACGTTTCCTAGCCAAATTAATAACCTAGGCACTAGTTAAAACAGTGTAATGTGAAACCACTGTGCATTATTAAGACCGGTGAAAACGATGGGAATTCGTTACTTCATGCTTCATGGAATTTTCCAGTTCAGACTGACATTTCATATCAATGATAGAAAATGTTGTACTTTCTGCCTGACATATCTAGAACACTGTGTTTATAGACGAGAAAAGACTTTGCTTAAGCTGTGTATGTACAATGGTCACAGTCATCTTGCGCCTACCAAGTAATCTTTGCACGTTATGGAAAGACAATCCAGGCCATAGAACGTGGTATGAATACTTTCCCCAAGCCCCCCACCCCCCAATGTAGGCTCATATTTGCATACTGTAATCTTTCCTGATCACTGTGATAAATAGCATCACTAGTAACAGGTTGAATGTGCAGTTGTTGGCATAAATGGGTCACTAGGAAAATACGACAGACTTAAAACTGAGGGTAGGGAAATACAAAATAAAATATCTGATGATTCCAAAGGCTTTTGCAATGTTGACCACTCTTTCAAACACCATATGTTCAGTATCTTCTGCACCTGCAAAAAAGCAATTCTGATATTTCAAAAGCTGTTTCTAAACTAGGTTTGCAGCAGTGATGATGTACTTTTCTGTGGTATTACCACAGAAAAGTATAAGTTTGGAGGCAGAGTAACAATTCAAGATCGCAGCAAAGCTTAGGTAGTCCTTTCCCTCTTTTTCTTCTCCTTTTTCTGATCAAGACCAAGATTTGCTCTCCTACTGCAGAACTTGTTGGCAAAGGAAATCTTAGATGGAGACCAAAAGGATATATCTACTTGACAAGGTCAAAGATAGACCTGATCACATTTCCCATGAAAATCTCATGAGTTAATCCTGTAACTGTCATGAAATATTTAATTTGTAATCCACTGAGCTTATGCATTCTCCTAGAAATAGTCAGACAAAAGGGTTACTATTAATGTGCTTGATTTTTGGGAGAGCGCTGTGCTATTATCACTTACTTTGACCTGATAAGCTAGTGCTGCACAACGATGGCAAAGGGGTAGTAACAACTTTGGTAGTACATTTCGTAAAAACTTCTATTCTGATAAAAATGGTGTGGATGGCATGTGTGAAGAGAGGAATATTGGAATGAAGGGAAGAAGTTGGGGATTTAATGAAAGTTTCTCTAACTTCATTTAACAGACACTAATTCTAGACATGGATGACAAATAGGTTTCCACAGCAATAAGTAGTTATCCCCCTCTTGTTCTTTTACCATCTGTACCCCCCAAAACTGTGTATGTGGTACAGGAGGTTTACATGATAATACACTCGAGAAAAATCCTGCTTGAGCCGTCTGCCCTGAGCAGAGCAATAAATTCTCTGTTGCTGTGTGATCTGCCATAATGATTCAACATTTTTTCTTCACAGTTCTGGCTGTTCCTTTAGCAATACAATAACTTTTTATTCCGACACAAACACAGTTTTGATAAGACAAAATACTTAAACTATGTTCATATTTATTCTATATCTTACAAGCTCTATTGCAATTATCCCTTTTTTCTTTTTTTTTTATTTACCTTTTGTTTACATATCCCAGAGCCTGCTTTATGGCACCGTACTTACAAGTGAATTTTGCCTTGGGTTTCTACCTCGTCTATGCCACTCATCCTAATCATCAAAAATTGAGCACTAAGATTTCCATGAATTTCTTTTCCCCCCATAGGTCTCAAAATGCCTTAAAAATTAGAAGCATCTTTATACTTGCTTAACAACTGGGAAAACAGAAAACAAAGAGGAAAGATTTTGTCTTTTCTCACAGAGTGAATCACATGTAGTTTGGAATAATGTATATTATATAAATAATATTATACCAGCAAGAAGACCTAATGAATTCAGGGCTGTGTTGGGCAGACGCAACCATTGTGCTTCTGATTGTGAAGCTGGAGTGGGTACTTCTTGCACGGTGCACGGTTGTCAATTTTAAGCCCTTCTCTCTAATGCACAATCTGTGTTTCCACCCCTGTGTTTGATTAACAGACACTGTTTTGTATCTTGCCCACTTATATGAATTTAAAAAATGCTTAACTGTCGATATCATTTGCAGAGCTGGTTACAGAATAGAAAAACATGCCAGGTAGAACAGAGGATATATGCAGGTGAAAAGGAAAGAGAAGAAATAATGATTATTATAAGGTTGCTTTTTTAAAAAGAAATTCGATGTTTTATTTTCATTTTTTATTGTTAATCTCCTATTTAGTGTGTCACAGTTGGTCTTGAATCCTTAGTGCAGATATACACATACTTAAGTGCCACAGGGCTGAAAGCTGCATTGGATATTACTGTATTTTCTTGTTTCCAGACAGTAGAAAAAGATTACAATCTCTTTTCTGTTATTTATTTAATGGTTGTTCTAAATGCTATTATTTATTGACAATTTTGAACAATAATGATAGTAATAAAAAACTCTTTAAATTATGAAACTTAACACTGTAACCTTTGGGAGACAGGCATCATACTTACACTAGTTAGCATTCAGGAGAAATATTTCTTGGAATAAATGTCAGCATGGACAATATGATAGTTGTAGTATTCAGAATGCCAGCACTCATATATGAACTTTCTTACTAAAAATGAGCCATCTCGCTTGAGATATTACCTCTGGGAAAGTAGAAAAGAAAAAGTATGGCATAGCTGAGTGAGGTCTGATAGTAAAGTAAAAGAAAGTGATGGCGGGTGTCTTTATCATCCAATGCATATATTAAAACCCAACAGCAATAACTTTAAAAAAAGAGAGGGAGATTGGTCCAAACTGGAGGGAGCAATGGAAGAGGGAATAGTATTTTGCTTTGTATTTGAATCCTGCTGTCGTCAGGACTCATAAGAAGAATATCCTCAGTCATTAACTTTTATGAAGTGCTGATTTCTCTTTTGGCTTCCACCCATCTATCAGCCTGCAGTGAGGGCTGTCTTTCTGCACACAGCTGAGCCAAGTAATTGCTCTGTATGATCCTCAAGTACAAGATTTCCTCACAACCAACCTCTCACCATCCACCTAATAGCTTTGAGACAGCCTTGATCTGTTGGACTGAATGACCACTAATGACCCAAGTGTTCTTAGGAAGACGTCCTATTATGTTTAGAACTCATTGGGCATATGATGCAGTGTAAAGCCAGCACAAAGGAGCTAGGTGTTCTTGAAGCCATCTAGCCTCCCCATTGACTATAAGTTATACAAAGCTTGTGTAAGTTATACAGAGCTTGTGCCTACAGCACTCTGAAAAGTGCAAACCAGGGCTGATGGTGCTCTCTGTGGCAATTTTGAACACTTATCACATTGTTTTTCGGAAAATTAAATGGTTCTGAGATGCAAAACATCCCACTATCCAATGCTTAGTTTTTTCTGAGTTTTTACAGGAGAACACAGGTAGGTCTGAAGACTGAAGTGCAGTAGTATAAATCACAGCTTCTTTTAAACTTCACAATTACTTCACAATTCACAACTTATTTGAGTATACAGTCTAAAGTATCAAACCAAATAAAGGTTCATGCTATGTGCTATATAAATTATAGGAAGAGAAAAGAATATCCCTGTAAACTGCATTCTGTACAGAAGTGTTTTCAACAGCTCTTCTAAGTGATTAAGGCATAGAGAAACAAAATATCATGTTGACAGTGACCAAAGAAAAACCAACAGAAGTGGCAGTTATCTGATAACTGGTGGAGGGAATGTGAATCTGTGTGTGGGACATTCTGTATTATCACAAACTGGTCATGCAAGGGAGTACCTAAGGAAGACAGATGTTCCTAAATAGTTAGTCTGGGATTGTCCAAAATACTTATATCTCCTTAAAAGAGAAGACTCTTAGAAAGCCACCAGACCTTTTCTTTTCTTTCTTTTTGCCACACCAAGAGGTTTAAAATCCCACTTGGATGGCAACCAGTGTGACAATGGGTAGAAACAGTCGAAAATAAAGAAGTCATTCTTATGGCTAGTGTGCACAGAAATATTTCTAGTATTCGGCAATTAAATGTGGAACTTTAACTGAGCAATTTTCTCTCAGCAAAATGGTCAGTAGTTTTTCATCAATCATTGTAAAGAAACATGGATTGAAAAATAGGTTGAGTGAATATAAAAGTAAGATTTTTTTACTCAAGTGTCTGTTGTAGAAAAAACTGGGAGAAACAGAAGGATATGTTTTCGTGATATAGAAAAAAAAATTGAAACCCATGGAAGAGATTAGGTTTTTAAAGATTTAAATAAATGTTGTCTCTCACACATTTTTCTCTTTTTTTTTTTTTTAGAAAACACTTTAATTAGGTATTCTTTTTCAGTTTCTTTGAAGAATAAATAAAAACTATCCCTTTTAAGACAGCCCTATTTTTGCATCTTGAATGCTAAATTCACTAGCCTGAATGCTAAATCTCTACACAACAAATCAAAATTAAGTAGAAAAATACATAGTGCACTAAGACTCAACAGAACTAAAAAAAATTCACAGTGGTAAATTACACAAAGCCTTCTGCAATACTTGGGCCATAATATGAACCCATTTATACTCATTCTGCACCATTTGAGTGTGTAATTTATGAGTCCCCTCATTGCTAGGTGTCGCTTTACAGGACCAGCACATCATCCTCACTTTCCTCCTTTAACACTGCCTAGCCACCGTACCTGTTTGTATGTAACAGGGCAATGTATGAAATGTACGAGCAAATGTAAAAATTCCCCTCTGGTCTAAGAAGACATTTCTCCAGGCTATATCAGTCTGATTCCTGGAAAGGAAACAATTCATCTTATGCTTCTGCTGCAGACTTCAATGGCCGTTTCTGGAAAGGAGGGTTCTTCCTTTGCTCTCTTCACCAGGAAACTCAGCACCTTGTTTTTTCCTCTTTGCAACACTGTCCTTACAAAAGGGATAAACTGCCCAGACACTTGCTGTCAAGGAGCAGCAGCCACAAAAGTGCTCCTCTGAAAAATCTGGCAATAGACAGTTTGAACAGAGAAGGAATCCAGTGATGCTAATAACCCTCCTGCAGCAGGGAGAAGCTGATCTTTTAGTACACGCTCCCTTTTGATATGAACTTTACCCCTCTCCTGTGCTAAGGGAATTGTTTACATATAATAAGGAAAAAAAACCCAACATTTCGATATCTAAAATAAGTAAAAAAATTTGCTTTTGTGCGCCATCAGAGCTGAAAATAAACCAAGCTGGCTGCCTCTGGGGATTTATTGAATTCAAGTGCCTGTGACTCATTCCATGATTATAAAAAAAAAAATAAATAAAATAAATAAATAAAAAAATCACTAAAACCCTTTCGAATTTGCCACATGAGAGACTGAAACAGGGTTCTCAATGCTGCTGCATAGCAGGAGAGAGGAAGAAAGGAAAGGCTATACCAACTCTAGTACAAAATGTGTCTCTTACTTCCTAGCATTCAGTGGGCACTACAGTCAATGGAAAAAGAGGTTTTAAAAAATAATATCTGCTTTAAAGAGTAAGAACTTGAAACTAGCTGTGCATGCACTTCACAGGAGTCATCATCGGAAAGAAGAGGAATGCTTTATGTGCTGAGTATAGTGAATGCAGAAACAAAGATGCTGTTAATAGGTGTTATTTGGAATACATATAGAAAAAACAAAATATGTATGGTGAGAATCTTTCATCCTGATTCTGATGAGGATGGAAGAGAAAGCTTTGCCGCAAGGAGAGTGAGAGTTGAATATTATGGTGGGAGCATTTCCAAGTGAAATAACAAGAAGTTCTCAGAAACAAGGAGTACTCTACTAAGCACCTCACCCTGTCCTCCCCAAACCAGCCACTGAAGAGTTAATGGTGCTTCTCCACTCCCAAGGTGGGAAATTAGGATAATAGGCAGCAGCTGTGCTAGGCAGTAAACCCTCTTTAAATACAAGTTTCTCCAAGCAGAGTGCCCCTTTATGAAGTGGAAATGGTGTCTGGGTAAATTGGGGCTATGCTTCATTTCAGGCTTTGCTTCTTGTCCTCCATAGCATCTCATCTTAGTGTTTACACAAATATCTATTTCATTTGCTGTAGTTAGTAAAACCTGGATCCCCCCTTCTGATTAAGGACTTGTTGCAATGGTGGCCTTCAGCTGCTTACAAGCCATGGATGAAATCTGTAAGTACCTCAGAATTGTCTTGTTCTTTAACTAGTTGATGGGGCGCTGCAACAATTCAGTTAAACTGAAGATGATAGGAATGCAGGGTGAATCTACAAGAGTGTGAGAGGGCTGCAGTTTTAAGAGAGAAGGAAGAAGGGAGTGAGATTTTGGGCCAGCCCATATTCTGCAGTGGGTGGAGTTGCCCAATAAGGAAGGCCTGAGCCTTCTCTTGTAAACATACCTGTAGTTGCTTACCTATCCATGAAGTGGTCGTAGTACAACTTTCCAGTAGTCAAGCAGCTAAGTCTAAAAAGATAATGTAGATTAAGGCTGTTTACAGTCCTTGTTCAACCAGTCTTTGTTCCTTCATTGCAGCAGGAGTCACATTATTGAGAGGAGCTAAGTGGGGAGAAAAAAAAACTGAGAGTATCAGACTTTAAAAGAAAGAATGAGTTGTGTTTTGTGCAGTCCTTATGTATTTTTTTGCTTTATGAGAGAATTATGGGGATTAATTACTCAAAAATAAGTTCTCTAATGAACTAATAAGCAATTAGTAGCATCACGATCATCTGTTTGTATATTTTACACCTACATGCCTCATAATGCTGAATGTCTACAATGCAGAGCATGATGCCCTATGATTCACTATGCTGAGCTCAAGGGTTACTAGGCCAGTTGGGGAATGTGCTGCATGATGTCCCTGGTCTGGTCACCTGTCTGGGAGCTTGTGGGTGGCTGTAGTTCCATAAGTTGCTTTGGGAGCACAGGTGATGCTTCTACTTCTCTTTTGTATAGTTGTGGCTGTAAAGTGGTTTGTCTTTTTTGTGCAGCCTTAGACCTATTAAGGAAATAGTCAGACAGGGCAGATGGAATATATATGGAAGTAAGCAGAGATGTTAGTGGTAATGGTCGGAGTTTCTTTTTTTTTTAAAGAAATTGTTCTTGATTTCTAAACTGCTGAGCTTGATAGAGGGGAGGGGAAATCGCTCTCTGTTCCTTCTGCTAGAAAGAATATAGAAGAACAGAAAAGGAGACATGAACAGGGAGCCAGATTGTCTGTCTAGTGAAGCTGATGATATCCTTGATTGTGGATATCATCTCTGAAAGATTGACTCAAAGGAGATGGGAAGGACTGGAAGAAAATAGGGAGAGATGCTGGAACTGAAATATCTTCTTTCTCGTTCCAGCGAGAAACTTGGAAGAATTCTACCTCTTCTGTCTTTTGGTTTTGAAAAATTCATGTCTAGTAGTAGATAGGGTAGAGTTTGCTACTAGTTGGTCCAATGGGATAATTCCTTCATGAAATCAGATCTCTCACAGCTGCCCATCAGCATTGAGCACAGCATGCTCCTGAGAAGGCACTCCAGCATTTGTCTGAAGACATTAGATATACACTTATTCTTAAGTATTTTCTCTTCCAACTTACATAACATCTGTAGAATCTGCTACATAAAGTACTATGTATTTGATGTTAAAAAGAAATTGCAATTTCTATAGAATTTCAGAGTAAATGCCGAGTGTGAAGAGTAGATTGAAAAATAATTAAATTAAATTAAAATTCAGGTCTAGTTTTTTCCATACTTGTTTCAAAGTCTGTTGTCATAGCTACTGCAGCACCAGCCTGCCTAGTATGTCCATTTTCTCTTTAAACATGCATAAACCTTTTTAAGAAAATTCGAGTAACTGAGCAAAACTGAAGTAATTTGAGGGGGGAAAAAAACCACCCAACTTTGTGCATCCATCATTTAACCACTAACTATTATTTGGATCAGGGATATTCAGTCTTTATCAGCCAGAATCTATTTATTCCTCAAGGCCAGAAAACCAGATAATAATTAGATGTATTTTAGTGCACAACAGAAACTTCAAAAGGGTCAAAATTCAGCATGGCTATCTTCCCTCAGTCTCAGTTGTTAACGTGATTTATCTAAGCATGTGAAACCTTCAAACTTTTGGCTTCTAGGAGCAACAAAACATTTATATTTCTGAACTAGGAGGGACTTAAAGTTTAGACATCTCTGAAAATATTAACCTTTTAAATTTGTCTTAGAGTTTTGACAAATATCTGGGCTTGCTTTGCTCTTTATTTGTATTGATTATCTTACAGTCTCATTCTTTTACTCAGAAATATCTCTAGATTTAACTCATATCACATTATTGGAATTTTGAGAGAAGTCAATTTAGATTTTTTTTAATTTTTTCTTGGATAAAGGAGCGTTTTTCAGCCTACACTGGAAGTTGGAAGTTAATTACTATTTTGTTGCAGATCAAGCATAATTTGTAATGCTTGTCTAAATCAGCACGGGTGTCTGGCCTGTGAGCCCTCTCCTCTATCATATTCTTCTTATGGCTTTGTCCCTCTGCGTGACCTGGGCTGTCTTGAGCGAGTTGCTTTGCAGCTTAGTATAATGCCTGCTATGGAGTTTGTCCCGCAGCTGAGCTGTATTCTGTTTTGCTACATTTAGGGAATTCCCTAATTCAAGGAATCCTTGCTCAAGGATTGCTATATATCAACAGTACATCAAATACTAGATACTGGCAAATATTTTTGCTGTCATTCGTGTAATGAGCTGACAGATAGGTGTCTTATCTCTAGAAAATACCAAAAAAAAGAAATGTCTTGCTGTGCAGATAGGAAATATCTCTAAAACCCATGTGTCACCCCTAAATTGATAACGTATGCTGTTTCTGCTGGTGGCAATAAGGTTTTTATTCACATAAAGGCTAGATATGCCCTGTTGATCAATATTTTAATTTTTAAAAAGGCAGCTTCCTACGAAAATAAGAATAAGCATGGCTTGGTTTGTGCTTTTTTTGGTGTAAGGGATGGTTGCTAAAGTGCTTAATGAACAAGCTTTAAGAGAACAGTGTGCTGTAATGGGCCTGGGAAGTGACAATATGCAAATGCTTATATGTAAGCATGCAAACACCCACTGATGTCTAAATGAAATTTTGTAGCAAAATCCTGTTTTGGTTTTTTAAAGTAACTAACTTTTTAAGGACACTGAACCGTATTTTTATGTAAAAGCTAAAAATGCTTCATGTACACCTGCTGTCTCTTCCTCCTAGATGTATTTTGTGCCTAGCATAGAACAAAAGGGATGTTTTCTCACACATCTGGCTGCTCGAGGTATAGGCAGGTAGATAGGTTTAACAGTTCACATGCCCTCCCCTGTTCTCCATTCCTCATCAGGCAACATCTCCTTTTGTATTTAAAGAGCTATATCAGCTTTTTCTGAGCTCCCTTTGGCTGGGTGGAAGCTTTCATGGCAGGCTCAGCTGTAATGTGACTGAGAGGCTATGCTGTGCTCTCAGGAGGATGGGGCTAATGGAAATCCAGCCAACCCACAGAGCAGCTTGATGTAAAACACTTGTACAGCACAAAATGCTTTCGCATCACCTGCAAAGAGGGTTGTACAAGTATATACTTGGCTGGTGCAGGATGACACTGGAAAAAAGACAACTGTGCACTAGGGGCTCTCAAGGCATGATGCAACCAGACTCCTTTGTCTCTGCAAAGGAGAGGCTGCAGTCAGTAATACTGGTACGTTATAAGTGTCTTAATTTAGCATGTCATACTAACTCACACTTCACAAAAACTGTAATTTCACTGAAAAAGTTTTGAAGTCAACTGTAATGAGGACTTTTGCTTGTCAGCTGTCTCTGTGTTGCTTTGAAGTTAGTATTGTGAGATCATAAAACATTAGTAGGTAGCTGTTCAGATCTGGGAATTGCAAACTTGAATCTCCCTTTTTCTAGGGAGTATTTCCCAGCACTCCTTGTTTCCTCTCTGAAATGGCTCTTAGGAACATCTGTGCCGACCACCCCAGTACTCCTGGGTGATGGGTTAATCCCTGAAGTGAAGAAACCTCTTTTGGAAGGAAAGATTTTACTGCTGGTGCCAGGGTAGATGTCTGTTAGCTTTGCCTTCTACAACATGAGGTGGCCAGAGAAGCCTTGGGCTATCACATGGCCAATATGTTGCTCAAGCTGTCCTTCATAGTTGCTACAATAACTTCCATTTTCTGTTTGATTTAGTAGCAGTAAGACTCCTTGGCTTTATGAGAACAGGTGAGTAATCTGGAGTATGTTTGAAGGTACAAGATAAAGCTGGCTTTGCTAGTAATGGTATCAAATAAAATGTGGTACATTTGATGTCTTAGATGCTACCTGGAGTCTGGGCAAAGATAGGTCTTCAGGCAGTTGTACTATATTTGTCTAGTCAGACCTGTAGGTATTGAAAGTTTCAGGCTATGTTTGATCTTTCAGTTGTTTTAAAGAATAATCTGTCTCCCTGTGAACATGATTTATTTTTGGTAGCAAAAAACAAGCTGGCTCCATTCTCCTTACTTTGAAAGCTCATCCATAGTATACCATTCATGAAGGAAAGTTCTCGGGTAGTTGATCCAGTCCGGAGTTGGGGATGGATTCTGAAAAAAATATTAAATTACAAAAGGCTTTCAAATCTTTGTTCTTCCTTCTTGCTAAAATCCAGGTAAAGCTAGAAAAAGCATGGATTTAGCCAAATTGCAAGCAGGGAATTCTAGCAACAACATGACACAGACACGTTGTCCAGGAGTGAATCAACTGGACTTATTAGTGAGTCAACAGGAAATATCACTGACAGTACCAGATAAAATTTATTCTGGTTATTACTTTTGAGTGAAGAATATAACAAGTTTATTCTATCTTTTATTTCATGCCTTGTTTACTATTTAGGTAAATATAGTGTGCTGTGTTTTGTTGTTGGTTTTTTAAACTTTTCTGGACATTCAATACAATATTTTGATTTTTGAACATGGCACCTTCTGCTGTTGTTCCTGTTTCTCGGGCATATTATCTCCACGAACTTCTTTTCATTGTTCTTCCAACAATCAATTATATACATAGCTTTACCATTCCACTTGCCTCAGTTTTTGAATATTTGTGGTTTCTCTGGATAATGAGTAAGAAATATTAGAGTCCTAATTATGATCCCGTGGCCTGTAAAGTATGCCATATTTCAATTTCCTGTTCAGAACTGGGTTCTTTAGTACTTTTAGTTCATTTCTAGTGCTTTCCGTCCTAAGCACACACTGCTTCTCCTTCTGACATCTTTTTCTCCAAACTTTTCCTGCAGTCTTTCCTGCCAATCACTTTGAGGGCTGTGCTAGCCACTCTGAAGGCCAGAAAAGGTCATCCCTGTAGCTGTCTTCAGTCAAGAAGATCTGATGTTTCTTGCATCCTCCTTGTGAATTGCAGTTTTCCTTTGTGTTAAGTACTAGTCTCTCAGATTTACAGTAAAAGCCTAAAAAAAAAATATGTTGAAAAGGTGAAAATACATTACCTGATGTGATGGGCGTTTGTGCCTCAGCCAGCTCCCTGCTTCTTGCACGTAAGGCACACCAGCTCAAAATTAACCAAAATCACTACTTCTGAAATTGTGAAGCTTTCTCAAATCAACCTGTTTATGTTACAGTTCAGAGTCTTCGTGTCAGGTTTCTGTTTTGGAACTTTCATGATGAAGAGATTCAAAAGAAGTATCATCATGCAATTACCTGTAACTGGGTTTTTGTAGGCCATTGTGCTCTCTTGGGGAGAAAAGAGATGAGAAATTAAGTTTGTTAGATATGTTAATGGTAAATCCACTACTAGTTTAGTAGTATCAGTCATCATGTAGATGGTTTTAGATGGATATTTGCAGAATGTAGCTCAAAGACTTTCTGGTTAGTGAAAAAAGACTTTGCTTTTATCTGTGGTGTTCTTAATCACCACTTGCCAAGCATCCCTGATAACACAGAAAGTCTAGACTGGTAGTTTAGGTACCTAAGGTAAAAAGCAACAGCTAAGCAAGTGCTCTGTGATGTTTTCAGCAATAAAATATGCTTGGATGGTTAATTTATTATGGGATTTTTTTAAGATAATTTATTTTATTATATCATATCAATATCCCAGCAGGTGCTTGTCAATTTTCAGAGGTAATACTCACTAATATTTTGCATAGTTGATTCTCATAAATTCAAATTCTCTTTCTAAATTATGTGTCCCAACCTTTTCTTTTAAATCCTTTAATATTTTAACTTTGACCTCGTGCATCCATTAAGCCCTAAGAGTGGTCAGTAAATATGGGAATACTCACCTACTTGTGTCCCTGCTCAAGTGTCAGTCATTCTGTACTAACAACAGAATCATTGTTCATGTCTCTATTTCATTTGCATCTGTAAGCACACTTTCTATTTTTTTATTTTACTTTTTAAATGCAGCAGAAGTGCTTCACCTGTAATTTGGCAAAAAACATATGTGAAATACAAAAATCATCTCTCTACATCCCCAAGCTAGTTTCTTTTCAGAAGCTCACATTAGACGATGCCCAAGGGTAGTGGATGCAGATGATCTAATGAACCACCACAATGACATAAAGTAAATAGCACGTTACTCAGGTATGTCTTAGTCCCTGTAAAAGTATATTGCTTCTTTAGGATGTATAAAGTTTTAACAGTTTGGTCACTCTCCAGATGTGCAATGAGAAGCACAGATGAGACAGAAGCATTTATGAAGGTTGTAGTAAAATCCAGTTATAGATCATCCTATCTTCTGTTAATCTCTATTGCTGGCAGTTATCTAAATCAAAATGGTGTTGTATGAGAAGGAGAAATAAACTGTGGCATTTGTGTAAGTAAGGCAAAGAAGCACAGCCAGTGGATTTTTAGCCAAAAGCACTACAGAGAACAGAGCCATGTGGAAAGGCACTAACTGGCCCCATCCTGCAGCAGGTGGGTAGGCTCTCCAAGAAATCCACCTAGTGTTTAAAATTTACTGGAAGGGAGGAAAAGGGTAGATACAGAACATAGGAGCTTTGTGGAAGTCTCCTGTGAACAGACAGGAGAAATCCAGATAGGTTGTTGATTACTTATTTTTTCTGAAGAANGGGGGGGGGGACAACAACAAAAAGGTTTCCTGAGGAAGCAGTTGGGGACTATCAGAGACAACCAGTAAGTGTATAGCCTTGAATGATATCTTTTTTCAGGTAGATCTGATACACTGAGAAATGGGATCTTAATAGGTAATGTAAAATTAGGAAAAAGTCATTGGAATAAATGAAGAACATGGGGTAGAAGGGAATAGACACAGAATAGATGTAAAGATGTTCTTATTAGAACAAGTTCATCTATATCTGATAAACATGAAGTACCAGCAAGAATTGCCTATATACATCAACAGCTGACCACGACCTCTACAGAGCTCCCAGAAGGACCTAGTCATCTCCTTTTCACAACAGGTAGCAGGAGCAATAACCTGCAAATGGGAAACCAGTCAAACTTCAGTACAAACCACTGCTTTTAGTGGAGCAGTAAAAGCAGGGTGTGTTGTTCAGGCAGACTCAAGCAGCTATGTGGGAAGAGTGAATTTTGACTATGGAGCAAGATGAGGAATAAAAGTAATGACATTTTTTGAACTGATCTATGAAGTTCTCAGCCAATGGTAAGACAAAAGTTGGCTGCATCCAGAGAGGAAAGATAGGGAAAGTTCAGCTTGTGGCACAAATGTCTGTTTTCAGAGATGGGATTACTCAGCATAGTGGGGAACTGCACTGATAAGCACAAGAGAAAATGTTACCAACTAGGTGCAGTGTAGCACATGCATCATGGAAAAGGCAGTGAGGGATTAAAAAGGAATTACAATTTTTCTGGATGCATGTGTTTTAGATAGTCTGCTCAGCCATTGTTAGAGCTCCAAGCACAAAACTGACTCTTAAGAATATGGCCTAAAGTGAAGGAGTATAATGAAGGAATCTTTGTGGGGTGATGTATGGCTCTTTTAAGAAGTAAAAGATAGACGTGACCCAGACCTGTGAAAATCTTCAGAAGTGGATAAACTCTGTCACTTCACTGTTTTCAAAGAAATGGAAGATCTTTAAAAAGTATTACAATACATGTGTTTATTGCAGGCTTGGTTAGGTAACTGAGAGTTTACTATTTCATTTTGTTCAGTTGGAGAAAAAAAGGAAAAAAGTTCTTGCTTTCAAAACCCCTTTTGGAAGATGACATTTCAAGAGAACATCTTCTGCTGTCTCTTCAGAAGAAGAGATATTGCAGAAATCATAACCCATTATTTTTGCATATGGCAGGATCTGAAAGAAGCACAAGACAAAGCTAATAGCATGGCTGCAGGTGAAAGGAAGTTGAATGTTAAAATGAAATGCAGACAAACAGAATTGATGCTGACAAAACAAATTACTTGTGTCTCATCCTGGAAAAAGGAATAATTGGACTAGATTGGAACAAACTGAAAATAAAGCAATTCAGCTCAACAGTTCTTTCTACCTGTTCTTTCTGACCTTTGGAAATTGGAGGTTAGGAATGATTAGGCACCACTGAAATTATGCTAGTTAAATAGAAATCATTTCTATAATACGTTGGAGAGAACAACAGGGAGTATCTCTAAAGAATAACTGGGACAGAGAGAAGACAAGACTTTCTGAAGAAAACTAAAGTAGGAAAACAAAATGCTAAAATCCGATGTTTCAAAAGCAGTAGCTAGAGAAGCGTTCTTGTAAGAAAACTTTCTGGTGGCATTTGGCTCAAGAGTGCAGATGTCAGCTCTACTGTCCTTAGCTCTTGTCAGTGAATGTCAAAAACATGTCAGGATGTTGCAGGGGGAGTGTGTGTTGTGAGACTGTATAGTTAAAACAGATCACAACTCACAAAAATGTTCTCAGTGCAGTACCAGTTTTTACGTTGCTTAGATCCCTGTGTTTCATCTTGATTCTGCAAAGCAGAAACCTTAGGTGCAATATTGTCCTGAAAAGAACTTTCAGTAACAGATCTGTTTCTGCAGTGTTTCAGAGAGATTGAAGTAAACAAGAACAAAAGACAAAATTTGGAAGACACAAAGAAACATGTGACTAAGATACGAAAACTGTTCTGTATAAAGGTGCTGTTAGATATAGCAAAAGAAAAGGGCATTTATGTAATTGCTCGGAAAGCAGCAATGCAGGCAAGATTTCCTGTAATGAGTTCAGGGAAAGGTAGTAGTCACCGGGTGCAGTATGGTTTTCATTATGGCTAGTGGATCTGCATGTGTCCCAAAAAAAACCTTTGGAAAATAATCCCATGGCCCAGTAAAGCAGGTCCTGAACAAGGCTAGAGGAGAAGTTCAAAACCTTCCCTTGGTTTTGCAGAATGTTCAAACCTCACCTCTGTGGTGAGGATTTCACCTATACGTCTTAAAGATGATGCTGAAATCAATAACATCTACAAGCATCTCTCCAGATTTCCATCATTATCAGTCATGGTAAAATTAAAGTTGGTTGGACAGAGGAAGGTAGTAAAGTTCCTGTTATAATAAAATGCCATAACTGAAATCTTTGAAAAGAAACTTCATAACAGGGGTGGGAAGCTGATGTATCTAGAGTTGGGTAACTGAGGAGCTGAGTTCATGTGAAGATAGGGAATAGGCATCCATCTAAGTGACATGTCAGACACTTGAGGATTGCTCCTATTAGTGCAGCCACACCTGATAATAAAAATACTGGCCTGAGGTGCTGAAACAGCCAGTGAAGAGAGCACTCGCTGTGATCCCAAGAAACCATTAACAACCACCTACTGTGCAGAGAGAAGACACTATGCAATTACAACTGCCACTGCACGATCCTCAGATGCAACTGATGGCCATGTGCCCAGGCACAAGCTGTAATGCTCCCTGCACAGTCTTGCCCATATAGTGAAAACCTTGCAATGCTTCTACATAGGATTAATATGCAGCTTTGTTAGTAACGACATCTCCTACCTGCCTGTGTGGCAAGAGTGGATATACTGTACTTATGCCCACTGTGATAACTTCAAATTAATGTAATCAGGTCCTTGTTTTTCTGTCTTGGCTTTAGATCAACCTTGTTATGTTAGGTTGTCTGGCATCAGCTCACTAACTGTACTTAAGAATCCTGTGAGTCCTCACACAGCTATTTTTAAAAGCTAATCCTCCCCCACAGACAGCAACGGTGGCTTCATGGCCCAGGGAATGACTAAAACATCTGCACTTTATTTGCTAGCATGCTTTGTGCATTCAGTGTCCTTCCCAGTCACTTGTAACCTCCTGGAAAGCGTTTCTGCAGTGTTTTAAAATCGGTGTATGTTTGCGGGGCAAATTTGGCAAAACGGGAAGTAAATGGAATAATAATGAAAAGACCATAGCAATCAGAATAGTGAGGATGCTACTACTGGAAAGAGTAAGAAAATATGAATTTTCAAAGAAGGATAAGAAATTCTGTTCAGAAGGAGATTGCATGTACTGATGTTTGATATTTTGGGGGACATGTAATACAGCATTTTTAGTGTTGTCTAGGAAAGCAAGTACTGTCATTAGGGATAGTTTTAAGGGGTGGGGTTTGAAGAGTAGACAAGAATCTTGAATTATGGCAATTTAGATATTTCGAAGATCTTAGGTCTGCAGTTAATAGACTTATGAATATTAATTGATAGCCTGATAGTTGAAATTAAAATTTAGTAGCTGCACCATTGGGCAAATTTAATTTGAAAGATCTACCCCCTCCTCTCCTCCTGCAGGCTTTCATTTACACATACTGAAATCAACTCTTCCACCCCATAAATAAACAAGTAAATAAAATGGCTTTCCACATAAGCAGAACCAGTAAGGGAGGATATTGACAGAAGTAGATGTGTGTAAAGGGGGACAGAGGCAAACTTTAGAAACAAGAATTGTCTTCTCTGGGGCTGGCTGCAGAGAGAGAAAGACTTCTAAGTGCTGCTTCCCTTGTGCTAGCCAGCTCATGCTGAAAGGTTCAAAAACAAGGTTTAAAGGAGAAGGGAACAGTCTGGAAGTTAGTGGGGAAGTGGCTAATGGCGGCTGGCTGTGCTGCAAGTGCCATAGTCAAACAAGGAGAGGGGCTGAGAGGTGGCAGCTAGACCCAGTGGAGGGAGGTAAGACCCCAGCTGTTGAAGCCTGTTTAACCTGTAGACTTAGGATCTATCTAAACTGTGATCAGTTGCTTCCATTTTTATTCATAATGAGCTAACCTGCTGTGACATGTCAGACTCTTGCTGTCTTTTTCCTTGCCTGGCCTTTGAAGACGAGGACGATCACATACTAAAACCCTGAATCGCCTCCGAACGCAGAAATCCCTATTCTCAAGTTAGTGACTACAAAATTTTCCAGACTGTGTTCTGTAAACAGCTAGGTGGTTAGGGCATGCAAAAGAAGAAACTGATAGCACACACAGGAGCGGACTGTGATTCTGACTATGAAAGTGTTATGGGTTGCTTTTGTCACTGCTTATTTTATACTCACATTCATTTCCCCTTCTCCGTTCTCCTGTTAGAAAATCATTGTTGTCTCAGTAACTTCCCAAAGCTACAGAAGTTTACTTCCTTCAGGGTTTGCTTCTAAACAGTCGGTGTTGCCTATCTGAGCAGTTGTACGGCATAGCAACTAAATTAACGGGTTTGTGTTGTGTTTTTTAAGATCTAATATTTTTCTTCCCAAGCTATGTGTGAGATTAGTGGTAACCAACCAGAAGATAATATCTATAGTTTCATATATCAATAAACACCCTATAAGAACAGTTAATAGTAATGTGTAGGTACACGTGTTGTGACATCCAGGACAAGCGAGCTTTTAGAAAATGAAACCAACAATTACCTTCAGATAATAATAGAATTTCTGTCATTTCTCAGGGCTCAGTTGTATTAGACTTGTGTGGTGGTGGGCAGCGGGTGGTGGGCGGCGGGTGGTGGTGTGGGGTTTTTTTGGTTTTGTTTTTTATGTTTGTTTTTGTTTTTTTTAATTTCCTCTAGCTAGGATTTTTTCCTGACTTTCAGCTCATCACTTGGGTATACCTCTCTTCCAAGACGTCTTTTGTTGTCTGCGGTAGTGATGGCAGAACTCTCTGAGATGTCAAAAGTACTTTCAACTGCTGTTTCCCCTCAACAATCTCCCACATTGTTTTTGTGAAGTCTCTTGGCTACTGATGTTATTCACAACAGGCTATTCCCATTTCTGCAAATCCTGACTTTAAGCTTAGTGGGTGACTTCTCGGCAAACTGCAGTGTCTTCATAAAGATGTAGATCTGAGTCCTGTGCTCATGGCTGTTTCAGTCCAAAAGTGCAGGCACTATTAGGGAATAGCTTGGGCTCTCAAATTAGTAAAATAGATTTCTGAACTTCGAAAATCCTTCCCTGTTTTTTTTATCCTTTACTAATTCAACTTGAAGAAAAACCAAAACCCCTTATCTCCTTTCTCTTCAAAGTCAGTAGTCGTCAAAGTATGTCAGTACAAGGCTTTGTTAGCCTTCAAAACACTATAAAAAAAACTCCCGTCCTTTAATATATGTATTCCTTTTTGCTGCCATGAAGTCTACTCTTCCCTGTTAGGGGTCTTTAACCTTCTCTAGTCACTGTTCTCATTGTTGAAGGGTTTGTCTTATTTCCCCCAAATTTGGTAGAGCTGTTAACTGTTCTGGGGGTTTGCTGGGTTTTTGTTTCCATTTGGAGTGCTTTCCTCTCCCAACAGTGGAGCCAAAGTGCCTAACAGAGGCTGCTTCATTCAGTGTCTGATCAGCAATGCATAACGTGAACCTCTCTGCAGTAAAATAGCCATTTCCAGCTGCCTTTTGCCAGAGTCATTTAAAGCACAGTTCTCTACAGCTGGCATGGTGACTCTGGTGAAGCGACAAAGCCAAACATTAAGGGAATTATGGGGATTGGGACCCTTTGCAGAGGAAATCAGTGGTTTTCCTTGGACAACTAAGAGCTAATAAACTCTGTGGGAAGCTTGTGGACTCTCCAGCAGTGAGTGACCATTCAGACTCATCACTTTGTTGGTGACCTGAAGTCAGTTATCAGCTTAGCATTTCTTTGCAGCCTCTTCACACTGGCATTGACCTGCCTCAGTAACTGAAATTAGGTGATGCCAGTCACAAATATCTTTGTACTTGCAGCCTAGCAGAATTTAAGAATACGTATTTCCTTCCCCGTGAGGAAGGCCTTATTCTCCAAACCAGTTTCTGAGAACCAAGATTGCCAAACATGGCATAAAGACAAAGTAGTCAATTTTATTTTAGGTCAATAGAATTTCTTAGGTGCTTCCTCTAGATGTACGATTGATGTCTGATCTTGCAAATAGGTCCTAGACCTTCTAGATCCAAAGCACTGAGGGGAACTAATTTTTTAACTGGGAAGGGGGGAGGGGGAGTGATTTTAGAAAAATCTATTGTTTTAGCTGAATAGCCAAGGACTGAATTAACATCAATTAACATCGATATGATTTGCCTTCCAGAAGAACGGGGGAGACATATTGGCAAGGCAATGTGCAGAGACCTGGCTTGCGATCTTACAGTTTGGCTTGTGCAATGCTTGTAGTGCATGACCACTTTATATTTAGCACGGTCTCATGCTACCAAATGCTGCCAGTTAAATGTTTCCTTCCCTTTTTTTCCCTCCCTTTTTTAAGAAAAAAAATGTTAATTTGTATAGTTGAATTTGTAGCCTGAACATATTTGATCACAATACAGGTTATTTCTTGCATCTTCCCTAATTCATAACCTAGAAAGAGTTGGATGCAGTGACTTCAGGCTGGCCCTTAGAAGACAACTGTTTTGAAATTGAGTTTTAACTGGAATCTTCTGACAAAAAATGCTTTTATTGCCACAAGAACTCTTTAGTTAGTGCTCTAGGTTTTATTCTGTAATCTGTCATTGCGTTGTTTCACTCTGGAAAAAGGAAACACACGTTTTTCTTTGTAATGAAATGATGTGACAAATATTAAAAATTATTGAATTACATCATTGTATAACAACTTCAAATTCTTTGACATTTAACAATGTTTACAAAAAAATATTAACAAGTAAATATTTTTAATAGCATGATTAATTCCACAAAACAGAAATTTGATGGAAAATCAGTGAACAGTAATATATAGCTGTTTAACAAAATAACTATTCAGCCGTAATTAGGTACACATAAGATTTATAATTACTTAAAAAATATTTCTTTTAGGAAAAGTATGGAAAGCCATGGTATTGTTCCTTGTTCTTGTTTTCACTTCCTAAAATATTAATTTCTTACAATTCTGCATTGCAAGAAGATATATTAAGCTTGGAATCTGCATGCAGTCAAAGGGAAAACCCTGACGGGGGGACAAGTACTTGCCATAAATTAGTAGCTTTATGAATATTTGAGTTGCTTGCGCTCATGGAGCATCCTAGTGGGTCAGGTCTGCTGTCACTGTTGCTGTGGCTATACAATTATGCTTCTCCGTGACATGAGAGTACTGTGAGAAATGGATCTGGGTTGGCTGGAGGCAGACTTTCCGTATACTGATTACCATTCTGCACATGGAACTAGGGGAAGATTAAGATGGGGATAAAGAATACTTTCTGTTAAATTATAAGAGAAGCATGCTGTATGAATTGCCCTTCTATAATTTTAACTGTGTACATATATAATGAAATAATGCATGTTGTTCCTCACAAATCAATGAGGAATATGTTAAAAATACTTAACTCTTTTCTTTCTGCTGTGGATGGAATTTTTAAAGATTCCAAATATGTCTGAGACATTGCTTCAAAGGGATAAGACTCAAAAGGATAATAGCTGTGAACACAGCAAACTGTCTAAGAGACTACTTGACAGGTCAAGATCCTCCTTTCACTTAAGAAGCTCTGGCTAATTTACAAGCAGGACTATTTCTAAGGTGTGAGAGGCTTACTACATCACCTAAGGCAATATGAGGAGCCAACAAGGCACACTGGTCACCATCTAGAAAGACACTTTTCTGTTTTCTGTTGTGTAGACAGAGATTCTAAACATCTGGTTTTAGAATGACAGGTGACCTAGAAAGTCAGTATAAGAAATCAGTGTTCAGTTCTTGGGGACATATGTGGGTTTCTGTCTTGGAGCTCCTACACAATTTTATAGAACACCAGGACAGTAAGGGTCATTTCAAAGCTACTCTCGAGTAGCTGGAAACACCAGTTCATGTTCCAAAAGGATTCGAGAGCAGACAACTCATCTCATGTTCCATTCTGTGTCACCAAGTGTTCCCCAGGCGCTGTCAGAGACCTGAGATCCCAGCATCTGTTGACTAGTCCTTCTGTAAGCACATTTGGAGAACTGTGGTGTATAGTTGAAAGAATAATAGAAAAATTTAATTTTCATACATGTGTAATTAATAGAAAGCTGATTAAATAATGAAGGGCTAACATTCTGTGGAAAGGTTGATGCCATGAACCTGAAGTGCAGAACAGCAGAAGTTTTTTCATTGTTCCATGGCACAAGAGCCCAGGGAGACAATTTTCCTTTTTCTGAATGTTGCATTTTTTTACTAATAAAGTATTACAGTGTGTAGGCAGTCTATTCCTGCCTTCATTGCTGTGCCATACTGATTATACAACAAGTCTAAGAATTGATATTTTCAGTAAAATGAACTTTTGCAAGAGAATTTCATATCTTTTGGGCTCACTTTTAACAAACTAGCTGCTACGTTTGTAAGTCTTTCTAAGTCTGGCAGATATTTTTACCCTTCTTCCCCAGAGCTACTTACATTGCATCTTCTATATTAGGTAGAAACATGCATAATTCAAAAGACATCATTAGAAAATTGAATATAAACACTTTGGGATAACTATATTATGAGCACTGGAGCTGTTATAGTAACAACATGAAGTTGTGTTTGGTCTGCAGATAATGTTACTGGTTTAAACAAGAGAAACACGCTACCTTGAGAACTAGTCAGATCTCAGACTTCCTGTGGAACCAGTCAGCCTGAGAGGAGTGTTGTAGCCTGCTTCTGAAAAACATTTTCACGTAACTTTCAAAAGAGGGGAAAGAAATAGCCAGCAATGCACAGAATTTCTAGTGTCTTAAAAAATAATATGTGTGCATGCATGTTTACAAAGTACACAAGTATTTACTTTTTGGAAGAGGATTTCTTTGTTAGACACTTCTCCCACCCTTAAAAGTTCTCAGACTAATCCTCATGCAAAATGAGAAAAACCTGTAAATTGTAAAAATTTCACTGGATGGGGAAGCCATTTCCCATAAATCTTTGTTAGCTGAATCTTCTTATCACAGCTGAACATTACTTTTCATACCTCTTGACAAGTCCCACTTTGACAAAGGAAGCTTAGCTTTAAAAAGCCTCACTACAAAAAGCAAAAACATTGCTGGGATTCTAATTAGCACTTTGACATTGTATTATAGATCTGGAGCTGTATGACATTATATGAAATTATTCCCCAGGAGTTTGCCACCACTGGGAAAGGTGATGGATTCTGCTACCTGTAGAAAGTAATAGATAATGCATTAAGTAACACAGGGACGGTTTGTTTTATTCACACTAAGTAAAAGACAAATTTCATCTTCATTTTAATTTTTAGATGAGAGGCAGCACCACACAGAGACACAGCTGCAAAGCTCAAACTTCTGTTGCTCCATATTGGGACCCCAATGAAGCAGAACATTAATCTGTATAGCAAACAAATGACTATCATTTACATAATTACATTTAGTCACAACTTATAATATATTCATAAGCGCATGAGTGAGAATGATGCATTTGCTATGTACAGGATAGAAATAGTGGATCGGCTTGGGTTTTACCAGAACAGGAGGAGAAAGAGAAAGAAGTGGGTTGCCAACGTGTTAGAAAACTAAGATTTGTGATTAGAGTTCAACCATCAGTTACTTATCCTTTCTGGTCTTTTTATATAGATGGATTTTACTTCTGTGAGTTATTGTGGATTGAGACTTCTTTTGTGTAAAGTTGTGGTAAGTCTTGCAGTGATCATTGGGGAAAAAAGGGCAAAAATTTATCTTTCTCCAAAAATGCTTCCATTAACATCTCATTATTTACTTGGAAATAAAGAAAGTGGTTAGAAATTAGAGGAACTTCGAATAAATCTGCCTTGTATTTCTATTGCTTCTAAAACTACCATTGTTCTACTACACCAGTGACTAAATAGCAGAGAGTAAGGCTTCCATAAAGTTGAAGTAAGTTCTTATCCATTTCCTTTCTCCAAGGAGATTATTAACTAATTATCTTGGGCATCATTTTTATCGCTCCTTGATTACCTTGATTGCTTCAACCTCTCTCAACTTTTTTCTTATTTTTATTTTCATCTTTCCTTTTCTCTTTTACTATCCTTTTTCTCTTGATTTTTACAAGTCAAACAGGGAAGCGATCATCCCACCAGCTGTTATAAAAAATTATGACACTTCTACTAGTTCCATCTCACTCTCCCATTGTACATCAATTCCTTTAATTTTGCCTTTTTCTTTTTTTTTTTTTAGCTACTAGACATATATTTCTGAGATTTCTCATTATTAATTTCAACTATTTCTCTGAGGTTTAGTCTTCTCTCATAAACATGTCAGTGCCAGCTTTATCATTCTGAAGATGCAACTACAGTTCAGATTTTGGAAAAAAGGAAAAATAAAACCATGATGTAAAAAGCATTTTATATAATAAATTAAAACAAAACAAAAAATACAACAAAAAAAAAAACCCAAACACACAAAAAAGAGACATGATTGAACTAAAACCAGTCTTTTGTTTTCCCCTGAAAATACCAACTCTGTCAGATAACTCTCTGAACTGTAAAGGATCAGCCTTCCATTCAAGTTATTTTTTCTCTTCTTTTTAACCAGCCAACTTGCTAAGGGATTGCCTTCCCCTTCGAGAGCAGCAGATCAATAGCACAGTCAGGAGCAGCAGGGCGTAGACGATGCTTCTCATTCCCAGCTTTGTTAGGGCGTTTAGCTGACAGGGTGATCTGACCTTGCATGTTTGGCTCTGGATGTTCGAGGGGTTCAATGGAAAAGAAAGGGGAAAGACTCACAAACAAGTAACCCCTTAGTGAATGAGAACTACTTTATGTGTGTATTATAGTATCTTGGTTTAGACTGTACATGGTGTCACATATCTACCCTACAAATCAGCAAAGAACCCTAGATGTTAATTTATTCTCCCCAGATAGTGTTGCATTTAAACAGGAGATGAGCAAGAGGGATGAGATTTTTTCTTCTGAATCACAACCTTAGTCTAAATTCAGCTTTGGGAAGATTGCCTGCCACGAGCACTAGTATTCCTACAACAAGCTAGTTATTTGTATCTTTTTGCTGGCTATGCTATGTGACTGTGTTGTGTTCAAAACAGTGCAGTCAAGGAAATCCTAAAGAAAGCTTTCAATGCAATAGTAATGTTCATATTGAACTCCCACCCATTTTATAAAAAAAATAAATGTGGTAGTTTTTAGAGTAATTTTCATTAAACCACTTCACATGACTTTGCTATTTTCAGGGATTTAAAAATTGCAGAATGCTCTTTTCGCATGTTCTTAAACACTGCTTAAAAAAAAAAAAAATTAGTATGTTACAGGAAGAAAAAGTAGTCCTAAATCAAAGTTTTATTTTTATCCTGGAAACTAAATTTACTGAATTAGAAAGACACATCTTGGAAATGAATTTGCAAACATTGTACATTTCAGGCTATCAGTACTGTCTGTTTTTTTTGTTTGGCTGATTGTGTTGTGGGGTTTTATTAATTTATTAGGGAATATAGGAGAAGTTCTGTGACCACCGGACTACTTCAGGCTTTAGCCTTCTTTGCTTAAATAAGTCTTTTGCCTTTGTGCAATTCTTACTACCCCTCTAGTAGTTCCCATGATATAATGTACTTTTATGCAAAGCAGGACATTATTTTTCGCTTGCATGGGAATCTTGTGTTAGCTTGTCTTGTGGTTAATCTCTGGCCATAGGCAACAAATGAAGCAAGCAGTTACACACTGAGTTACTGTAGTCTTCTGTAAATGAGGTTCTGCTGAAGGATTCAGTATTTGCCTGTGAGGTTTCTGTCAGAGGCTTTTACTTTATCCTCTGGTTTCATTTTGATCTTGTGAACTGCAGATATTCAGTTCTGCTGGCCAACTGACTGCATGACTGACCCAGCCAGCCCTCTGAAATTTGAAGCTTTGGAGAAATGTTTTCCTTAATTTAGTTCTTGACAAGAGACCAGATGGCTACTGGTTTTCCTTTTTGAATATTGTCCCAAAGGCAAATATTTCTAGAGGTCAAAAATACTTTGCAAAACATCTGTTCTCTTTGCCATACATAATTGATATGAGACTTGATGTAGAGAAAATAACCAATACAAAGAATTTAGGGACACCAAAGAAAACATGAGATACAAGAAAAACTGAAAATGAAATAGTGAAGGATCACAGAAGACTGTAAAGAAGACTGAAGGAATGGATGAGGGGAGACAACATTACCAATATGTAAAAGGCTTCTGTATAAATAAAGAAAATTATGGCGATAAAAATTATATTCTGGAAATTATTTTCCAGAGGAAACAGTAGAAATTTTATCACTGAAAGCTCTCTCAGGAAGGCTTTAATCAACACCTAGCAAAGTTTGAAGTTCCATATATTCAATTCAGTCAGTTATGGACCCCTTTATCTCATGAGAGCAATCTCTTTTCTTTTGTGAGTGCATGAGGCTGTGGTCAGAAGTATGGTGTAGTTATGAAACCTTCTTGTGAAAGGGGGAGGGATTACTGTGGACTTCTGTAAGTGATGTGAAGGGATGTAATGGGAATTAATTAAATGCATTTGCCTAAAAGACTATGAGAGCTTCTTTTAAGATTTCCCTACTGTGGAATGCTTTATTCGGAGAACATTAGAACCATGGATGACATAAGTAATTTTTGTCACTAGGAAGTGTAAGTAGTTTTTAAGAGAAATTTTAGAAATAAAGGGCTAATGAATTTTTGATGAGACTTGTAGAAGGAATCAGAATAGAGGCCTATTCTGAGGGATCAGTAACATGATAGCTTAATACTGTGTAGTGAGCTGTTTTATTGTGTATAGAAATGTTATTGGAAAATAGAGGCAACTTCCACCATATGCTTTTGTCAATTAAATTATATAAACAGGACCCTTATGTCAATCAACCTGATCATTTAGTGCTAATAAAAAGCTACCTTCTCATTTATATTCACTATGCAATTACTGAACTGTGTTTCAGTATGAAGCTGATAAGCCCCTTGGAAGCAATAAAACTGGTAAGTTCTTGAAGATCACATTCCAACCCAGCCTTCTGTGACTCTATTATCTTTAACACATTTTAAAACTTATGGGATTTCTAACTGACCCTCATAAATGATGTGTAGTTTTGAGGATTAAATAACATTTGGGAAGAAGCCAGTCATCAATCCAAAAGTGACAAGATCTGGAATGCTGGTGGTATTTGGAAAGAAATCTGAGAAGAAAAAATATAGAGAAAACTTGCTTTCTAACCATTTTGAAAGAGACCTCCATGTTGAAGAGAAAGCACCTGTGCTGCACAGAAGAAAGCCAGAAACGTAACTTGCCTCTGTATATTAATATACACCAGCCCTGTCAACAATCAGTCTGTGGTACTTGGGAAAGATAAGACTGAGAGGATGAACAAGAGAACACTGTAAAAGTGTCTATTTTCTCAACAGCTTAAGAGGATTTAGCGTTCATTTCCTGATGACATGATAAATATTGTCTTGAGCAATTCTTAAAACCTTAAGTTGCCCAAAGTATCCTAGCACCCTGATAACAAACTCACAGCTGTAACAAATACTGCAGGGTGGGTTTTGTTGTTGTTTATAGGATTAGGTACTTGTTCCAAAAAAATAATAACCAAACAATAAAACAATCCTTATTAAAAAAAAAAAATCAGTTTTCTATAAAGCTACTGTTGCCTTTTGTGGGAGAGCTAAGGGAAAGAATGAATTTACCACACGGTAGCGTGAGTAATGATATTGTGATTAGTAAGTTATAATTTATGCAAGTGCTGTGAAAACTTTTTGCCTCTGAGATTTGTTGAATGCAGTTCAAGTTCAGCAAATTAAGTGAGCTGCTCATCAGTCAATGTAGAGTGATAGTGTTAAGGTGATCAAATCTCTAGGAGTTAGGTGGCAATTTTATGTTCCAATTCAGTGTGCTGCACAGTGGCATCAAAGAGATATTTTAGGATGTTACCTAGGCCTCCCTTCCTTGTAACTCCAAGGAAAAGTGATCTGTTTTGCACTTTTCCCTTCAAATTCACTTGCACTTTCTGGCAACTACAGTTTTAGTGTCCATCTCAAAATCCAGGGTCCTTTTCCTCCATTTTGCACAAGCAGTTCAGATCATGGTTACTTGCAGCTTCCTACTCTGCTTCCTACTCCCTATTCCACAGTTAGGATCTACTGGGCTTTGGAAAACAGGTAGAACTTGAAAATTCACCCTGATATTACAGTTATGAAGTGATTAGTGTGGTTAATGCCACAGCTTAAAATATATTAATAAGAAATCCTCACCTAATGTACTGTGCAGCTTCATTTGAGCCCTGGCCCCTGACATATCTGTAGTTATCCATCCAGTGTATGTCTGTGTCAGATGTCACAAAACAACAAGAAGTTCATACCAGGATCATTTTCTCTGTGTCTGTTGGCTTTCGGCTTTGCCCATATCCTTCTCTCTTTATTGCAGTATTTCCCTTCCAGATCTTAGTACTGGGAAGATATGTGAATTATTTGAGGAACAGGTTTATGTATGCAGTTGCAACGATCACAAGATGCTCTTCAGAAGTGGAGTATCTTTTTTTTATTTTCTTGAGTTTCAGCAAACTCTAAAAAAGGTCTTTTCTGACAAACTGGCACAGGAACAGCAGAATGCTACAGAAAGAGGTAACTCAGCAACAGTATAATGATAACACAAATTAGAAGTTACCTTTTATAGTACATTTATATAAATCAGTTATGAACTTTAAAGGTCACGCAACAGTGGCTGATAGAAGATGACATAGTATATTGAGTAAATGTGTACTGGTCTGAGGGCCTGCATGTCTTCTGATGTCCAAGGCTTTCTTCAGCCCCAACATGCGGTAATTGCTATTTTCACAAAGTTCAGTTTATTAGAGTATCTGAATGTCTAAGGGCAACAGAGGGCACGTTGCAGCTGAAAGATCAGTGAGAGAAGAGCTTCCTGGGAAAAGTACCCTGTAATTGAAAGAATAACTAGTTACAAATGAATCAGTGGCCTTCCTTGGGAATTACTGGGTGTGATTGCACTTCAGGCCTGTGGTCATTCCACTTGCAGCTGGCCATCATTTAATGTTTGCTCACCATGATCCCATTAAACCACCAAAAAAAAAAAAAGGAGATAGCAATAATAATGGCTACTGTGGATTCTGTGTTATACTTCTGCTTGGTACCCTTTCCAGAAAGGAAACAGCTGGGCCTATATGGAAATCAGTTCTGAACATGAGTTTTAGGAAGAAAGGGTATTGATTTTTGCATGGTTCACCACCTGAATTTTGCATCTGGGCTATAAATAAGTCAGTAATGAACAATGATCCAGATAAGGGGATCAAATTCACCCTCAGTAAGTTTGCAGATGACACCAAGCTAGGCATGAGTGTTGACCTGCCTGAGAGCAGGATATTCTACAGAGGGATCTGGACAAATTGGATCAATAAGTCAAGGTCAGTGGTATGAAGTTCAGTATGGCCAAGTGCCAGGTCCTGCACTTGGGTCACAATAACCCCATAGAGTGCTTCGGGCTTGGGGAAGAGTAGCTGGAAAGCTGCCTGGTGGAAAAAGAGCTGGGAGCATTGGTCAAGAACCGGCTGAGTGTGAGATGGCAGTGTGCTCAGGTGAACAAGAAATCTAATAGCATCGTGGTTTGTATCAGAAATAGTGTGACCAGCAGGACTACAGAAGTGATTTTCTCCCTGTAGTTGGCACTGGTGAGGTGGCAGCTTGAATATTGTGTCCAGTTTTGGGCCCCTCACTACAAGAATAACAATGCTGGAGGGTGTCCAGAAAAGGGCAGCGAAACTCATGAGGAGTCTAGAGAATAAGTCTTTTGAGGAGAAGCTGAGGGAAGTGGGCTTGTTTAGCCTAGAGGAAAGGAGACTGAGGGGAGACCTTATCACTGTACAGCTACCTGAATGGAGGTTGTAGCGAGGCAGGGATTGGTCTCTTCTCCCAAGTAACTAGTGATAGGACAAGAGAAAACTACCTCAAATTGTGTCAGGAATATTAGGAAAAATTTCTTCACTGAAAGGGTTGTCAAGCATTGGAACAAGCTTTTCCAGGGAAGTCTTGGAGTTACTATCCTTGGAGGTGTTTAAAAGCCATGTAGCTGTGGTGTCTAGGGACGTGGTCTAATGGTGGACTTGATGGTGCTAGGTTGCTGGTTGGACTCAGTAATTGTAAAAGACTTTTCCAATTGAAATGATACTATGATTCTAAGTCAGAAGCAGTTTGCCTGCCCTAATGTCAGACTAAGACAAGCAAATTGCAGTTTCACGTAAGTTCCACAGAAGTGGTAAAGTGGGCAAGTTTCCTTGAGGAGTTGCCTGGAGATGATCAGGCTCTGTGAAAGGTTTGTCAAGTCCTCACAGTGCTGGACACAGTTTGACATGCTGCCTTTAAGGCAATCTTCAAATTTTCTTTTGTGATTTGAGGCTCACTACTATCTATTCCTGTTGCCAGAGATCTGGATACAGACACGTTGCTATTCACTGAGGAACTTTATGTCCCTGATGGTGTTAACCTAAGCCCTCCTCTTCATTCCTAATCTTTTAGTACCTTTTGGAAGTCACAACACTGGGCAAGCTAGAGTAAAAATATATTGCTATTTAGCAGACTGCTTAGCAGTGACAGTGTATCATATCCAGCCTTGAAGCAGATGTTACCTTTTAGTATGGAAAGGGATGAGAAAGCATTGATTTGACTACAGCATTTGGAAGGAGGAATGCCATAGGAAAATCTGCCATAGAGAGACTCAGCTTCTATGCAGTTACTTGGCTTTTTCGAGAAATTTCTTGTGACAGATGTTATAGGGAGCTTCATTTTTAGATGGTGATCGCTGCAGAGAAAATCACAAAAAAAAATTGTAGGCACAGAAAAAACTGTCTCAAGGAAGAAAGTCTTAGATCAAGTCATAGGGAAGAGTGGCTAGGTGGTTCAGTTAAAAGGAATGGTACTGCAGGAAGAAGTGAAAGATGGAGATTGCAGATCCTCTTAGAAGTGTTTATGTCTAGACTAATATATTTGCCATTGGAGCTACGTTCTTTCTCTGATTACAGGATCTTATAAGAAGATTTGCTTATTTGTTTCCTTGCATTTCTCATAGGACACTGAGCACTCTGCCTACACTAAAGTGAGAAATAAAGAAGGTGGATTAAAGGCTCCTTAATACCTATTGCAGAAACTTCTTCAGGATTTAGTTTGCAATGATGAAAATTCCAGAAGATCAATGACGAATCAATTTGATTAGCATTCTTTATTGATATTTTGAACCCTCAATAGGGTTCTACCTTTATGACCAAGAACAGTAATCACATTTTAAATTGACTAATGCACACTAGGTGATAAAACCAGTATTTCAAACTTCAGGGGTTGTAAGGTGAAATAAAATTCAAGTTAGAAGTAATTTAAAGTGAAGGGAAATTTGCCTTGGGAATAAACACACAAAGGAGGAAGTAGTATACCTCTCATTTAAAAGTTTCTGAAGTAGACAGGAAGATCTGATTTACCTGAATAGAAAACAGTCTGCTCACTGCAGGAGGAAATTCTGCTACCTCTTGGACTGATGTTTGGTTTCAAGGACAGTGTGATCCAGTCTAGTCTCAAGTCTACAACCCCTTGAACTGTGAAAGGGTGCTTGCTGTTGGAGTTTTGCTGGCGAGAAAAGAAAGGAATACACAAAGTTTTGCCCAACCAGTGCTTAAGGTTATAGAGCCAAGGAATCCTCCTGCCAGTAATGAGAGAAGATTGTGAGCCTTCACTGACTGACCAGAGCCCAGACACCCCCAGGAGAATTTCACCAGCAATGCCTGAAAATGTGGCTCCAAGTACTGTAATGCGTTTCCCCAGGAGCTGCACACAGTGTCTTTGCCTTCTTGCCTCTGCTGTGGTGTGTTAGGAATGTGACCAACAAGACAAGGAGATAGTGTTGATATTTCTCTGCTAACTAATTAAAGGTACTTGCTTATCAAAGCACCTTCCTCTGATTCTCTTGCTGCATCTGGAACTGTCAAACTGCTGCATCAAGGTTGTGGTGCAGCTAAAACCCTCATTCAGAGCTTTGTTGGCCTGGCACAGAGCATGGCTTCCTATAGCTACCTACCCAGTGGTGCTGCCTTATGTCCCGCCTGCTTCCCTGAAGGACTAGTCTTCACCACCCTCCTTCAGGCAGCAGCACATGAGCAGTCTTCTGATCTTCCCCAGAGATTTATATTTTTTAACAATATGGAATTAAAATGCAGCTAAAGAAATTCTTTTGATTCTATATGCTCTGGTTTCAACTGGGACAGAGTTTATTTTCTTTTTAAGTCATTGCTGTGTTTTCAGATTTGTTAAGAAAGGAATGCCAATAATGCGTATTGGTTTAGCTGTTGCCAGATGATGTTTGTACTAGTCAAGGACTTTTTTCAGCTTCCCGTAGAAGCTGAGAAGGAGCACAGACAGAATTTATGCTATGGTCTTTAGCAGCACAGAAAATGCTGTCTAACTTCTTCACTCAGCGTTAAACCAGGGTTTGAAGTGTTTCAAATTAATCCAAACTTGTTAAGCAGCAAATAACCACGTAGTCTTTTCTGACTTCAATGTTTCTCTTTTTTATCTGAGTCAAGGGGTTTACAGCAGTTTCCCTTTTGATCTGTCCCTGTTGCTGGAAATAAGAACTGTATTTAGGACAGTTCGCTAGTTTCACTGAAAAGCAATACATGCACAACAATCATAAGCTTCACTATCTCTCCCCCTGACATCTATACCTTATTATGTCTGTAACTGAAATAATACCATGTTATGTTTTGATAGAGCAGAGAAGAAAACCACTTAAAGGGAGCATCCCTGTAACAACTGATTTGGACTCTGAGGTTCACCTTCACAAAGAAAGATATGAATGCTTTTAAAATAAAATTAATTTGCACATTTATTTGTTTTTCTCCTTTAAGAAAATGACAAGATTTGAGGGTTTAAAAAAGAAACTGTGTTTGTATCCTGATGGCTTTCACTTCTTCCTGTGGAATCTATTTGTGCTGGTTTACTTTCCTAGTCTTACTCTGAAGTAATGGGTTTACAGCCTTATGCACCCTTTTCATCATTATTTAAAAGCAAGGCTGAATGGAACACAGATAACAGGAAAAGAATTTTTGATATTTAAAAATTGGATTAAAAAAAAAACCAAGAAAGGTGTTATAATCTTGTCTAAGAGTTCAGTGGTCCTTTTGAGCTGTAAAGTGGAAGTACCTATGGTTTTTTTGTTGGTTCTAGAGGGCCATGAACTAGTACCCATATGGGCTATGGTCTTCACAAACACAAACCAGAAATGCTACCTTATTTCTATTTTACAAAATAATTGAGAGTACTGTAACTCAGGAACATTGTTTGCTTATCCATGCATTGCCTGAAAGGTAACAACACTCCGTGGTTGCCTGTCACTGTGTGCTATCTGCTCAGAGAAGATAGATTTTTTGAAATACTGATGTATATGCTCCCCCTTTCCATGTTTGTCAGTCATACCCATAGCAGTAGCAAAGCTGACGGTCAGCTGGCAGTCTGCGCAAAATGCTGATGAGGAATAGGAGGTGAATATTATAACGTGGCTTGGGTATCTGAGCAGCAAGCAGTGCTTCCCACTCCTCTGTAGACAAAGCCTCTGAAGGAAGATGTATACCCATGCGAATGCTGCCTGTCTCCTTGGTTTCTGTTGGAAAATCAGATAAAAATTGTTGGCTGTAACTCAGGGCACATCAGTAAGTCAGAATGAGTTCTCCCTCGACAGCCTTAACCTTATGTGCACTCAGCTTCACTGTACATGAAATGCATAGGTATTTTAGTAGTGTAACCAACTTCTTTCTATTCCCCACCACAAAACTTTTGTCTAAGAAACTTGCTGCTGCTTTTTCTTATGCTACAGGCAAAGCTCAATGATATGCAAACAGGGAAAAGCCATTTGAAGCAATAGCAGGAGATTCTAATGAAGCTGGTCCCTTCCTTCTTCTTCTGCTGAAGATGTGATGCATGTGATCAATTTTAACTCATGCTTTATTGGAGTTCTCAGTTTTCTTCTTTTTTTTTTTTTTTCCTATGTTATCTATCACACATTAAACTGACACTATGCTGAAAGATTTTGGGGAAGTGTTTATTATTTTCCTGCAGTTTCCACAAGATAATGATTCACAAGGTTAACAAAATAGTTTATTTATCACTTCAGATCATTCCAGTTTCTAGTAGTTTCCTTCTTGTCCTTGGCATCCAAAACTCTATTGTTTTTTTTAAGTCTTTAACTAGATAACCTATTTTATTACATTTTATAGTATATTAATTTCTCATTTGTAACCAGTAACATGTACTAATTAAATACTTCTTCTAAAAAGCATAGAAATGAATCTGGTATAAAACTAGTGAACAGGCATTTATGTACCACAGGGCATATTCCATTGAGCAGCACTGAATTCCCGTATAAAAAAAGTCTTTCTTTTCAGCAGACCAAGGCAAACTTCAAAAATTTGGACCTGTATTCTGATGCAGACTTCTAGCTTCTGGTATCTTTTGTGTGTTTTTAAGATTACTCTTTCTTCTTTAAAGCCTTTCCCTGCTTATCTGTTTTCATTTTATACTGTATTTACTTAATTGCCAAGGCGTAATTAATGTTTCACTTTTGTTTTCATTATTTACTATATTAGCAGCTGCTTAGTTAAAATCTTCCCACACACCAACAGGCAAGTCAAAATATTCAAGTGAAGTGCAGCTCAGCTTTTCCTATTTATGCTATTAAGAGTTGAACCTTGCAGGCAGGAGGTAAATCGATTTGAGTAGGTTACTGAATCATTGCCTCCTAAATATAATTAATACATGATAGTGAACTTACATGGTCAAAATAAATTTTTAGTGCCAGAACACCCAGTGTTAGAAAATTGGAGGAGGCAGTTTGGAGCTGTTGTCTTGCAGAATTCCTTTCCTGTTACTCTGTCAGGAGCAACTTCTAACTTGTCTCTTACTGGGAAGTAATGTTTCCTTAAATCAAGTGGTCTTTGCAGGTCAGATGTAGGTGAATGGTTTTGTGTCTCTCCAGGTATGTCTACATTGGCAAACCATGTGGACCAATATGAGTAGTTTCATAATGTAAATCAATTGGTGCAGAAGATGTGCCATTTGAATGATGAAGCAGAATCCCCTTGGCTGGAGGATGTACTGCAGATATTCTTTTTTCTGTATTTTTTTTCCAATCACATTTCAATTTTCTTTAGTGCTGCTATTGGCTTGCGTTGTATTTAACACACATCATTTGCAAAAACAGACAAAAACTTCTGCTTTTTTAAAATATATATATTCAAGTATGAGGATAAATGTCACAGTCTTATACATTGCTCTTACTTGGAGGTAAACAAATAACTTAGTCATTTGTGACAAAACATTTGGGGTCAGTGACTGACCTTACCCAGGGAAACTATGATAGAAACTGCTTTGTGTCTGTACCTACATTTAATGGGGAAAGTGTGCTGTAATAGGTAGCTGCATAAAGCGATGACCAAATACTGTGAGCTTTGATGTGCTCTTACTTAAAAGTATGTAAATCTTCCATTTCTCCTCTATCAATGAAGTTTTTTCTCTTTTGCTCCATAACACTCCTGATATAATGTTTCTAAATCTTTAACCTCATTGTTCATCCACACAACATCTCCTCAGAACATAGGTATCAATCCTATGACAACAAAGAAAATACATTCTTTTCCTTTGACATCCTAATGGGAATTCTTGATGAGAGCACTGTCTAAGGCCAAGTTCTTCCTTTGCCTTGTAGTCTCTTCAGGTTTAGATAATAAAAAATTAAACACTGAAAATCCATTTCCTTGAATTTTTTTCAGTCTTTATTTATTCTCTTCTGAGAAGAGATCTCAGTTGAAAAGAGTTTTGGAACCTTCCTAATGCTCAGGGGCCAGCCTGAGCATTTTGAGGGCAGTTTGTGAACCAGAGTATCAAACAAGCTGTTCTTCTCTGCACGTGCCTATTGTGTGATCCCAAGGACTCTTTCAAAGTTGCCAGTGGCACCACTGTACATATGGTTTCCTCTCCCTTCTTGTTTTGTTGTAGTGTAGTGCCGGCTTTGAATAGGGTATGGGAAGTGGTGAGGCTGCTCAGATAGAAAACTTCAGAGCTTTTTGGTTTCTGGAAGCCTGTGCAGAGCTGAGTCCTGGAAGCAACACATTTTGTTTGGTTATCCTTCTTAACAGAGATTATGAGTGTAGCGTTAACAACATTTAGAGGGGTCTTATTTACATTTTTAACAAGTATTTTGGATACACACTTCATACACTTATAATCCTTTCATTCTGTTGTGTCTTGTGTGTTGGTGGATAGAAAGGCAATTTTTTCTGTGCATGAAGGTTAAAAAATATATTCTTTTCACTTTTTTAAACCAACAGAAGACAATTTATGCCAAAACAATTGAACAAGTTTTGTATTTATTTTTTTTTTGGAAAATAAAACAAAGCAAAAGGAAAAAAAAATACAACCCCAAACATCTATGCTCTGCAGTTTTTTTCAGTATAAATAAATCATAAATCTTTTGGTAGAAAACCATGATTTTTTCATAAACTTGTCCCTTCAATTGTCACTTCTGAGTTTGCTTTATGATTGCACAATGTGATAGTACTCTTTCCCCCTGATTGCATCGATTTACTTTCACATGTTCTGAGATAACATGTGAAATTTCCCCTACTTTTTTACTTACTTAGCAAATATGGTGCTTTACAATTCAAGTAAGTAACACCTCTCCGGCTCCAACAACTTTCCAGTTCACTGCAAATACCCACCACTGCAAAAATGAGAGGGGGGGGGGGTTAGTTTGTTTGCTTTTATATAAAACAAAGTGTTCTGTGTATATATCATACCAATTAGGGGGAAAAAAAACAATAATCGGTTTTTCTATTACTATTTGTTTGCTTGTTCTAGAAAGTAGATAAAGCTAAAATAGTTCCTTCTGTGCCAGGTAAGAAGGGAGATCTCTTTCTGGCCATCAGGGGCAAGAAAGATGCAGACTTCTGTGCCACTCATTGATTGACCTGAGAGCGAGTGGGCTTTGGGCAGTCAGTTTTACACATGTATCAGTCCATGCCACTTCTTCCTTCCTGGATGAAGTCTCATTGGTGATGCAAGTAAAAGTACAGTGACATAGGGCTAAAATCCTTAAGTAAACAGGCCTCAAGTGCTGCACTGGTTATGGAGCAATGCCATTCCCCCAGAAAGTTTGAGGTTTCTGCTCTGTAGCACACAAACCCTTTTTGAGTATTGCTTCTGAGCGACTTGTAAGTGATGCACTTTTATAACTATTTAGTGTCTAGGGCTTAAAAAAACAGAGGCATTCCATCTATATGTCCTCTTCAAATAGAGCTTTGTTTCTGCTTCCCCCAGATTGAAGTGGGACAAGGTGGATGAAGTCTGCAGTGCCTTTGCTCAGCTGGTTTGGGGAGTGCAGCAAAATTAACAGGAGGGTGGGTTTGGGGGCTGTTAGATGATAAGAGTACATACCCCCTCACTAAATTCAGCTCTTTATTATTCAGATGTGCAACTGCAAGATGGCTGTAACATTTTTTTTTTCATTTTGTGTGTGCAGGTGTGGAAAGAGAGGGAGAAGGAAATTTTTGTTTCCAAAGGAACAGAAATGCACAGGGCAGTGTTTATCAGCTTTGTTGTAGGACATCAGACCTGGTGTCAACTGGTGGGGTAAGCCTTACCCAAAGGGGAAGAAGAATACTGGGGCAAGAATTAGCAGGGCTCATTGAAAGGTCTTTAAACTAGGATTGAAGGGGGATGGGGATGTAAGGAGGATAACTAAAGAGGAGCCTGGAGGCAGATTACCAGTGATGGTGGGT